>LOEQ01000523.1:115976-146929 GCA_001685075.1 Bramus lutescens
TCTGTAGCTTTGGAGCCTGTCCTGGAACTAGCTCTTGTAGACCAGGCTGAACTCGAACTCACAGAGATCCGCCTGCCTCTGCCTCCTGAGTGCTGGGTTTAAGGCGTGCACCACCACCACCACCCGGCCTGATACTTTTAGTTTTTTTTTTTTTTAAGCAACAGAAACCTAAACTTTGGGCAGTTGTCTCCATTTACATTCTGTAGTTATTTTTCCATCATTATTCAGTAAAACTTTCTGCAAAAGTTACCTTTTCATGGTGTGTGGTAGTGAACACAAGGATGATCTGGTTGTTTATAGAAGCTGTGTATTCTTAAATTGTGGCTGTGGTGTTTGAGAAAAAGCCCCAGTGGACAATAGTACCTGGCCTCTCAGTGACTTTCTCCACTAGAACAGTCCTGTGTACTTTGCTTTGGCAAGGGCGCTTATGTAAGTCTTAATTGGAATTTGGGACTTACTAGCTTTATTGGGTCATATTTGGGTGCTCTCTAGAGCTTTACTTTACAAATTTCAGAATGAAAATTACTAGTCTGCTTTAATCTTTGTTTAGTGGAGAGTGATTGTCTAGGTGATGAATACAAGGAGAGCTGGACTCTGAAGTACCAGGTGAAGTTGACTTTGCCAATGTCTGTGTTTAACTGCAGGGTTCCTGAAGTCCTGAAAGTTCTTTGCAGAGTGCTGCAGTATAGCTGTTGCTGACCTAGCATAGATGCTTCTCCATCTTGCTGTATATAAAATGGGAAATCTGACTGATAGTGTTTGCCCTGTTCTAGGATTGAAAAATCCAAAGGAACTTGAACATCCTCCCCTTTTTTAAATAACTTTTCTCAAATGTTTTACAGGGAGAGAGTATTTCAAAGTGCTTTAGGGAAAAGTTGGTAATGTAGGGATTAAAGTAACCTGTCTCTTTCTTTTTAAATTCTAGGTGAGGATTTTGAAGATGATGACCTAGTAAACTCAGATGAGGTTATGAAGAAGCCATGTCCAGTGCAGATTGTTCTTGCTCATGAAGATGACCATAACTTTGAGCTTGATGAAGAGGCCTTGGAGCAGATACTGCTACAGGAGCACATACGGGATCTTAACATAGTCGTGGTGTCTGTGGCAGGGGCTTTTCGGAAAGGAAAATCATTTCTCCTGGACTTTATGCTTAGATATATGTATAACAAGGTGAATAGCGTCTTTTAAATAGACCTCAACTAATACAACTTCAATTTTTCCAGCCAACTTAAAAAAAAAAGACAGAGGCCAGAATTATTTTTTTTTAAAGATTTATTTATTTTGTGTACAGCGTTCTGTCTGCATTTTTTTTTTTGCCTGCAGGCTGGAAGAGGGCACCAGATCTTATTACAGATGGTCGTGAGCCACCATGTGGTTGATGGGAATTGAACTCAGGACCTCTGGAAGAGCAACCAGTGTTCTTAACCACTGAGCCATCTCTCCAGCCTCCCTCTCCCTAGAATTATCTTTTTAATTTCCAGCTATGTCTCAAATATCCGAGTATACCCTCAAAGATCACAGAGTTATTGTGAAACCCCCATCTTTGTTATTTCTTTATACATTTTCCTTTTTGGCCACATACGGTGTGTGAAGTAGACAAATAGAGACCTTTGTAAAAGTATATCTGTGTTCCTCAAATTGTTACTTGTAGTGATACAATTCAGTTCTTTAGAGTGGCTTCCATGTTGTCTGTGAGCCTCATCTCTTCCTGTAAGTCAAATATACTATAATACTATAGTTTTGCTTGTTTGTTTTGAAGAGTATGTATGCTGTTCCTTGAATTGCCATATTTGTGGCTGATCTTTTCATAAGAGGACTTTCTACATCTGAGACTGTTATGTACCCTTCCTTACTTTAATGGTTTAGGCATTTTTATTAATAATGCTTTTTAGTCATATGTGGTTTTATTTATTTTATTTTACTTGCTAGTTTACTCTCAGGAGNCCCCCCCCCCGATTGCATATCTCTAGCTTCTACCAAAATAATTTTAGTAGGCATGTTTGGGTAGGTGCATTTCCCTTCTACACATTCTTACTTTTAGACGGTATGAGACTTTTTAGTTTTTGTCACCTTGCCTTTGACTTTTGTCCCTGAAGAAAAGTAGAGGGAGATGATTCACTTTAATCAGAATGCTTTTCTAACAGCTAAACGTTGAGCAGAGGGAAGCAGAAGCAAGAAGGTTGTAATGGGACATTTTGGAGTAGGACACTAAGGTGGTTTTGCTTTATAGGGGTCTTTGACATTCAGAAGGTACATAAAGATGCTAGAAATAGCACTTAGCTGAATTATATAATTATCTAAACACCTGTCTGACTGCTTACCTTTATAGTGCATCTGTCTTGAAATAAGAAAGGAACTAAATATTCTTATTGTTTTTTCTAGGAAGCATTGCAGTAAATTCTTTTCATTGGAATCTCTTCAAGTGTTCTTAAATGTACCTTACTATCAGGAATGTAGTTCATATTAGTTAGTGAACAGTATTTTATGGTGTTTAGTCAGTTAAGAAAGCTGTTATTTTAAAGTTTTCCATTTAAAGTTTTTTTTTCTGAATTACTGAAATGTATGAATAGTGACATAGTACTGCTTTGTTTTTTAAATCTGTTCATTTCAAGTCAATAAAGATCTTCTATAGTGTGATGTTTGCTAATTCCTTAAATTAACGTTTTTTGTAGTATACCTCTGTGAACTGTGAACTTCAAATACCTATGATTCTAGATAGGTCAGAGATAGTAAGTGGAGTATTGGGATGGGAAGGAAACTTAGATTACTTGTCTAGAAATAATAAAAGGTTTCTTCCTAGGTAATAGGATGTCCAGAGGGGAGAAACAGCTCTCATTTATTATGTGTTCAGAATCACAGGGCTAAACTTTCCCTTTACTGCAGGAGGTTCTGTAGTCACAGAATGGCTCGAGTACGGTTACATACCTACTTAGTGGCTTCTAAGTTGAAGTAGCTTTCTTAACTGTCAGTTGGAAGGTTTCATGTATAATGGAATGCCTGGTAGAAGTTATCTTCTTTTGTTAACCAGAAATTGCATTAGACAGTCTCTGATTTTTTTTTTATTTTGTTGATAGCCTACTGATTTAGTGGTATGTCATGCTTCTCCTATGAAATGTAGGCAAAGGAGACATGACAGTCACTTTAATGTGTAGTGAGTTGTAGAAGAGGAAATTAAATCATGCAACCAAAGACAAATTTGGTGTTGGTAATAGGAAATGGTTGATTCCTCCCTTCAGAGTATGTATATACTCTCATGTTGTATAGAATTTTAATTTCTGTTTCTACTGATAGTTCAGATAAATACATTTTTCCTTAAAATTTAAGTATGATTTACGAACTGAAAGATCTACAGTGAGATAGTTTGATGAAACTTTGTATATGTATGTACACCTTCATGACCACTATCCCAAAGTAAAACTATTCTGAGCCTCTTCATCTGTTCCTTTCTAGATTTGAATGAAATCGTGCTGTAGGTTCTATTGCCTTATTTCAGTAACTTTGTAAGTGTCCGATGCATTCATACTTCTGCATGCAGCAATATAACTCATTCTCGGTGTTTCACAACATGATTAAAATATACTTTACTTATTACCTATTGATGGATATTTGATTTGTTTTGACCTCAATAATTTTTAGTCTGCTGCTTGTATGAATTACCTTCTTTGAAAATGAAGTAGGTTATCTTAGTGTTAGTTTCTCTCCTCTCTTCTCCAAATGCAAATACAGGAGATTAGATGTTGATGTTAAGTGGCCTCTGGGCTATTTTCTTCCCTTCTTTCCCTGAGATTTTGAGTTTGGAGCTGGAATTAATTTTCCAGCCTTCTATATGTTTTTATATAGACAGACTAAATTAATGTGAGTGATTTCAGCTAGCAGAATTTTGTTACATATTGCTGAAGTGAAAGAAGTTAGGAATGGATGAGATAGAGAAATTTACAGAACATTGATGGCCTTAGTATTGTGTTTTAAGTGGGGCTCCTTTGATTGCAAATCATGAATTGCTGGAAAACGTTCTTTCATTGTAGCATTTGAGATACCCTTTCACCTTTAAGCTTCAGAATATATGTACTGCCTTTTTGGGTAATATAAAAAAATGATACCCGTGTCATGTGGTATTTTAATTTTGGATGTCTGAAAACCAGGTGTGAAATTTCAGAGATTTAGGGTTTTGGTGTGAAGTTTTTGTTAATCTAGCTGGAAGGAGGCCTCTAGCTGTGGGACTATATGCTTTAATTTTCTCTACTCTCTTCCATTGTCTTGGGTTTCCTTAAAACTCCACTTTTTGTTTGCAGAGTGGTTTTTTTTTATTTTTTTTTTATTTCACTGTCTCCTCTGTGGTTCAGAAGCTTTTTAATTTCACACAATCCCAGTTGTCTGTCCTTGGTTTTCTTTCCCATCATTAGAATTTTTATGATGATTATATTGAGTCTGATGATTGTATTGGTTTTTCACTATCTTATGCTAATGACTGAGCAAGATCTTTGTCTCCCTATGTCATCTTAATTTCTTTCTCCAGTGTTTAAAAGTTTTTACTATAGAGGTAATTTTACTTCTTTGATTTTATTTATTCTTAAGTATTTTTTTTTTGAAGCTGTTGTCTTCCTGATTGCTTCTTCGCATATTTGTCATTGGATGAAAAGCTGCTTATGTTGATTTTTGCTCCAGGGTACTTTGCTGAAGGTGTTTATCAGTCCTAAGAGTTTTCTGTGGTCTTCAGTGTCTTCCATGTATAAGAACATGTTGTCTACAAATGGATGGAAATAACTTGACTTCTTCGTTTTCATCTTACCCCTTTCTCTTACTGATTTAGTTAACTGATCAAGGGCTGTATTGAATAAGAATGAAGGTAGGGGACACACATGTCCAATTTTGATTTTAGAAGAAATGTTTTGAGTTTTTCCTAATTTAGTATAATATTGTCTGCAGGTTTGTTTTATGTGGGCTTTATTATACTGGAGTTTTTCTATTTCTAGGTTCTTTGAGGCTCTTACCATGAAGGGATGTAGGTCTTTGTCGACTGCCTTTTCTGTACCTTTTGACATGATGAGGACGATGACTGGCTATGACCTTCATTAATTTTTTAAAATTTTATTTATTTTTATTTATTTGAGATAGGAGCTTGCTATCTACCTCAGCCTAACCTAGATTGTTCATTGATTCTCCTATTCCAGTCTCCTGAGTGTGGGGTCCTTCACTTCTCATTCCTACTCCTTACCCTAAACAAGAGGATAGAGGGGGCTGAAATTGGCTAACTGTGCCTTCCCAGTTCCACAAAAATCTCTGTTAGGTTAGTCTGCCCAGTAGGGCAGACCTTTGTCACAAGGACTATTCTGGGTGTATGTAATTGAAAATGATCATTTTCCTCCTAGTGAATTTAAAAATGCCTGTTTTCTTCCAACTGTCCCTGAGAACTTTGGAGTTTTGTGAGCAAAGCCTATACAAGTATGGGGTCTTCCTCCAGGCTTCCTCAGTCTAGTCTGCTCCTGCCAGGGAACTCCGCTTGTGGGCAGTTCTTGGCCTCTCAGGTTTTGAGGTGGTATTTTGCTTGTGAACTCAGATTTTTTTTTTTTTTTGGTTCAAGGAAAAAAGTCATGATTTTGAGTTTGTCATATTTTCTTGTAAGGACTTGTAAAGACTTCAGTTTTTACAAATGAGGCTGAAGCTGAAAGTCCATTGCAAGATGGAAGTCAAATTGCCATGTCAGATGTCAGACATCAACTCAGTAACTGAGACTGTCTCCCCTTTCATTCTAGCAGTCCTTGGGACACTTTCCCCCACCAAAAGTGACCCATAGCATCACTGTGTTAACCCTTTTCAAGTGTGCAGTTCAGTGGCATTAAATTCAGTCACATTGTAGCAGTTGCCATCTTCTTTCTGGTTTGAAGGTTAGAGACTTAAGGTACTAACCCATTTCCCCGTTTGTAGAAATCATACAGTGTTTATATTTGCTTTATATCTGGTTTACTTGACTTAGTTGTGTGTTTTCATGGTCTTGGGCACTTTCCAAGATGAGCTTTAAAAACAGACTGACTTAAATTCTTCCTTAGAATGTAATCAGGTCATTAGAATAATTGTCTTATTTCTGAGTTTGTGACCAGAGTCATTCATATACTTTTATTTGTCCAGCCCCAGAATAGAGGAGTTGGACATGGGACAGTTTGGGTGCATGGGTAACAAGCGTATTAAACTGTTTGGAATGTTCGTAATTTCTCCTGTAGTCCTTGGGAAATACTGCCCTACAGTAGGTGAATAAAGTGTGCACACTCCTCTATGTTCTGTCTGTTACTTGGGCTTTATAGATTAAGGTTTGATTATTTCTGTGGGAAATGCTTTGTAGTGAGGGAATATCTTCCTTCCACCTCCTTTATCTTTTCACTGCTGAGTGTGATGACTTAGGGCTCTTAGATTCCAGCCTCACCATCATGAAAGGAGTTAGTTTGCTCGCAAAAAGAAACTGGGATGCTGTGAAGTTCACTTAGCTGCTGCTCTGCTTTGTTACCTTTTCATAGGAGAGATAAGAATTTCATACTCTTTAGGTAGAGTTTGTTGTTTATAAATTGTATTATGTAGGTCAGTCTTGGATTAGAACTGTATTGTTTGTTTGAGGGCACTTACAAGTCCAGATGACTGTAGTTGCCTTTTGCAGCTGAGATTCACTGGACAGATCTTGTTTCCTCCCGTAAGGAACAAGGTTGGGAATTAGGGTTTTGAAACAGTAGCAAATGGTACCAGATTAGTGGTTTTTGAGTTCCTAGGTTTGCTTTTAATAAGTTTTGGGATGAAATGGGGTCTGCTAAAAGCACGACAGCTTCTAGAAACTACTAGAATGCTTTGTGGGCAAGAATGTTTTGTTCATTTAGAGAACTCTAGATTTATAACTGGTAGAAGATCCCGGGCAGTGGTGGTGCATACCTTTAATCTCAGTACTTGGGAGGGATAGGCAGGTGGATCTCTCTCTGAGTTCGAGGCCAACCTGGTCTACAAAGTGAGTTCCAGGACAGCCAGGGTTGTTACACAGAGAAACCCTGTCTTGAAAAAAAAAAAGCCTTCAGTGTTCAGTATATTAGAGAAATAATAGATTTTATGTATTTAAGAATTTGGTTATCTAGGATTCCTGATGTACTTTTCTTTTTTACTAGAAAATTAATTTAGCATTTAAAAAGTATTTGCCATAGAGTGAACTAAGAAGAAATTATACATAGTGATAAATTTCTGTGACACACGAATTCATTTTAGTTTCTTTGAAGATGGGGGTTTATAAGCATGTTATAGGTCTATGATTTTTGTCATCTTTTAAAATTTATTTTTTACTGTCTTTTTCCTTATTTCTAGAAATAGAAAATCACATTCCTTTTATACTTGATACCCATATTCCAAAGAAAGCATATTGAATTTTACAAGTAAATTTTTTATTCTTTTAATATTCTTAGTGCTTTCTTATAAGCCAGGATGAATGAAACAAAACTTCAGTTTTCATGAACTTGTATTCACATATAGGAGACAGAGAAACTAGATAACATATTGAATAAAAACATTCTCTGAGAGCAGAGTCTTTTTATCTGTGTAGGTTGGATAGGGAAAGAACCTATCTGATACCAGATCCTTTGACATTGTGGGTTAGTGAGCAGTAATTTCTTACATACGACATTTTATTTCTCCACAGTGCCAAAAAGTTTTTGAGTCTAGGCAGGAGAAGGTATAGATGTGCTAAACAATGTGTGTGTGTGTGTGTGTGTGTGTGTGTGTGTGTGTGTGTCTAGGGTTTATCTGATTGTTTTGATGTGTTAGAGGCAGGAAGGTATGTGTATTGCTTGTGTTGGGATCTGTGGAATATTGAGAGCATAGATTGGAAAAGTGGAAGATGTGCTGTTTGACAGCAGATCTCCAGATGGCCTTATGGGTATGTGGAAGCCATAGATAGTTTTTCAGGAGACAGAGACATTTCTTGTGAAGATAAGTGACATGAAAAAGTGATCCAAAGGGTCCAGTTGGAATATCTGAACTGTAGAATGGGGCCAGACTACTTGTGTTGTCTAGGGCATCACTGATTTTCTAACCCTGTGAAGGGCGCTTTGTGAAACACAAGTCCAGAAAATAGTTGTGTGCTGTAGTGTCCTTGTAACCAGCAGGAATGAGGCACCAAGTTAGAGTATTGAGAAGTGAGGGCAGCGAGTGGGTGCAAGAGAGTTTTGTAATATTGGGAATGGAGTACTGTGGGATTCAAGTTCAAGGCTGTGCTTTCTCAGTAGATGCTGTTTAGGTGTTTTATTTGTCTACCTTATATGTGCCTTCATAAATTACATCATTCCTCATTGATCTTGTCTTTTATCTCTCCCCTCATTTTGTGTTTTGCAATCCATTTTTGGATTATAGATTCAAGTTTCTTAGAAATATTTCTGAGCTGGGGAGTGGTAGCTCACACCACCTACACCTTTAATTCCAGCACTGAGAGGCAGAGGCAGGAGAATCTTTGAGTTCGAGGCCAGCCTCGTTTACAGAACTAGTTCCAGGACAGCCAGGGCGATACAGAGAAACCTTGTCTTGGTGGAGAAAAAGATTTCTGAAACAAAGAATATTTTTCTTTGAAATAAATTAAAGGACTTAAAAATGTAGGTATCTTAACATATGGTGGAGTTAGCCATTTACATCACATATTTAACAACTCAACATATTACATTGTGGTATACTAACTTTGTATCTATAATATTTATTTAGGGTGGTGGACATTGAACCTAGGCCAAGACCTTATGTATATAGGCAAGTGGTCTCTCCTTGGACTATACCCCAGTTCCATACTATATGATTATAGTAGTTGTAGCCCTGTGACTTGAGTTAAAAGATATTACCTGCACACCCCCTCACCCACCCATCCCACCCCCACCCAGTAAGCTAAATTTCCAACCCTTAGATATTTTATCACAGAAAAGTTCTCAAACACACTTCAAAATAAAGAGAATAGCATTGTGAAGCCCAAAGTACCCATAGACGCTTGGTGGTGTTGCTGTATCTATTCCTTTGTATGTGTGTTTCCTGTACTAAGCATTTGCCAGAAAGACACATCCTTTCATCACTACTGTTTAGGCATCTAATAGATAAACACTCAATTATATTATTCTTGCACACAAAATGTCTTTTCTGGTGCTTTTCCTGTTTTCTTTTTCTAAAATTATAATTTGTATTTGCCCGTTTGTTTTCTAAAGAGAGAAAGAAGGCATGGAGTGGGATGGGTAGAGAGGTGGAGAGGATCTGGGAGGAGATTGGGGAGGAGAAGCCATAGTCAGAATATAGTGTATGAAAAAAATATTTTAAAAGAAAAATGCTTATGTCCATTTAATGCTATCTCATAGGGAGGAGGATTTGGGGTCAGTATCTATTTGTTTCATAGAAAGACTCCCCCCCCGCCCCCACCTAACCAGATTGCTAGAATCAGGTTCCAGATAAGTCTTGGTTATTTTTAAAGGACAGCCCCAGCAGTGTGAAGTGTTTTGTGTATACTATTCTAGGAGAGGGCTACTGTTTTGACAGTCCTGCTGTCTGGAACTTGGTTTTACTGTTCTGTACAAGATATTAAAATAGCTAGTTCTGTATTTTATGATCTTTAAACATAGAAGAGCTTCCCCAAAGGGGAAGAGTGGGTGTGTGTGTAGTCCCATACACGTAGAAGTCAAGAGTGAAATGAAATCTTGTACAATTTGACAAAGCTAATTGGAGGAGACTAGTGCTCTCTGCATAAGACCTAACTGTTTGCGTGATGCTGGACATAGCCTCCTCCTCTGTTAAGTGTGGAATGGGTGGCTTGAAAGTTTTACAGTTCCTAATTTTCGTGTGTTTATTTTACATTTATCTTTGATTTTAACAGGATTCTCAAAGCTGGATTGGTGGAAACAATGAACCGTTGACAGGCTTTACATGGCGAGGTGGTTGTGAAAGAGAAACAACAGGCATACAAGTTTGGAATGAAGTATTTGTGATTGACAGACCTAATGGAGCAAAAGTAAATTTCTACTTATACTTTGCTATTTTCTCCTGTATTTTCTCAAGAGCGATTTTCTGGCATTAAAATTTATAACAACACAAAACTATTAATAAATAGTCAGGTACTTGAATGATTAGTGTGTTAAGATGTATAATATATACTTTTCTTGATTTAATTATTGTTTTGAACTTTTATCATTAAATGTGTGATTTTTTTTTTTTAGGTGTTTTTGGTGATCATTGTACTAAGTATTTTAAACTTTCAAATTCCTAGGTGGCTGTGCTGCTAATGGATACCCAGGGTGCCTTTGATAGCCAATCAACGATTAAAGACTGTGCGACAGTGTTTGCTTTGAGCACTATGACTAGCTCTGTCCAGGTGAGAGTATGTGCTGTGATCAGTTCGCTCAATCCTATCTTTGTGCAGCATCTGCAAATGCTTTTGATTGAAGAAAAATGGATTAGAAGTTAAAGAGAGCTAGCTGTACTTCTTATTCATTATTTATATCTCTGTGTGCTTTTCTGGCTCGGTGTAAAATTAAATACTTCACGTAGATACAAAGAGTGAAGTGAGTCATCTTTGCTTTTTTTTTAATCATAGAACCAATATTTTATTAGTTCTTTACTAATAGAAAAGTATTTTGATTATACTTACTCTGTTTCCCCAACTCTTCCCAGATCCTCCCCACCTCCTTACCAACTGTGTCTTCATTTAAAAAAAAAAATCAACAAACCATTATGTCCAGTTTATGCTACTGGTTTATGGGGTATGTGTTCGTCCACTGCAGTTTGAAATAGCAACGTAGTTTTCTGTTTGGTATCTTTGACTATTCTTGATTATTTGAACTAAAATAAAAATATTAAGAATTAATATTTACTTAGGTTTTTAGAGACAGGGTTTCTCTGTGTAGCCCTAGCTGTCCTGGAACTCACTCTGTAGACCAGACTGGCTTTGAACTCATAAGAGATATGCCTGCCTCTGCCTTCCAAGTGTAGGATTAAAGTTGTACACCAACACCCAGCAAGAATTAATATTTAATTTAGAAACCCAAGTGATAGGAATTTATAGCACTGGTTTGGTTTAGAAAGGGATATTGTCGTGTGTGTTGCTCACACTCTAATTATACTTGTTCTACCAAGTTCTCCTTTCTTCAAGATAGATTATCTCTGTATAATCTAGAGTGTTGACATATATCACTTTGTATTCCTTTTTTTGGGGGGATCATTTGTGGTTGGTAACTTCCTGGCTCAAAAATTAATGATTGGAGTATGGTCTCTCAAGTCCTGCTGGCAGTTTTATGTCAGGAAGGGTATCTGAGTACCATAAGAGATTGTCCTTAAAATCTCTTAGTTCATAGGAAAGACTGTCAAAACATCTTAAAACTTTTGTGATGATTTCTAGTAATGTCTGAAACATAAGCAGTCTCATCTCCTTCTTCTTCCATAACTTGAAGCACCTGAGTGGGAAGATTAGGTGCAAAGAGAGGTTCTTTTCATCCTAGTCCTGTTACAGCTGTACTTTGTTGCTATTCTTTTGTTTATATAACTTTTTGGTGGTAGGAGATTTGGTTTTGGACAACCTATACTACTTAGACATTTTTTGACTATAAAATGAGGATTTTACTTAACTTGCCTATCTCATGTATAGTTGTTGTATATTATAAGAGAATGCATATAATTATATATATGTGTATATACATATATGTAATACACACACACATACTGTTGTGAGGGATTCAATTTGTGGTGTCATGTATGCCAACAAACACTCTCCCACTGAGCCACAGTCTAAGCCTTCAGTATATTGCTTTCTACAAACTTTGGAAGGTTGTTTTCTTCTCTAAATAAGTTGTGGCTTCTAGGTATGGTGGTGTGCTTCTGTAACCTCAACACTTGGGGGAGCTGAGTTAGGAACTCTTGAGCTACATAACAAGAGTAAGTTAGTTAGAGGTCATCCTGGGCTACATAACAAGAGATGAAAACATTTTTTTCTTTTGGACTGGTAGACAGACGGCAAATTGATCTTGTTTACTTTTTCAACAGATTCTTAGGACTTACTGGGTACAAGGCAATATACTAAGACCCAGTGAGCTAAGATAACAGGAATCAATCTCTGTTCTTACAGTCTACCTCTTATAGTAAAGGATCTATACTTGTGTTCTAAAAGTTTAGGCCCGCATGGATAAGAATAAATTGGTTTTGCTGTTAGCTTTTTATATTTTAGACACCTTGTTGGGATTAACCAGTGACTAAGCATTCCCTTTTGGTGTTTACTCATGACTCTCAAGTTTGCTTAGATTATCACTTATCTGTTGTTAGAACAAATTGTTCTCTGTGGAGCAACTGCGTTTACTGATGCTGAGTTCTGCCTTAGAGGTTGTGTTTGCAGGTATCACTGCAGTGCCAGCCCTGGCTCTTTTCTAATACTGTCATCAAAGGATCTGGGCCTAGCAAACCCTCTGCAGTTTGTTCTGAGTACATAGAACAGCCACTGTGAGTTCTGCTCTGTGTCTTGGAAAGCCTCCAAAAAATTCTTAAAAAGGGCAACAGTGCCCCCTACTGTTCCTTTTACTTGTTTCCAAGGCCTGGTAATGTCAGTTCAAGTAAAAGAGACTGTCGTGTGAGGATGGATGCCAATAATTGCAGCACTCTGAAATCTTAGCACATGGGAGGCAAAGGCAGGAGAATTATAAAAGTTTGAGGTCAGTCTGGGGTAAGTAGGGAAATCCTTTTTAAAAACCCCAAACAGAACCAACCAAACAACAAAAAACTCAGAGCCTACTGAATGAATATATATTCTATACCATGAAGAACTGTGTTTTTCTAAAAATTTTGCCCCTTGCATTCACCATCTTAGACAATGACTGAAGCAATCTTTACCTTCACATCCCCTCACTGTGTAGTTCAGGGTGGCCTTGGATGCCATCTGATTCTTCTGCCCCTACCTCCCAAATGTCAGAATTTCAGGAGTGCATCATCACACCTGTTTCAGCTTATCTTTTTAAAATGACCATGACAAAAAAAGAGACCAAGAAAGAGGAAAAGAAAGTGCATAGTACACTTAGGCCATGAATATGTGTGTCTTTATTAGTTTACTGCTTCCTTTGTAATAAGAAATGCTTTCCATGTAGCACTGGTTAAATAGTGGCTAAGCGATTAATTTGTACTGTCTAAAATAACCCTTCTAATTATAAGGGATTTTATATTCATTAAAACATTGATAAAAGCAGAATAAATTTTTGTTTTAACAGGTATATAATTTATCCCAGAATATTCAAGAAGATGATCTTCAACACTTACAAGTATGTCTTAGAGAATACATGCCAGAAGTATTAAAACTTGATTCTTTCTTTATTTTAAATTCATGTTTAAAAATCTGTAATATTTTTGAATTTCTATGGCTCTAAAGAAACGGTTAATTGCTTAACTAGAGGACATTTCTGATAAACTTGATTCACTAACCAGTGAAATGCCTGAATTTCAGATAAGGATAAAGACTCTGACAGTCTACTAGCTTGATGTGGATAGTTTTATTAACATCTACTACTTTGATATAGACCATGTTATAAATGACTTTGTTCAGGCTCCTTGGCAGCATTATTTTAAATAACTTGGTTTGATAGTTATTTACAGAGTATGGAAGACTTGCAATGGAAGAGATCTACCAGAAGCCATTTCAGGTAAGAAAGTGTTTTAGCACTTTAAAAACATACTGGTGAGAAGTTTCAAGTCCCAAGTGCATTACAGACTCATTTTGTACCGGAGTCAAAGCAAACTGTTGACATACATCATCAGCTTACTAATAGTTGAAGTCCAACAGGACAGGAAACAAAAGAAATAACTAGATTAGTTTGCAATAGTTCTACTTGGCAGAGAGATGCTTTTCTTAGTTGGTGTTATTTAATTCCGGAATTTAAGACAGTAGAGAATTTACAGAATGTCAGATTTATTTTACACCTGTTAGAAAACTATTAGAAAATGGTATGGTTTCCTTTTTTGTTATGTATTACAAGTTCAAGTCAAGTCTCCTTGCTATCCTTCATTTCATATGGAAAAGTTTGGGTGATTTGTTTATTTATTTATTTATTGTTTTTTTTTTTGTGAGGCAGCTAGTTTGAAAGCTGGTATTCGTATTGTTGACTGCAGTGAGTGGAAGAGAATGATTGCTATGTTTGCCTGTCGGGGTGAAGAATTTTTCCTGTGTGACAGCTTTGATAGTTATTATAATGTTAGTGGACTTGCATTAATTTTGCCTCTTTTTTTTTTTAATCTGGCACTTCTGTTTTAGACAATCACTTTAATGAAATTATTGGGCAGATCATGGCTTATTTGTGTTTAGATGGGTGAAATATACCATATTTGGATTATATCAGTTTTTCTAATGTAGAATAATTTATCCACCTAGGAGACATTTGCCAGTGTCTGGGAATATTTTTGATTGTCACAGTTTTGAGGGAGGGGAGGTTAATGTTCCTGACATGTAACGTAGAGGCCAGAAACTTTACTATAACTCAAAGGGCAGCCCTGTACAAGTTCTTATCTGGGTCAAATTGTTAGTAGTGCCAAGAATTTAAACATTATATGGATAAAACATTTGTGAAAATGGTCTCTTTAGTACCAAATCTACCAGTGTAGAATTAGCCATCCAGAAATTGTTCTAGTAATATAGATTGATTTAAAATTACGGTGATATACCTATGTTCATTTTGGCTTTGAGTATCATTGCTTTATGTGTAGTGAGGTTCTCAAGTAGAGATGGTTAGTTGGTGGTGCAAGGGTTGGGAATTTGCTTTAGTGAGCTATTGATTATAAATATGAAGGGTATACTAACCATTTGGCTACTCTAACCCTTTTTATTTTTAAATTTTTGGTGCTGGGGATTGGACACAGGACCTCAAGAATGATAGTTATGTGTTCTACTCACTGAGCTACTTACTGTAGAGGTTATTTGTAGAAGGAAGTTTTCAGTAAACTTAGAATTTTGTAAGAAGTGATTTGTATTTTTTTTCCTATATGTAGACCTTAATGTTTTTGATTCGAGATTGGAGTTATCCTTATGAACATTCATATGGTTTGGAAGGTGGAAAACAATTCCTTGAAAAGAGATTGCAGGTAAGCCCCATTTCCTGGAGAAGAAAGCATATGCCTCAGGCTAGGCAAAGGGGTGGGTTTCCTGGACTGCCCTGATCTTTCTGGTTACTGTCATGTGAATAAATAAACTGTCCTAGCATAGTCAAATGATGCCGTGTAAGTGGCGAAGGTTTTCCAAAGAAGATACTCTTAAATAAAAACAATTATTCCTCTTGCAAGTGAAGTACCACTTATCAGTAAATATTCAAAGACTGATGTTTTTGAAAAGTGACTATTATTATTATTACAGTTATTATTGTGTGTGCCTATGACATGTGTCTGGGTATGTACATGTCATAACATATGTGTGGAGGACAGAAGACAACTTTGAAATTTCAGATTCTCTCCTTCTACCTTTACATAAATTCTTGATAGCGTACTGAGGTCATCAGGCTTGCATGACAACCACTTTACCTGCTAAGCCACCTAGACCTTTTTAAAAGAACCCAGATATCCTCATTCATATGCAGTGTGTTTTGCGAAAGCATTCCTGGAAAATGACCTCATGAAAGGTCATGTTTCTTTATTCCTGAAGGCACTTTCATGTGAGAATACTATGTCTCCACATCCAAAAGACAGTGGCGAGAAATCCTTTTATTATGTGCTTATTATAACAAAATAAAAATATTTTATTATGTATGATAAAATGATAATTATTTTATTATTCACAATAAAATGATATATAATAAAATTATAATTATTTTATTATTATGATCCTTTATTATCAGAAAATTTTTGTCTGATTATGACATGACACATTTCATTTCTCAACTGCATTCAAATTGTTGGGGCACAGTATGGTTTTCTTATTTCTAAAATGAGATTAATTAATTTGGAAGGCATTTTCAGACCTGTGTTGTAATTTATCAGGTTTATTTTTTCTGGTTTTTTAGAAGAAAGCAATACATAAAGTATTCAAATTGTTGGGGCACAGTATGGTTTTCTTATTTCTAAAATGAGATTAATTAATTTGGAAGGCATTTTCAGACCTGTGTTGTAATTTATCAGGTTTATTTTTTCTGGTTTTTTAGAAGAAAGCAATACATAATGTATTAGTCATGCTAGCTAAACTCTGAAGTATATAATTCAAAGACAAGGTCTTACAGCGATACATCCAATCACAAAATTGCTCTTATTTTTAAGTGTGCAGCTTGATGAGTATATAATGAACACAAATGTGTAACTTGTGCCTAGAAGCATACAATTCCATATGCTTGCCCACCTTACAACCTGTCTATCACTCTTGACAGATTATATGAAGTACAAAAAGGCTCACAGAGTTCTGGCTTCCTCTGCCTCCCTAGTGCTGGGATTAGAGGAATTTTTCCCCAGTATTTTTGTTCTTGAGAGTAAACTATGTTGTAAGCTATAGTTTAATAGTCCATTCATGTTACTATACAGTATTATGCTAATAACAACTGCCATTTCATTCTGTTAATGGAGATTTAGATAGTTTCCAGGTTTTAGTCATGACCAGTGCATGTTTTGTTAGAATGGTCTTTCAGAAGAATATTTGGGAGAATGCATGAATTAATTAGTATCTAAGCATGCAGGCAGGGAGTAGTGGCATACACTTATAATCCAGCACTGAGGAGGCAGAGGCAGGTGGATCTCTGTGAGTTCAAGGCCAGCTTGGTCTATGTAGAAGGTTCCAGGCCAGCCAGGGTTACATAGTAAGATCCTGTCTTAAAAAAAAATTCCAAATGTAGACATTTCCTTTCTTCCACTGGCTGGTAAGGTGGCTCATCATGTAAAGACGCTACTATACCCAGTGACCTTAGTTCCATCTCCCAGGATCCATATGGTAGAAGGAGAGAACAGTCCTTAAAGGTGACCTCAGCATGTGTGCCTTAGCATGTTTGTGCTCTCCCCATCCCTATATGCAGGTACACACACACACACAAAATAAAAAAAATAAATATAGCCGGGCGGCGGTGGTGCACGCTTTTAATTCTAGCACTCAGGAGGCAGAGGCAAACAGATCTCTGTGAGTTCGAGGCCAACTTGGTCTACAAGAGGTAGTTCCAGGACAGGCCCCAAAGCTACACAGAAAAACCCTGTCTCGAGGGACTATATATTATAATATATAATAAAAGTGTTTTTAAAACAATGTTCTTAAGAAAATGCATAGCAGTCTCTTCAAAGATCTAGTGACAAAAATAATAGATAATTATGTAGAGAAAGCACTAAAATTCTTATTGTAAGTTTGTTTGGAGCGCTTTAAAAAAATTCTGTATAAATTTGTATGCCTGTGTTGGTATGTGCCCATGAGTATGGTGCACTCTGAGGCCAGAAGTGTTGGATGCACCTGGAGTTGAAGTTACAGGCAGTTGTGAACTGCCTAATGTGTTGTGCTGGGAACCAACCTGGTTCTCTGCGGTAGCAGTGTATGCTTTTGACTGTTGAGACTCATTCCAGCACCTACACTGGAGCTTTTTGGCTGTACTTTATATTTTGCTCAGTGGCTAGCTTTTAATTTTAGGCAAATTAATATTTTGCATTTTTAGCTTCAGTTTAGTGTTATTTTGACATAAGCATTTTAAAGGCAATTTCTTTATCAGTTTCTAAGTCATAATCACAACTTGTTATTCAAGTGTTAGATATTGTAATTAATATATGTTTTGTAACATCAAACAGCTTTATCTCAGAAAAATGCCCTTCAAGTTGATAAAAATGACCAGAATTACACTTTTAGTATTAGTAAACCACCACTCTAGAATAACCTGAGTGTAGTGTGTATGTGTGTGGGTATGTATGCATTTCCCTTTTAAATTAAGTAAAAAAAAAAAAATCTCTCTACTACTTTGCTCTTTAATTCTTCTTCCAGGTAAAGCAGAACCAGCATGAGGAGTTGCAGAATGTCAGGAAGCACATCCACAACTGTTTCTCAAATCTGGGTTGCTTCCTTTTACCACATCCTGGTCTTAAAGTCGCGACAAATCCTAGTTTTGATGGACGATTGAAAGGTGGGAGTGCCCATGCATGCTAAAACGTTTTATTACTGATTAGCAGCTAAAAGTTTGTATTATATTGTTTTTATTTTTGAGATTATAATGTGATTGCAACATTTCTCCCTTCCCTCTTCTCCTTCAAACCCTACCATATACCCATCCTTGCTCTCTTTCAAATTCATTTCCTTTTTTCGTTAATTGTTACATGTATATGTATACATTTCTATTTCTAAATATAACTGCTTAGTCTGTATAATGTTAACTCATATGTATGAGTTATATATGTATTCAGGGCTGACCATTTGGTATGTGATAACCACTTGGTTTGCTCTTCCTTGGGGAAGACTAGTTTGCCTACTCTCAGCATTCCCTACTTGCCAGTAAATGTCTCCTCCCATTTCCTATTCTAGTGATAGCTGTGTCGTTGCAGTGCTCTGCCACTGTTTAGCACACTGATTATCCCATTTTATAATGTTGTCTTGTGAGGACTCGTGTCCTGAAGACAGAGCATTGCACAGCTTCCTCTGATTGCAGTCTGCTAAAAGTTTCACTAATTGAATTAATGGACTCTGTGTGTGTGTGTGTGTGTGTGTGTGAGAGAGAGAGAGAGAGAGAGAGATTTCCAGATTATTCTAAGTGTGATGGCAAAGGGGTTGAGATTGATATGATTTACACTATAGCTAGAAAAAAAATCAGTCTAATGCATAAATTTAATATAGAATCCTATATGATTTGCTCTTTCAAAAGTTATTTTAATCATTGTGCAATTTGTGTTGAAAGTCCACCGTTTGAGCTGGAAGAATTATAGGGAACTGGAAGGAATGGGATAGTAGAGTAATAGGCATTTTTTCCTGTAGGAGACTTGCCATGTTTATATGAACTCTTTAGAAAAAAGGAATATGCTTTAGTAATAATAGATGCTATCTACTTTTCATAAACAAAATTTCATGATTCTGTCAGTGAGGACTTGCTTGTGTTTTTAGACTATTGTGTTGGCTATTTTTGTATCCATCAGATATTGATGAAGACTTTAAACGGGAGCTTCGCAATCTGGTCCCATTGCTGCTTGCTCCTGAAAATCTGGTCGAGAAGGAGATAAGTGGATCTAAAGTTACTTGTAGAGATCTTGTCGAGTATTTTAAGGTAGGTAAACACTAAGCTAAACAGCTCTGTCTGAAAAAGAAATGTAGTTACCTTTTGTCTTTCGAGACAGGGTTTCTGTGTAGCTTGGATCCTGTCCTGGAACTAGCACTTGTAGACCAGGCTGGCCTTTAACTCACAGAGATCCACCTACTGCTGTCTCCCAAGAGCTGGGATTAAAGGCGTGTGCCACCACCACCTGACTTGTAGTTAACTTAAAATATCTTCATGTACAAGAAATATACTTTCAAGTAAAAAATGTTTATTTTTCTGCTTTGCATTCATTATGTCAACATTAAGGATGTAGCAGGGTCTGGAGAGATGGTTCACTTGTTAAGAGTACTTACATAATCATGAGGACCAGAGTTCTCATCCTAGACGTCATGTAGCAAGCTCATATGTTTGTGACCAGCCTTGAGAGGGTGGAAGATAGGAGGATGGGATTGGGCTTGCTGGCTACCAACTCACTGAGAAAATATGAGCCCCAAGTTTAGAGGAAGACCATGAATCAGGAATGTCGGGGCATGAGAGGAGAACATGTAACTCATTCTGGTCTCTGCATGTTAGCATAAGTTGTGTGTATACACCCAGACTCACATGCACATAAGCACTCAGAGATGGAAGTGTGTGCCCGTGGGACACATACAGACATAAGGAAGTACATAAATCTTTTTTTTTTTTTAAGGTTAGAGTAAGCTGTGTCTTCTGTTTAGTGAAACTATTTGTTCTCGGAATTATCTTTCCTTTTTCTGCATCTCTGATGTGGAGAAAGGAGCTATTCATCATACTGTAACACAGCTCTGCCATTTTGAGTGATACCTGGAATTGGCTGCATATTTCTATATCCCAAATTCTCACAAAAATATTCCCTTAGAGTTCTGAGAATTAATAAGAATAAAAGTATCTATAAAGGTTTTTGAGTCTAAATAAACTATTTGTGGAGATTTTTTTTCCTGTTAGAACAAGTTGATCACACAGAGTTGTAGTAGTAATAGTTATAGTTAGATGGGTGGGAAATACAGCCAATGAAGTTAATGTATTTTGCTTACTTGTAGATAATATCACTTTCATGCAATCATTGTTTTGTTATTGAAATAAGTCTGAGTTGGTGGAAAGTTGAGGTGAAGACTCCTGTTTGAATGCCATAAACTTGTTCTCCTTACTCTTTTTCCTCCTCTTTTATTGTTTGAGAATTTTGTTTGTCTATAATGTGCGTTGATAAATCCACGCTCCAGCTCATCCCCTCGCCCCACCCCACTTCCCTTGACACCTCATGTACTTTTTTTTTTAAACCCAAAGTCTATTTCTTATACTTTGACTACAAATTACGGTTTCTTTTTCCTTTGAGTTAAAATATTTAAAGTAAAATGAAGGGTTAAAGTGTTTTCTAACATATTTATTTGAAACATTGACAATAGGAGAGATTTCTTTTTATAAAATGAATACCTTTTACACACAAAACTTTAGACAAGTTGTAATTATATTTTGAAATATTTTATTTTATTTGACAACATTCCCATGTGATAATACGTAGAACAGGATTAACTTTGTTCTACTGAGAGTATGAGTTTTAAGGCTTAGAACTTAATTTTGGTGGGGGCGAACTATTGTTTAATATTGTTGGACAGAGTATCAAATTGTATTTTACATCAATACACTGAATATTCTATCTTTTTAGGCATACATTAAAATATATCAAGGAGAGGAACTACCACATCCAAAGTCTATGCTTCAGGTAGGAGTAAGAAAGTGTGTGGGGTGAGGTAGTTTGTATGTTTGAGGGGAATTATGACTTTATAGGGGTACAGAAAATGGAGGGGCATGAGCTTTGTTGCATAGGAATAAATTATTTGTACTGAAGATAACCTTCGAACTCTTAAGGTTTGTAGAAGGTTTTTGTTTGTTTTGTAACTGCATTTGGCAGGCCCTGAGCATGTATTGACTATTAGAAATGTGAGCCTTGCTACTTTATCTTCAGATACTAAAAGTATACAAAAATTCTCTTGCATAAGATGGTTTAATATAGGCCCTTCTTAACTAAATGCTTTTGCCCTGAATTCTTGATGAAGGGATGTTTCTTGATACAAGAATTAGTTTCATTTGCTAGTAATGAGCTGCTTCTTGTGCAATTAGACTTTCTCTGTGTGTATATGTTCTTTGGGGGCACTGTAATTTTTACACACTTTCTATATTTTAAAATTTACCACTTTGGACAGTTCCTCAGTTTTATAATGAATTAACAGTATTTATATTAAAGCTCATGCAAGAAAAAAATAACAACAACAACAACAACAACAAACAACCCAGCTTTTGTTGACTCTTGTGTGAATCTGGTTGTTCATACAAGGAAATTTTGACTCCCGGAGACTCAGCACATTTTTATCTGTTTATCTCTGTCAATTTCTTTAGTGCCTGTGATATCTCATTTACAAAACTGTTTTAGTACAAACTCTCTCAAATCGCAGTGAGACAGGGAGTCCTAGTAAATCTATTTCATATCTTTTCTATTGATACACACCTTCAAAGGAAAGTAAAATAGAGGTTGATATTTTTTCTGTTCATTTTCAGAATTATTTGTATATAATCTATTATGTTAGGAATTTATAGTCATGGGGTACTTTTTTCCCCACAGTAATGGTATATTTTATCTTTTAGGCAACAGCTGAGGCTAATAACCTTGCTGCAGTAGCTGGAGCAAGAGACCTCTATTGTAAAAGTATGGAGCAGGTTTGTAACTAATGTTAAGCTTTATGATAGTTAAGAGTAGAAGATGTTTCATATTTAAAGAAATTGAACTAATTTGTACTTCTTACATGTTGTCATGCTATATTATCCTGTAATTGTCTTTTTGTGATCTCTGCTGGAATAAACTGTTAGAAAGAAAGTCATGATTTGCTAGTGTGTAGGATTCATGAGTTCCACTGTTGTGTTTTCTAATTTTTAATTCAGAATGCTACTATTAGCCCATGATGGAAGTAACATTAGCGTAAGACTGGTAGCAGTGTCTGCACTAAGCTTGCTTAACTCTGAAATACTGTGTCATGTGTTCTTTGCGCTGCTGTGGGGCACTAGTGGGTAAGGAGGAGCCGGGCAGTGTGAACGCCGTGTCTTCAGTTGTGGTGTTTCATTCACATTGGGAAGATTGAGGCAGTTAAACACAGAAGAATAGGATTACTTGTGATTACCTGTGAGTTACTATGCCCAGGTTTAAAACTGAGTCATGTAGGTGGTTTAATTTTATGAGACTAAAATATATGAGCAGGGAATGCCTTTCAGGTGTTATTTCTAGCATGTAATCTCTCATTTTAATTGGGCTTGTGCAGGTATGTGGTGGTGATAAGCCTTACATCGCACCTTCAGATTTGGAGCGAAGACACCTGGATCTCAAGGAAGTGGCACTCAAACAGTTTCGTTCTGTGAAAAAAATGGGTGGAGATGAATTTTGCCGTCGTTATCAGGACCAGCTTGAAGCTGAAATTGAAGAAACCTATGCAAATTTTATAAAGCACAATGATGGCAAAAATATCTTCTATGCTGCTCGTACCCCTGCCACGCTGTTTGCAGTCATGTTTGCTATGTATATAATCTCAGGACTGACTGGCTTCATTGGCCTAAGCTCTCTAGCTGTCATATGTAACCTTGTCATGGGGCTAGCACTGACGTCCCTTTGTACATGGGCATATGTTAAGTACTCTGGGGAGTTCAGAGAAATCGGAACAATGATTGATCAGATTGCTGAAACACTCTGGGAACAGGTTGGTATCTATCTTTTGGTTTTGCAGTGATTGACCTCACTTGTATGTGATTTCCAGCTTTCACTTTCTATGTTATTTGTACATCAACTTTTCCTTTACATGAGGAACGATAAGAGGATGGGCTGTGTGTGTGTGTGTGTGTGTGTGTGTGTGTTTGATTTTGTTTTAAATGTAGAATCCAATTTAGTTAAAGACTTGTTTCTAAATTCGTAATTATAGTTTATTTTGATTAGTTTCAGTCTGTAATCTTTTGGTTGATTCTTAGTTGTAAGTCTGATTATGCCAGGCAGTAGGCAGGGCTGGATTTACTAATATTTTTCTTTGAGAAAAGAAAATGCTGTCAATGAGCAATTTTAAAAGTAAGGAAAAGAAGTTTGAAGTACAGTCAGTGCTTTAGGGAGGAAACTTAAATTTAACCATTATTAACAAGAAACAATATAGGAGAAGTATTGGATGTTAGGTCTTCATATCTTCTGTGAAGATGATGGCAGTTTATTGCAGCACTCCAAGGAGTAACCACAGAGATTTTCCAGAGAAATAGCGTGAACAGAATGGAACGCCCAGACAGAGGCCAGCCCCGTTGTCATCTTTCACACAGGCCAGCGGGAGCTCTTGCTCAGCAGTTCTCTATTAAGGCAAGCTGTTACGTGTTTTCCCTGCTTGCTTGAGTGTAGGTAATTCCTCTAGTTGTTGTTAAATGATCCCCATTAAGTGCCCAAGGAGCAGAATGAAAGCTGAGGTTATTACAGATGAACAGTAGGAGAGGTGTTCTCTATGTTGTTTCTGGGTCAGCGAGGCCCTGGGCTAGGATGCAGAGGTTCACATTTGATTTGGCTTTCAGTTAAAGACCAAAGGAGTCCAAACATTTTTTCTGAAGAAAGAGGATTAATTACTGACTTTCCTTATAATACATTAATGACTGTATAAACCAGTGATTCTCAACTGCCCTAATGCTGTGTGCGGCCCTTTTACACAGTTCCTCATGTTGTGCTGACCCCCACCCATAAACTACTTTTATTACTACTTCAAACTATAATTTTGCTCCTGTTACAAATTGTAATGTAAATAGCTTTGGAGATAGAGGTTTGCAAAGGGGATCCTGACCACTGATATAAACTAACCCACTTTATTAAATTGAACTTTTCTTTTTCAGAAATTACTCTAATAGATCTTGGGAGTTTGTGTTTGGACATTTTGTTTAGTTCAAAATTTTGTCTCTTAAAATCAATCTTACTGCTTTGTAATCTTTTTTGATATTTTCTAAAAGAAGATGGATTAAGAGTTATCACATCACTGCTTTAAAAATAATCTACTAATTTTTGAACCAGTACCGTTCTTCTGCCACCTGAATTTCAATAATTGTGCAGTATCTATCTTTTCAGACACTTTCCGTTGACACTGATTATAGGACTTCAGAGGTCCATTTTTATAGAGCAGTGTCACAGGGGACTCTCAGGTGTGTCAGGTTATTTTCAGTGTAGGTAGAGAGGTAAGAGGCACAAGTCATGACACCTAGTCAGAGAAGACTTGAGCTCTGTTCAAAAGGCCTTGTCTAAACTTTCTTTGCATTTCTCTTTTCCTTTGCTTCAGAGGAGTCCCAGGAAGGTGAGAAACCTACAAAGTCTGAAATTCTTCTAGTCTTTAACTCTAGCTTCAAGGCATTCTGAGTCACTTTCCTAACACATCACTCCGTGTTTTAGGTGTTTTCCAAACTGTTTGAAGTTACTAGACGTCGAATGGTTCATCGTGCTCTTTCATCAGCACAGCGACAGAGACTGTCATCCAACAATAACAAGAAGAAAAATTAGACAGTATTTTTAACTTTTTTCTCTATCTGAAGTGTTCACACTTATACATGTAGGACAATAAGCAGGACCGTCTGGGCCGGTCTGCATAAATGCTGTATACATACCAGATTTGATGCTGCATATAGGGTATGGATTGCACATCCATCTCGTAGGATTTGTAAGTGGTTTGAGTAAGAGGAAAGTAATTTTGTTGCATTATAAAGTGTCTAACTCCATTGCTTGTAGCACCATAACTTTTTTTTTGTTTTTGTTTTGTTTTGGGAGAAGCATCCTTTTATTTCTCACATTCCTGGTTATTTTTGTCATTGATTTGAATTGAAAATTTTATATCTGTTTTCTATGTACTCTTTTTTTACCTCATGCTTTTGTTTGTTTTGCACATTTCTCATACCACAGGTATTGAAGCCCCTGGGTGATAATTTGATGGAGGAAAACATAAGGCAGTCTGTAACAAACTCTATCAAAGCAGGCCTGACTGACCAGGTGTCTCATCATGCCCGATTAAAGACAGACTGACAGTTCATCTCCTCATGGACTCCACTCTTTTTTTCATGCTTCCTGTACAATGAGAACTCAATAAAAATAAACCAAAGTTTACAATCAACTGTAGAAGTAGTTTAGTATAACTGGCTTCACAGATGGCTGCCACAGAGTGTGAACATTGTTTGTTGGTTTCCAGCCGCCTTCTGGTGTCTCCTTAGACCTGGAGACGACTGAGGAGCATTAGTTTATCATGCACATTTGTGCCATGTTTTATTCCTTTCTTTTTACTGAATCTAATGTTAGTGAAATTTGTCTTATGTAAAAGGATATTTCAGGGAAATATTTTAAGAAATCTATTTAGAGTCTCTTTAATATAGTGTCCCATTGAAATTTTCATTTTTAGAGAATTTATGAATCACTGTATCAAGAATCAGATCAGAATGACAATGAAGCCTTTATTGAGCCACTACATGAAAAGTGTATATTGCTTTACTGCCTTCAATGCCAGTATTACATAAATGCATGTATTAGAAACGTCACAGAAATCACATGACAACTCTATAGCAGAGAAGGTAATTCTGAGGTGTACATTTGTCTTGCCTTTTAAAATTTGTAAACCTGCCCTGAAAGGAGATGCATATCTGGGAAACTTAACTGTCTTTTTGCAGTTTAGCCTTCATGTACATAAAATATGCCATTAATTTTATTGGGGGAGAAATTCCATCCAAAACTGTTGCCTACAGCTATGAGTTAAGAGTGTCTGTACAGTGTGTAGTTTTTATTTTCTAAAAATCACAGGTAGGGCATGTATATGAATTATAAATATATAAATACAATTTTGTATTAAAAGTTTTTGTAGTTTATGGCAAAATCTGGTTCTGTGGTAGGCTAAGTACAGTCCCTGTGAAAGGAATGTTTGTGGCTCATGTCAGTGTGTGAATGCATAGACAATGTGAAGTTTTGATATATTTGTGATATTTATCTTCCTTGAGCACTGCAATCTCACCCCAAGGGAATTCAATGGGAATGTTTTATTGTGACTTGTCTTCTGTTGCATTTTAAAGTTATTTCCTGTAATTTATTTTCAGTACATAATTAAAAATTTGTTGTATATATAAAATGAAGCTTGTGATTCTTTTTAAAGGAATTCCTCATGCCTATATCTCACCATATAACTCATAATTGTTCATGCTGAAAGGAGTGTGGGTTAGGGCACAACCCACTTAGAGCGTAAGGCATTGTACTTCTAAGCTAAGCTTGTGAAAGGTGTTTTTCTGTTGTCTGTACTTGTAAGGAACATTGGTTGTGAGAGCCTCTCTGGGGATTTCTTTTTCTTGCTCATCTTTACCCACTCCCATTTTGTGAGTGAGTGAATGAGTGAGTGAGTGAGTGTGTGTGTGTGTGTGTGTGTGTGAGAGAGAGAGAGAGAGAGAGAGAGAGAGAATGAATGAATGAATGAATGAATGTGTATGTTATGTAAAGCTACCTTTTTTCAGTACTTTATAGCCTCCTTTGCAAAGACCTGTTAAAATACCCCGGTTTGTTTTTTAAGTAAGGAGAATTTGAATGTTGAGTTGCATGCATGAAAGGTTTGGTTGGTCTATCTTCCCGACTCCATTCCAGTCCTGGTTTTAGATTGATGTGTTTGTTTTCATCTGTAGTAACTGCTGCCCACTCATCCATTCATCCGTTCTTACACAGAAGAATCATTTAATAAGGCTCTCTTTATTTCTCTGACCACTTTGTTTTATGAATGCTGTAAATTGTTTTTATGAATGAAAAATAAAAAGTTTGTTGTATACTAGCAATTGTTCTGAAATTAAAAACATACTTTTTCTTTTCAAGTTAAGTCCAGACCAGTGGATTCTAGTATTTCTTGCTAAAAACATTGTTTTCCCTCAAGAATTCTCTGCAAGACTCCTAGAAAGTACTTTAGTGCCATCTGGAAGGTTCTGGACATTGTTAAGAAGTAGTGAAAACAAAAAACAAGATGGATTGAAGACAAAACATTGAATTAACTTCAATATTGGTATATTTTCTGTGGTACATTTTTTCATAGTGTTACAAAATAGGTTTTCTTTTTATTTAAAAGATTTTTTTTCAATGATATGATTTATCTTTTTAAGACATCTTTTGTGAAAGGACAACCATTGGGACTCTGCTGTTGAGTATGTCTTATTTTTCATGAATATAGATTGCTAGTCATCCTTGCTTCTATAGAACATTTGTAAAATTAAATAGTGCTATGTTGCGTTTGAGTCTTATTTTTCTTTTTGAGAAAGTTTTTTTCTTTAATTAAGTATTTGTGTATCTGTGTGTGAGTATGTGCTCCAGAGTGCAGGTGCCCATGGAGGCCAGAAGATTGGATCCCTTTGAACTGGAGTGGTTGTGAGTTGCTCAGGATGGGTGCTGGGAACGGATCAGATCCTCTGGAAGAGCAACAAGTGTTGTTAACCATAGCTTATGTTTTCAAGCACTGAGCATGGCTTTATTTTCCTTTTAGAATTGAGCCAGGCAGGCTAGAGACTTCACTTCTGACTGCTTGTTTTTGTTACATTGCATTATTATGTGCTTTCAAAAGTTTGATTTTAGCTTGGTTAAGGATCTTTCAAGACATGAATTAAAGTGAGGGGCTGTTCAGTTTTGGTTCCTTGGACATGTATCTACAATGGGGCTGGACATGGCTGTGGGGTTAGTGCTTGCTGTGTAAGCATTAGGGGCAGAGTTTGGATCCCCAGAACCTACCTAAAGCTGAAATTCCAGGGCTCCTATGGCAAGAATAGTGGGCAGAGACCTGAGTTTGCCTGCAAGTTAAGGCCAGATAGCCTGGTGTATAGAATAGTGCACTTGAGACCCTGCCTCAAGGTAGAAGGCAAGAAGGACTCATGTTGCAGGGAGAGGGGCCTGCTTGTTCATGCTGGCCACCCAGCTAGTTTAGTCCCAAAATAACCACATAGAAATTATATTAATTAAGTCGCTGCTTGGCCCATCAGTTCTAGCCTCTTATTGGCTAACTCTCACATCTTGATTTAACCCATTTTTGTTAATCTGTATATTGCCATGTGGCAGTGGCCTACCCAGAAAGATTCGGCACGTCTGTC
Source organism: Bramus lutescens (assembly GCA_001685075.1). Taxonomy (NCBI): domain Eukaryota; kingdom Metazoa; phylum Chordata; class Mammalia; order Rodentia; family Cricetidae; genus Bramus; species Bramus lutescens. The sequence continues at coordinate 144,320 of LOEQ01000523.1, forward strand.
TCTGGCGGCTCCATGGCTGCTCTCTTACTCTGCTTTCTTCCTCCCAGAATTCAGTTCTGTCTTCTCTGCCCACCTAAGTTATGCCCTATCAAGGGCCCAAAGCAGTTTTCTTTATTAATCAACCAATACAAGCAACACATAGAAGGTCCTCCTACACCACTCATACCTGAAATCCTGACTGCCAGCATTCACATACAAAAGCACACATACTACACATGTCATTTACAATCCCCTTTCCTCCCTCAAATGGCCTTTAAGATACCAATTTTTGTTTTAGCCAGGTAGTAAATTGGCGTTTCACTGCAAGCATGATGTATATCCATTGCACACTTTCAGGCTTTGGCTTGAAAATTCATGACAGTTCTTTCCTGGTAGCCTGACTGAGCTGATGTGTGCATACTGATGTTTTTCCATTCCTGGGTTGATTAAATCATCTTGAAGAGTTGACACCATGTTCTGCCAGTCATCTTTTCCCTTGGCTATACAAGTCAAATGACTTGCTTGGATTCTGTCTACAGCCTCTGCCTGTAAGAGATGGCATTGAGGAATTCAGTTGTTAACTTGTACTGCAAGCCAAATGGAGCATGGAATTGCTGCCTCCTTAGGGACCTATTTGGATATGCATACATTTTGTTGGATTTGGGCAAAGGAGTGAAGCTCTCCTTAACATACTACAACAAAATATAAAATTTATGCTTTTTGCAGTGTGACTTCAGGTGCTCTTCAAGATCTAGATCAGAAGTCCCTAAAGATACATCTTAAAAAAAAAAAAAGGGCTAGGGAAGGGGTTAGCATATTACTAGCTCAAGAAAACATCCACAAGGCTTATGAAATCCAAGGGAATTCACTCCATCAAAAAAGTCAGCAGGTTGTGGTGGTGCACGCTTGATCTTGGTTCTCTGGAGGCACAGGATCTCTGTTATCTAGGCCAGCACTCAAAAGACTCAAGGCAGGAAACTTGAAAATTCAATGCTAGCCTGGGCTACCTAGTGACATCCAGTCTCAAAAAAGAAGAAATCTGAATCAGGATGAAGCTAACAGTCCTAGCTAGATACATGCTGTTTGGACACATGCAAATTACTAATAAGTAGGTTGAAGATTTTGCTAATACAAAGTGTGCACGTGTGTGTGGTCATCTTACATGGATGGGTACCTTGTCAGCATGTATGTGTGTAACATCTACACTTGGTTTTATTTGACATGAAACCAGGAATAGGCTCTACATAATAGATTCTCATATAAAATGAACTTTTTTTTTGAGGTAGGGTCTCACTATATAGTTCTGGATGATCTGAAATTCACTGTGTAGACCAGGCTGACCCCCACTTCATAGCTACCTGCCTCTGTTTCCTGAATACTGGGATTTAAAGCGTGTGCCACCATACATGGCCCAAGAGTTTTGTTCTCATGACAGCTTTCCTTATCACAGACTGGGGAGGAGAACAAATTAGTGATCTGTGGAAGGTACAGGAAATTACCCTCTCAATTTTTGTTAAGCTTCTGACCTGCTGATAGCTTGGTCAACTGAATAATAGACTTCTTGAAACTTGTCCATAGCTTAGCTTTTTCTAATTTGTAATGTTCTCTTCTTCCCTCTTCCACCCACCATCCCACCAGTGGTGCTGAACTTGGGACTTGGGACTAAATGCTTGCCAAATGCTCTGCTATTGAGCTACATCCTCAGCTTTGTGAGTTAACAATTTTCTCTGACATGTTTTATGTAATTAGTAGGCAACATAGACAGCCATGAACCTGTAGTCACTAACAGCAAGGGTGACCACCTAAACGGGCATGGCTTAGTCTCCTGGAGCATGAAGATTGCATGACATCTGTGGTCCAGGGTCAGAGTTAGAACTGCTTCTCAGCATGCCGCTCACAAGCCTTGTGAACTTGGACAAATGCTACCAGACAGTTGAGTCTCAGTCTCCTCACCTTTAAAGTAGGAGCCATATTTACTTTTCAGTTATCTTAGGGTGTGGTGAGAATGTATCAAAAAACAGACCTTTAAATTCTTTGTAGAGATGCATTCTAAGACCAAGTTAGGCCTATATTTAACTAGGTTCTGCTTTTGTATCTGGATTTTGAAACACGGTAATACTGTTTTGTCTATGGAAGATACCCTTCTAGATTAAGTTCCTAGATTAAGAAGAAATGAATTGAATCCTTTTTTTGTCTTACAGTATCAAATATTTATACATAGTAAATGCTCAGAATATTTATTTCCTGTTACCCCACTTTAATTTTTTTTTTTGAGACAGGGTTTCTCTGTATACCTTTGTGATGTAGGAGGGTCATCTGTCTATGTGTTACTTTCATTGGTTAATNTATAAGCTAGCCGTGCGGGAACTGGGCCGGACGAAAAGCAGGGCCCGCTCCCCTATTACTACACCTTTGGCTGTCCTGGAACTCACCCTGTAGATCATGCTGGCCACCCGCCTCTGCCTCCCTAGTGCTGGGATTAAAGGTGTGCACCATCATGCCTTGTTCCCACTTTAAAATTTTAATTGCATGATTTCATACATATATTATGTACTTTGACCATAGACCCCCATTATCTTCTCCCCTTCCCACCCATTTTCTTCCCAACAAGTCTCCCTTGTGTTCTAATGT
>LOEQ01000523.1:155004-173221 GCA_001685075.1 Bramus lutescens
TCTGGCCTGCAGACATACACACAGACAGAATAAATAAATAAATATTAAAAAAAAGAACCTCAGTGACAGGCCTTCAGATCTGAGCATTCTATATCGTCTGTAGGTTATAAGCATTAAAACAGTCCCACTTGTCTAAATAAGGAATTCTATAGTACCCCAGAGAAGTCCACATTTTGTTGGAACACGTAAATCTTGAGGCAATTACTCCATTTCTAGAAGACCTTCTTTCTTTTTCTTTTGGTTGGGGGCAGAAAATAATGTAATGACATTCGTGTAGCTATTGTCTAAGAACGAACAGATTCATTTTGCGACAGCCCGTTATTGAGCGTGGCTTCCTGATGGCTTCTCACCTTCCTGTGTGTGAAGTTCAAGTGCAGTGCTGACTGCTCTTTGTTTTGGACTGCCTTTTCAAGGGTGTCGGGAAACAGCCTTGGAAGATACTGTTTTCCAAGTAAAAGGCCCATGTGCTTCTAGCCTTTGGAGATGCAGTGTCCCCCTCAGGACCAATGAGCAAGCTTTCCCACTCTAGCCCCATCTGCGAGCTCCAGGCTCAGCGGGAGACCCTGTCTTAAGAATTAAACTGGAGGTAGTCAAGATGGCTGTTGGGAAAGCCTGAGTTTGAGCCCTGGAATCCATGTAAAGGTGGAAGGCGGGAATCAACTCCAGAAAGTTGTTCTCTGCTCTGCATACTTCTGCCGTGGCATGTACACGGGCACATGGTACGGAATAAATGCTCACTTCCTTCCACTGTTTCCAGTTTTCAGGTTGGGAAAAATGTGAATGTTAGATGTGTGGACGCCACCATGACAGCCATGTCTGCTCTATGCTTAGGATGCAGCCTGGAAACGGCCAGTTCAACTCTTTTGCCTGAAGTGCTGTGCAGAAACCAGAGAGCTTTCAACAACGGCATACAAAATTGATGACTCTGCCTCCTACAGAAGAAAACCAATAAACACAAGGTCCTCTGAGGCAGACAAATTAGAACCATAAAATTCCAGGGTTTTCCAGTCTTTGTAACAAGCACCATCTAAACCATTTTTCAGTCCTGGATGGGATTTTTTTCTTCTAAGTGGCTGTGTCTCAGGTTGGCGGGGTCTCTTTTCTCCTGCTCATGTCCTTTGCTCTTATGATTGGTTTGCATCTCAGCCTGCTGTAAGCTTGGCCACCTCCTGGCTTGGTAGACCACCTAGCCCTCCAGAGCCANGCCAGCCAGTCTCTACAGAGGATCGGGAGGCCTCCTGGACTGACCCTCAGCTCCAGCTGTAAGCTGCCAGTCAGCTAAGGCTTTCTTCTTTGGAAATTCTGCCTGCTCTCTCCTCAGCCAGCGCAGGATCTTTGCATGTTCAGCCCTGGGAGGAAGCCTGCTATGGTCAGTTCAGAGTTTGCTGGGGGCCAGAGGAGAGTCTTTGCTTCTACTCTTATATCAGCAAGCGTCTCAGCCCCAGCAGGTGCTCCTCCCCCCACCCCATGTTAAGCTTGTTTGTCCTATGGCCCAGTGCCTCTATGAAAGAGTACGTTTGTGGAAGGAACAGGCACCCAAAGCCTAACCCTACTCCAGATAAAGTGAAGAATTTGTATAATTGCCCAGCAGCAATTTCTAGATGTCCAAGGACGAGACAAAGATCTGGGAACTGGAAGTGCCATTGGGGTTTGAGGACTCTGTTGTCCTCTCAAGTTCCGAGGCCCAGATGATTCCTCCTGTGTCTGTCTTTCTTTCCAGCTCCTCTTGCTTTGTTGGATTCTGGTCCTTGAATTGGACCACCATGGCTGTCCCAGCTCTGACAGCCATGTTTACATGTCTACAAAATGTTCCAATTCAATCATTTTCATCTTCTGATTTATTGTCTATATGATAGCTCAGATACTGGGAGAAGCAATTAGCAACTTGTCGGTCAGTTGACAAGCAGATTGGAGTCAGGTGTCTTCAGCTTCGGCTTCAGTCCACTTTGAATAGAGGGCAGGGTCAGGTTTGGGACACAGGCGAAAAGCCAGAGCAGTTTCTTTGAGAAGGCAGCTGGTCTGGACAGGTTAGATGACCAGGACTTAGCTAGAATGTGCACACGTGCAGCCTGACAGCTTACAAACATGCTCGCCTACAGCGCCTGTTTACCTGCTTGGTTCTTTGTGTTCCTTCAGCTCTTCTGGGTATGCCCTGCCTACATCGGGTATCAGAGCGTGAGCAGCCGACGGGACCCTGTGCTCACACAGGAGTGTGCTGTCCTCTGCACACTGCCATCGGGAGAAGAGCACAGGCATAAGCAGCAGGTGAAGTACAGATGAGAGCCCAGCAGAACACTATGGGTGAGAGCCATGGCAGCTGACGCTGAACCTTGGTGCTTGGGACACCATAGCTAGGACCCCAAAAGGATGTGCTCAACCCTCTAAGAGGAACTATCTGCTTCTCAGCGTCCACAGCTGATGGCTGCAGAGGCCTGGCAGGGTGTGTGTGTGTGTGTGTGCGCGTGTGTGTGTTTAAAGAACGTGGAAACCTGAAATGGAAAAATTCACCACATATGACATCATTAAAACAACAGACTGGAGCAGACAAAGTGAGATTTGTCTTTAAGGCAAGTTGATCACTTCTGAGATGCCCACTTTCTAAAAATTATCTTTTCCAGGCACCGACCTCTTCCTGAAAAGCTCACAGTCCTAGCCTGTGACATCATCAGGACCAAACCAACTGAGGAATGCCCTACCAAATACTGGACCAGTGCCCTTTAAAACCATGAAGACTGTGGCAAAAGGGGCAAGTCAGATAGTGTCACAGACTGGCTGAGACTAAGGAGAAGTTGTGAGTCAAGTGTGAGGGTCTGGGGGTATCGGCGGGAAACCCGAGGAGTCTCAATGGCACCTGTGCCAACATCTACTTTCCCATTCTGACAAAGGGGGCGAAAGTTGTGAGCATTAGCAGAACGGAGGGGATACTGGACTTCTCAGAACTGCATCAACAACCTTCCTGCAAATCTCAGATTATTCCGAATGAAAAAGCTCATTAAGGAGAAAAAGTCCCTTTTAAACTTAGGATAACCTTTGGTCGTTAGGCTCTCAAAAGAAAGATAGGTTTCCAGCATCTAAACAAATGATTTCTTGCTGGTGCCTTTATTCTGACCTGTGAAGCATCCATCACACAGTGATGAGCTGTATGGTCATTTCCTCTGGGGCAGATGGTGCCAAGGTCTCCTAAAGTGGGGCCAGAAGCACATAGCTGTTCATGAAACTGTCCTGTGCAAAATGCTGTCTTCTCTCCCGTTGGTGACGACTATTTGGTGTCCTCTTCCCACTCTAACGTGTCCCACAGTGACTGGAATGAGTTCAAAATTCATAGGCAGAGGTTTGGGGAGACGGTTCAGTTGGTAAAGCATTTGCCATTTCCAGAATCCAGGTATAGTGCATACCTGTGATCCCTGTGCTGTGACATAGGAAGCAGAGGCAGGGGGATCCTGAGAACTTGCGATCCAGTTAGTCTGATCCACATGGAGTTCCAGGCCAGTGAGAGACAAAAGGTGGAAGGCTCCCGAGAACCAACATGAGAGATTGTCATGCCATGCATAGCTCCCACCCTCCACATGGATATTTACCTACCCCAACCACCGGGCACAGCGCATGAGCTTTGGTATAGTCTGCAGGCTGACATTTTGCTTATGGTTATATGGTTTGATCTGCTAAGTTGTGGCTTTGGGTTTTGTGGGACAGGAGTCAAAAAGACTCCCCTCTCCTCTCTGTGAAAACATTCCTAGTGTCAGGAAAATTGATGTTCCCTCCAACTCCACAGGAACGATATCACTGTGAAGAATTCCCAGGCAATTATTCCCCCTTGCAAGGAAATAGCTTCTCCTTTCAGGGCCCCATCAAGCAACCACAAATCAAAGATCACTTGGCTGTGTTCCATTAATAGCAAAGAAAGCCATTAGTGGGAGTCGTTTGAAAAGGGAAGTGACTTTGATATCTGTGGTCACACAAGGAAAGCTTCTGTAGTGTCAGACTGCAGTTGCCAAGTGGCTCAGTGCAGTCAAGCGTTGTGTTTCTCATAGAGAGGGGTTATTTATTACCCACGGAACCAACAGACTTCTCCTTGCTCCCTTACGTAAAACCAAGAGTTCTTTCAAGTTGAATTATGCCTAAAAGGAGAAGCAATGCATAGGAATGCCTGGTTTCCAGTTCAGGTTGCTTGTGTAGGGAGGAAAGGGAGGTGGCGGTTCGGTGGTCTGCGGACTCTGCAAAGTTCTCCTGTCCACAGTCTTAATTCATGAAGTTGGATTCACTAGAAATATTCCTTCGGGTCCAGGCCCAGCTTCCAAGGCAACCTCAGCTCAACCGAGACCCTGTATCAATCACTGTCATTAACAGAAATACCTATTTTGCTAGGGGAAGGGAGTGGAGGGACTATTTCTTCCTAGTCCCTTTCTTCGTGATTGTGAAGGGGCCACAAACTCTGCAACTCCGTGGCCTTGGCCATAGGTGGGCACTGTACCCATTCTTTTGGTTATGGTGGTTGGTTCAGAAATGCACACGTGACAGAAGCCTGGTCAATCAGAGGCCTTCCTCAGTTCTAACACTCGTTGGTGATGAAAGGATCTTATGGGGTGGGGTTAGCAAAGGAGAGAGAGGAGTAGCCACATGAAGAAAACTCATCTGAACTGAAGAGAATAAAAGAGACAGAGAAAGGAGTGTCCTTGTGGCATTGAGACATAGTTTTAGGTAGTGTGTGTGTGTGTGTGTGTGTGTGTGTGTGTATGCCCCACCCCCATCCCTCTCCTCTCCTCTCTCCTCTCTCTCCAGCATCCTCCTATTAAAGCCCCATTTTGACTAAGCTTGTTTGTATTGTGCTTCTGCCAGGAGGGAGCAAGAGAAGAACACTGACCCTCACCTGTGTGGTTTCTCTTTCCTTCAGCTCCCTTCCTGAGCGCGCCAGAGGGGGCCCACTGCGTCTGCTAGGTTCAGGAGCTCTGCTACTGCCATATTTGGGCCCACATCAGTCAGGAACCCCAACTTGTCAGGTACGGAAGTGAGCTAAGGAAACAGTAAATTGAAAATGTTCCCTTCCCCACAAGAGGGGAAGCCAGAAGTGTGGCGGGAGAGGGAGGGGGAGGGGCAAAGGTAGGCGTGGACTCTTCCTGACTTTTTCTGTTTTGTTTGTTTTTTCAACAAGGTTTCTTTTCTGAAGCAAGGGTTCAAAACATTAAAAAAAATTAATCCAGTTAAGAAGATCTTTGCCTGCCTCCCCAGGGCAACCCTCCATAGGTCTATTTTCTTGGTCACCTGACCTTGCCATGTGTAATGGAGAGGCTGCAGAGCCAGTCATGTCTTCATGATAGGCTGGCTCAGCCAAGACTATGGAAGAGAAGGTACCATGTGGCTAGAAAAAGGAGGTTTGCACCAGAGACTCCAGAGGCCTAGGAGTTCCCCAATCTCACCCTTCTGCAGGACCCTGCTGCGCTTAAACCTGGGAGAGGTCAGTCCTGTAATGTCTGCCTCAGCTGGGTCTTTATTTGATGCTCCACAGTGGTCAGCCAGCCCGCATACAGACTGTCTGCAGTTCTGTGGTTCAGGGGGAGGTGGCTCTGGGATCCGGGGACCTGGAAGGCCTGCTAGGAGTGTGGCAATGTATCAGACTGGAGCAGAAGCACGTGGGGATGAAGAATAATAAACTTCTTTTATAATTTTCAATTACAAATAATTCCAGGATTTGTTCAGAGCTCAGCCACAGCTGCTGGTGCCCTGCAGCTGGACGGGGCAGACCATGTGACCTTTAAGATCTCATTTGTGTGGCAGCCTCCTGGTTCCCAGGCTGCCTGGGTGACAGAGGAGTTCTGGAAACAAGGCTGACATGTTCGCTTGTCCAACTTAAGTCAAAGGTTTAACCACATTGGCTTCCTGCATTTTTCGGGGATCTGCCTGCCCCTGACCATCCATGTATGTGTGTGCATGCACACTTTTCCAGCCCTGGCAAGTGGAAGAAAGGGGGTAGGGGTGGGGGATAGGAAATACATATTGTTTCTGAGTTCCAGCTGGGTTGGAGAGGCAGGCACAAGAGTCACTTGGGCTGCTAGATTTGAGGTTCTGTCACATGTTCTAAGATGGGATGCAGAACAATGAGGGGCCAGTGACATGGTTGCCTTGAGGCTACGTCTTCTGAAAACAACAGGAGCATTAGACAGGAAGACTGAGTTCAGAGCTCTGCAGAAAAAGCTTAGATGATAGAGGGCTCAAGGGTGAGGGGCAGTAACCCCCTGAACCCCCTGCAACTGCTTGCAGGGAGGAAGCAAGAAGTGTGTGTGTGGGGGGGGGATTGTGTGTGTGTGTGGGGGTCATTGTCCTCTTTTCAAAAACCTCACTACTGCTGGTCATCTGGAATGTGCTTCCCCAAGAAACCTCTGGCACCCTGGTGGCTGGAGAAGGCGGGTGGACCTTGAGTGAGAGACCCTGCTCCCCTACTATGCAGATCTTCTGTGGACACCTTGGTGAGCTGTGGTTTGTGCTAAGAACAGGGTCTCTGGTTCAAACAGGAGAATTCAGCAGGCAATATGAAGAAATCTCAGAAGATGTATCATTCAAAGAAAATGTCCTTCTTTAATATGGACAGAAGGAAGATGGGGTGGAGCTGAGTTCAGCACCATAGTCAGGAACATGGTGTTCTCTCAAAAGTGCACACATAACTAGGCTGTGCTTTGGGAAGGCCCTGGACAACAGAGTAAGGTAAAATTATCTCTCTGTGATCTGAGGAGACTCTACTTTCTTCTTCCTTTCAGAAGTGAAAATAAATTATGTGTTTGTGCATGTGTGTTTGTGTATATATGTGCTGTGTCTGTGTGCACATAAGAGTGTGTGTATTCATTCATACATGTGTGTGCATGTGTGTGTGTGCTGAGTGTGTGCATATGTGAGTGTGTGTGTTTGTGTATGTGTGTGATGCTGGTGGGGCTATCAGATGGCATGAAGTCTGGCAAAAGAGTTTGCAATTAAATGAATTGCCTTGGAATAGAAGTCTTAGCACCCTCAGAATTGAGATTTCTCATCCTCTCAGCAAGCATTTTATCAGAGCCATAGGAAGATATTTATCTTTGCTAATTCATTTCTAGAACTCTCTCTTTTAAAATGTTTTTATAGCATGCATCAATTACACATAATAGGTTTCTTATGGCTTTTTAGCTTTACAGTCTGTTTTATTACTTCACAATTTCATACAGGCGTGTAATATACTTTGGTCAAATTTGATTCCCCTCCTCCACTTGGAATGTCTCCTTTTCTTTACCATGCCATTTTCTCCCCTGCCACAGTGTTTTCATGGGAAGGGAGATTTAGGCCCTGCATCAGGATTCCCCGCTTTTCTCTAAATCCCACCCCTTACTCTTCTTGTTCCAAATTCTTAAGGGCCCTTGGGCTTCTTGGAAGCAGAATGTTCCTAGGAATAGAGCACACGTCTTTAGAAAGCCCCTGTAGGCACCCAGGGCTGACAGGCATCATCAGTGTGTAGGCTCCGGCTTGGCTGTTGCAGGTATAGGGTAAAATGGGCAGATGAAAGAACACCCCGGCTGTGAGACCAGAGTCACGGAAGCAGAAAGAACACCCTGGCTATGAGATCAGAGTCATGGAAGCAGAAAGAACACCCTGGCTGTGAGACCAGAGTCATGGAAGCAGAAAGAACACCCCGGCTGTGAGACCAGAGCCACGGAAGCAGAAAGAACACCCTGGCTGTGAGACCAGAGCCACGGAAGCACAGCCTGCCAGTCACCAGCTCAGGACTTGAAATCTAACCAATCTCTGAGCATGAAATCAACCAACCCTTGAGCACAAAATTCAATCAAGCTCTGAGCTTATCCCAAGCTCAGGAATTGAAACCTTGTGACAATGCCATCAGGAATGCTATAATATTCAGTAGGCAGCTACTTTGGGGACTAGAATTTGTTAGGTCCCATACCAGGTCTTGGTGACAAGATAAAGAAGAATGGAAACTTCTTTTTGTTATCTGCTGGACAAACACAAAGACTCAGGGTTGGTATCTGGAAAGAATGTTGGAAGGTCTAGGTTTGGCTTCTGCTCTGCCAGGAAATTACAAAACACCTCTCCGTCTGAACATCCTCAGCTGCCTAATTAGCCAAGGGCATGGATGGTTCCATTGCCTCCCCTGCCCCCATGGTCTGTGTTGGAGAATCTGTGAGCCCGAGAAGAACCCCAGGTAACTGGAACAATTCTTTCTGTGTTCTCAGACGAGACTGGACACCTGATTTCTTCCTCCATTTAAATTCTCATGGCATAGTTAATATATGCAAAACTGTGAGAGTCATACAGTTAAATGCTGGAGCCCAGGAGCATCGGTGCTTGTGAGCCTTCTTCCTGCAGGATCCTCCATCATGATCACCTTAGCTGATGGCTTTCCTCTTAGTGCATCTTCTTTAGTCCCCTGGCAGCTGATGGCATTCTAAACTTTATGTCTGTGAGCCCCTGGTATTAAAATAATGTAGCATGAACTTCTCCTAGCAGCAGAGAATCACATAAATCTTGTGCAAACACACAAGAGTGTCTCTAGGGTAGGGCTGTCAGGGAAACAAATATGAATATTCAACTTCTTGTGGTTGCATCAATTAAAACTCCCACTAACAGTGTCTGAAGATTCCAGTTGACTCACAACTTGCCAAACCCTTGATGCTGTCATGCTTCTTGATTTTTGCTAAGTGTGTGAAAAATGACATTCATTGGCGTCTTACTTAGTATCTCTCTGTTGCTAATAAGCCTGAATATTACTTGTGTGTGTACAACCATTCATGTTTCATGCTCTGTGGACCTTCTCTCTCTCTCTCTCTCTCTCTCTCTCTCTCTCTGTAGCTTGGTTTTACACTTACTAACTTATTTATTGGAGTCAGGAGAGATTTTTTTCAGAAAGTAACCTTCTATAGGCAGGTTATAGGCTTTATATATATATTGCAAATATCTTCTGGCTGGTGGGTTTTCTAATCACCATTTTCACGGAGTCTATCGTTAAACACAAACTGTCAGGACTGGAAAAATAGGTCAACTGTTAGAAGCACTTGTTGTTCTTATGGAGGAACCGGTTTGGTTCCCAGCATCCATACAGTTGCTCATAACTGTAACTCCAGTTCTGGGAGATTGGATGTCTTCTGGCCACTGCACCAGTCATGCAAGTGGTGCACATACATACATGCAGGCAAACACACACACATGAAAATCAACATAAATCTTTAAAATCAAACAAAATTCTCAATTTAAATATAGCTGCTATTTTCCCCCATAGTTAGCACTCATGTCTCTTTAAGAAACGTTGACTATCTTGAGGTCCTCCTAGATAATCTTAACTAGTGTCATCATTTTGCATCTTGTGTCAAAGTGTTAAAGGTTAAGGTGAAAGGACTTGAATTTCCTGTGTGGTGTGAAGCAGGGTTTCATTTTGTTATGGATTTTGTCCATGTAGTGTGACCAGTGTCCCCGCGGTATATGTTGAGAGCTTCTTACTTTCTTAGTTACCTACAAGAGTGGTTCTCTGCCAGCCTCACATGCCCCTACCTCTCTCTGTCTTCAGTTCTTTAGTTTGCCTGTTGGGCATTCATCTATGTCTCTGCCCATGCAACAGTCACCGTCATTATTTCAATTTTATAGTATTTCTTGATTTTTATTTCTTTCTAAGAGTGCTTAATTTTGAAGCCTTTGTTCTTTGTGTAAATTTGGGAACCACTGACCAAACTCCTCAGTTATTCTGTGTAGCTTTTTATTGGAACTGAATCCAAACCTTGCAGCGAGAGAAGGAGCATTTGGGGACTATTTCTGCAGTAGTGACAGGCTTCCGGAGTAACTGATGGTCTAGAGGGACGACGTACCCAGTTACACTGCTGCACCGTGTGACGGGCATTTGCAGCATGAAACCCAAAGAAGCAGGGGCCGGGGGCGATGTTCCATGGAGAGCACTCGTGTGAAGATTCTCCGTGAGCATAGTCAGACTCTGGCATGACGAGTCCCAGACTGTCTATCCCATTTGTCTTTCTTTCAGAACACTTGGGGTTTGAGATAATCACAGGGCTATCCTTGTTAACACCCAAGGGGGTGGCCTAGAATGATGAAGATGAGTCTACAGCTGGATCAGTCTACCCGGACCCATATAATCAAACTGTGTGTCGGTCCATTCTTTCCCATTATCCAAATTTGTAAATAAACACATGTAAATTCTTCTAGCATTATGTTTACCCCAAAACTCAGTGTTTTCATCACTTAAAACATCTGTCTTGTCTTTCTCAGGCAGATCCACTTAGCGTCTCTTCAGTGTCTTCTGAGAACCATTTGCACCAATGCCACAAGCTCAGGCTTTGATAGGATTTTTTTTCCTCCATAATTTTATTCAGTCCTGAGCCACTATCATCTGGTCATTCTCCAACAAGCAATTAGAACACAACAAAAAGTTATACACTGTACACTCTATATTCTACAAAGTCACAGGATTTGTTCTGAGTCTAAGTCTTAGCTTTGCCTTTTACTATGTGGGTAGCACTATATCATCCTTTTAATCTTTCTGGTTATATGGTTCTTCATGTAGTATAGAGAGCGATGATTTTGAGTTGTACACATTACAAAGAAATAGTCCTTCATGTTTGCTTTCTATATAAGAGAAGGAATAAGAAGTGTTAGCTTCAGAATCCCACATGGAATAAGACAGCTTGCTTCTGAGGGCTTTCTCCCCTACTGGAGGAGAATGTTAAAGTAGAGAGAGTTAGTCACAAGGGACGTGTGCTAGGAGGCAAGCTTATGCTTAGGTAGAAAAAAAAATTCCCACTGACACTCTGGCCCTAAAGGAAAAGGATGTGATGTAAAATTGGATCAATTAAAGCAAATGTGGGTGGAACAAGCAAAGGAAGATGAAGAGATGCACAGCTGGAGGGGGAAGGAGGAAGAGCAGCCTATGCCACACACTGGCTTCCTCAGGGTCACAAATCTGATGCTCGCAACTTTCCAGTTTTAGGGGAAATAGTGATGTCAATGATGGACAGCTACAAAGAGGTCCAGAAGGCCACCGATGAGGGCAGGTTCAAGGGGACAGCTCTTTAGAAATGGAGGCTTTAGACAAGGTTTTGAATGCTATGAGACTTTTAACACTCAAGCAAAACAGGTAGGTGAAGAGACAAGAGAAAGTCCTGTTTTCCAGGGATGCTTTGGGGGACTTGGGGTCTTTACTGCCAGGTTTCCCACAGAAGGGACCCGTGACCTGTGTGGAGAGAACACAAGCCGACAGGATTAACACTGGGGGAGATGGTTCTGGCCTCACACAGCTGCAATTTTCTGCCCCACCTATTAGAATTTAGCTTTGGAACACGCAGTCAAGCACAATTCTCCTGGTGTGGTCCACCTCTGACTGTGCGTTTGGCAGAGCACTTAGAACACCTGAGCAACGCTGTGTCTAATAAGCTCTGCTTTAAACACAGTGAAGCAAGCCCCCAACTTAGACATGGCCCAAGTCTGGAGTGATGGAATCCCTGTTCCTTACACAGTCTGAGAAATCTCTCCTAACTGTTGTCTGGCTGTTTGGACAATGGCATGGATGTTAATAACTGGGGGTGGGAGGTAGCAATGAATCTGAGAAAAAAGAGGAATCTAGGCAACTTTGACTTGCACTTTGCTTTCCTTGTAAGTGTGAAGTTTTGAGAGCTTTTCAAATAGCTCCAGATCTAGACAGATTCAATGGGAAATGCAGCACGCACAGTTTTCCTTTTGAAAGAAAATTAGATTGTTTTTGTAGCTTGCGGCTATCATGACCCAACGGCGTATTTCTATTTCAAACTTAGACTTGCATTTCTCCAATGCTGTGTCATGAGGGGCTGTGGAACTTGGCTATTGCTTAGAAGAAATGTGGTTGTTAGTGCCTCGCTTGCTGGCAGGTTCTAAACTGTGCCTGGGAAAATCACAGGAAAATGTTTGACAGAGCATGGGCTTTCTCAGTCCAAGAAGTACCTCTCACCTAAGAAACCCAAAACTTTGCATAAGAATGTTTATTGCAGCATTATACAGCATAACCACAGGACAGAAACAACTCGAATACCCATTAGCTGATGAGTGGGTAAACAAAATGTAGCAGAGGTGTAGTCAATAGATGGAATGCTAGCTGCAACAGGAGGCAATGGAATAGCGATGAACCTTTAACATGTGATGCTTACTGAAAGACAGGAGCCAGGAAGACTCACACTCTCACGCATGTATTTGAGCTAATATCAAATGCTTCGGATATGCAAATCTGTGCAAAGATAAAATGAGTGGTGGGTGTGAGGTGGGGAGGAAGGAAGCCTGCTGGGGAGTGAGGCCTGCGTTCTAAGGATGCTGTGTTCTAATGGTCATCCTGGCAGCGGCTGTACAGCTGTGTGAAAATCTCAAATACTGGCTGTGAACTTTCAACAGTGAATTATATAGTACATGGTTTACAATAATAAAGTTATTTTGTAGAAAGGCACCATTGCGATGAGTAGCGCCCCCCCCCAGCAGGGGTGGTTCCTGGATGCTCAGTACTTTCCTCTCTGTGACACATTCTTCTTGGTGTAGCTTCCTGGGGAGGTGCAATCAGAGAGTCATGTTTACTAGATGACGAAGCTGATGGAGGCTTTTTGGAGAGGTCCATCAGGTACCTAGGTTTTCAGGGAACTAATTCTAGACAGCCGACAGATCTGTGGTTCTGGGGCTGTGTTCTACAGTTTCTCCAAGGTGCGCTCCTGGGTGGAGACTGCAGTACTGGAAGGGATATTGGGCCAGTGGAGTGTTGTTCTGCTTCTTCCTCAGGATCGTTGGCTGCACTGGTCCATGAGGGTGGAGGAAGCAGAAGTGGGGAACAGGGCTCAGAGAGCTGTGGGTACTACGGGGACAGCCCTCTAGGAGATGACTTCAGTGAATCAACTCAACTTTATTCCAGAAGATAGGGAATGTATAGGGAAACCTGGGGACAAGCCATGATTTGCGTTAAGTGGCCTCTTTAGATCATAAGGTTTCGTATGTGGCAGCAGGCTCCTATAGCAAAGCTCCTAGTGCAAGTTTTAGTGACCGTATGTACAACAGGAAAAGGCTTCTAGTAGGAAGCTGTGCCAGGGGACAAATTAGAGATACATCAGGCATACAGGCTTAGAGACAGCTTTCAGATAAGGTCAGTCCTCTGGGCCCAGACATTCTCCAGATAAAGACAGGTAGAGAGCAAGTAGTCTCGGGGTGGGGGTGGGGGAAGGTCCCTCATGTTGTGGAGCTTGGAGAAAGCTGCCAGGCTGTGGCAGACTGAAACCTCTGACCAGCAGGGCCCCAACAGTGGAGCTGTTGATCAGGCCAAGCTCTAGCTTCCTAATTGGTTTATGTCAAAGTGCTTCAAGGTTTAAACCAATACTCTGAGTCATGCATACATTTGATTGAAAGGAAGGCTTTCCTACCCAAAGTCACTGTCCTCACACATGGTTTTCTGATTGCAAGGGCAATGAACATGATCCTTGGCCTGACCTACAGACATTTCTTCAGAGAAATGTGCACATCTCAAACAATCAAAATGCTAACTTGGGCTGCCAAGGTCTTGCTGTGTTGGTGTTGGTATATGACTGTGAATAATGCATCTATAATATATATATTTATATCACTAATGGCCAAGGAGCAAGCAAGAAGTATTTGCTGCCTGTCACATTAGATCCTGTTTTGCTAGAAAACAACACAGAAGTGTTTATGAACAGATCAGGGACCAGGAACCAGTGTCCCTCAAAAATGGGTATTGTACAAGATGCCCTGGTCCTTAGAAATGCCCCTTTCTGCATCCAAGCCTGTTTATGGAAGGAAAGCTGTTTCTTAACAAGATCTCCTTTGATCACAAGTTGTCTTAGCAAAGAATGCAGTCCACACCACACAAGGAGTTGAAAGATTCCATTTCACATTCTTCATGGTTGTCTGTGAGGACGCAGAGCTGGAAATCTCTTGCAGTGGTTGTAACTGACTTGCTCTCAGAGGGGCTGTTTGTTAAATATCACGGCTTACTACTTTCCTATGTGTTTTCCAAGGGTCAAGAAGCTGTTTGTCCACACTCACTATGAGGCCCAGGGAATAAAAGCCAGAGCTCCAGGAGACTGTGTTGAAGGCTGATGTGACCTTTGATCCCCATTAGTGAGGCTGGGAAGAAAAGAAGGAGGGTCTAGCTTCAGTCACATTCAATGACAGATCTTGTTAGGGTTACAAAAACAGCCCTGGATTCCAGCTGTGACTTCATCCAGGGAGGCACTCAGACTGTCCTCTCTGACAGCCATCCAGGCTCCATGCACAGCTCCACACACAGTGGTACAGGGTGACCCCCCAACCCATCATCCTGAGCCTGATGGGGACTGAGGACCCCTCTCGATCTCAGCCCATGTCCACAGGCACTGTTTCCCCTCTCGTCACCGGCATCTCCCTGATGCACCCCCAACGTTCTGACATTGGCAAGGCCCTGATCCAGAATTTTCCTTCATAAAACAATCACTGCCAAGTGTTATAGGAGGGCAGGGGAGACAGCTCAGCAGGTAACGAGCTTGCTCGGCACGCAGTACTGCCTGGGTTCTAGCTCTAGAACTCACGTCAAAAGTCAAGAGGGCTGCTTGGATAATTCTGGTGCTGGGGAGCCAGAACCAGCCATGTGGATCCCTGGGACTCGTGTCGTTACCCTTGCTGAAGGCTGGTACTTAGTGTGATTTTCTCTTACAGCACCTTGGTGGGGTTTTGAGGAGTCTTGACCAGGCTTGGCAAGGTTGGGAGCTGAGGCTTCATTTAGCTCTTTCTTGCCTGTGTGAGGAAGAGTGGTGTAGTGATAGGGGAGTGGGCCTGCTTTCGTCCCGCCCGGCTCCGGCATGGCTAGCTTATATCCCAAAATAACAACACACAAATTGTATTCATTTAAGCACTGCCTGGCCCATCCCACGTCCATCTTGATCCGGAGCTTCATGCATCTGCCTCAGAGAGGAGAGTCATAGCATCTGCCTGACTCGGCTTTCTTTCTCCAAGCATTCTGTTGTACTCCACCCACTAAGGGCTGGCCTATCAAAAGGGCCAAGGCAGTTTCTTTATTAACCAATGAAAGTAACACATAGACAGATGACCCTCCTACATCAGAGTGGGCCATGCTTTTTCTGTGCCGTTGACTAGAATTAAGGGCCATTGTCTATGGCAGTGGTTCTCAACTTTCCTAATGCTGCAATCCTTTAATACAGTTCCTCTTCTTGTGGTGACCCCCAGCCATAAAATTATTTCCATTGCTACCTTATAACTGCAAATTTGCTGCTGTTATGAATCATAATGTAAATATCTGATGTGCAGGATAGTCTTAGGTGATGCCCATGAGATGGTTGTTTGACCCCTTAAGAGGTTGAGATCCACAGGTTGAAAAATGCTGCTCTTGCTCTCAAAGATTTCTATCTTTCTAGCCTCCCCTTCCCTGGTGCTCATGACTGAGAGGAGGAATTTGTTGGGGTACCCTCAACAAAGATTTTTTTGAGACACAGTCACACTATATATCCCTGGTCTGGAGCTAAAGGAAATCTGCTTCCCAAATGCTGAGATTAAAGGCATAAGCCACCATGACCATATCTAGTTTCGTTGTTTTGCCTGTGCCCATTGGTATTTGGGGGTGGTTGGCTTCTTCAGTTCCAGGTCTGAAATATACGAGGCAAAAGTGAAAATCTTTAGAACTCAGCATGGAGTCATCCCATGGGTCTCCAGGTGACTATGCCTTCCCTCTCTCCTTTTCCTTGTGTTTTCTTGTGTAAAATGTTTGAGGTTTTCACTTTTGCCAAGCAGGAGAGATGGGGGAAGCACACGTCTTCTATCTATCCAGAAGCCGTCTTGGAACACTTAGGAAAACACATGGACTTGTAATCTCACCTCTACTGACCCTTGCTTCTGTATGTTCATTTTGATTTCTGGTCAATGTACATATGATATTTTACAGGGAAGCAATCAACATGTGAAAGTTTTAATATCCTAGTTATTCCACCTATTGCATTTTAAAATATATAAAACATTCCACGTGTTTATAGATTTCAGAGTTACCATTTTAATAATCACTGATACCTAGTGCCTTTAACACCTCTGCTTGGGAAAGCATTTTTCTGGTGGTTATGATGTCTGCATTTTCTTTGCTTTTTGAAACAATACTGAAAACACAAGACTTCTTCTAAACGTCTCCTGGGAGTGAATTTCTAAGATGGATTTTTTTTTAGGCCAAATGATATTTTTAAAAACTTATTTTTATTTCTATGTGTATTGGTGTTTTGCCTGCATTCATGTCTGTGTGAGGGTGTCAGATCCCTTGGAACTAGAGTTACAGACAGTTGTGAGTTACCGTGTTGAATTGAATCAGGGTCCTCTGGAAAAGCGATCAGTGCTCTTAACTGCTGAGTCATCTCTCCAGCCCCCAGATGATATTTTTTAAAATGAATATTGTAATACATTGCTCTGATACTCACTACAAGAAAATTAGAATTTTACACAGTGCTCTGCATACCGATTTATTCACAATTTATCTTTGTTTTACATCCTACATTGGCATCCTACATTTTTCCTCTGTGGTTCAGTTATGACTTCAGTTAAAAATCATAAGCACACACCCTGCACAGAACCCTGGGCTTATCCAGACTTCCTCCAATGTTGGCCAGAGCAAGATTTCACTTGTTTGTTGTAGGGCCTCACATAACTTCAGCTGGCTGTGGACTCACTGGGTAGCTG
The DNA here is from genome assembly GCA_001685075.1 of Bramus lutescens. NCBI lineage: Eukaryota > Metazoa > Chordata > Mammalia > Rodentia > Cricetidae > Bramus > Bramus lutescens. The sequence goes on from LOEQ01000523.1 coordinate 171,706, forward strand.
AAGATGAACTTGCATCCCTGTTATTGATGCTCCTGCCTCAGCCTCCGGAGAGTTGGAAGGAGAGTCACATGCCATCATGCCTGACTTACACAATATTGGGGATCTATCCCAGGGCTCCATACATGCTGGGCAAGCGCTCTCCTAACTGAGCCCCCTACCCCAGCCCACAGCAAGATTTCTGAAGATAAGTGTGTTGCCTCAATTTAGGGGGCCTCTTTGGAACCAAGTGTCCTCACAAAGGATGAAATGCTCACTCCATTTTCCGTAACCTTCCCTTCTTTTTTTTCAAAATTAAAACTGAAACAATTTAAGAGTGCTAGCGAATATAGTAAATTTTAATAACATATTTTCATGACGGGAAAAAGATACGGCTGCTCACAGGGGATGTAGAGGCGCCAATTTAGTAAATTCAGTTTGCTAAATTTAGTTCAGCAAATTTAGTTCAGAGGATGTGTCCCTGAAGGAAGGAACATAAAAGGCTAAGGTGCCCCTGGGAAATACTAGGAAGATCCGGTAAGAGAGGTGGATTGGAGTTCTGCATCTGTTAAAGACTCTGCAAAAGAAGGGTTGCTTGGTAAAGGTGCTTGCCACAAAGCCTGAAGTTCAATTCCCAGGGCCCCATTATTGAAGGAGAAGACTCACTCCTTCAAGCCATCCCTTGGTCTCCACATGCCACGGTGGTACATACATGCCCACCAAAACATTAATTAACATGTAGTAGAACCCCCAAAAGCTCTGCAAGGCCTAGTAACTGACTAAAACTCCATGATTATGGAGGTTTGGAATGTTTCAAATCTAGAGTCAAAATTCTCTTGACTGTCTGGAGTCTCCTGAATAGCCAGTCCCCCTCTGTGTGTGACCTAACAGTCATCACTCACTGTCCTCTTCTGTGTGTGACCTAACAGCCTTGTGACTCTCAGGGAAAAACCTTTTGCGATATATGAGCCAAGCAGACCATGTGTTGTGAATGTTCTGAGGCAGCACACGGGGCTTGGAACAGCATTCCCCACTTGCTAGAGCTGCCTACCTGGTCTTCCCACCATTCCCTTGGCCTGTGAATTCCTTCTTTTCTGTGACTATGAAATCTTCCTGAAACCATTTCCACAATGGAACATGTTCTTTGGGCCAACTGAATCCATGTTCCTGAGCTGAGGTTACTTATATTTGGTATGAGGTCCCTTATACGCCTTCCTTTAACGTGAAAGCTGCGTTTTGTATGAATGGAGCCGACTTAGTTACAACACAGTGTTTCACGCAATGGCATCACCGCCAAAGAAACGTTAGATAGAGCTGGCGAGCTGACTTTCTGTGAACAACTGCCTGGCTCTCTTCCTTCCCCTCCTGCTTTTCTTTCTCCTCTTCCCAGCACCCCTCTGTTTCCCTGGAAATATTTTATTAGAGAAATGATTTAATGTGAGAAACAGGATTGTTTCTATAAGTGTTTGTAGTGATTGGGGGAGCAGGCAGGCCTGCTTTTCGTCCGGCCCAGCTACCGCACGGCTAGCTTATACCCCGA
>LOEQ01000523.1:200790-218056 GCA_001685075.1 Bramus lutescens
GCATTTTATTAAAATACATGATTGACAGAATACAGACAATTCTCCCACAACACCCAGTCATAAAATTCTTTTCTTTTTTATGTCATCAAAGTAGAAACTTTAATGCAATAAAGAATGCCAACAGAATAGAGCCCCTACAGAATGATAGAAAACACTGTCATATAATACAAATCATGAGGGATTAATATCTGAAGTGTGTAAAGAACACAAAGAACTATATATAACTCTACAACAAAATCAAGCACCTCGATGTTAAAATGGCCTAGAGACTGAACAGTCATTCACGTACAAATGTGATTTACTAGTGGAAAATATCACACTATTAAACCCTCTACCAAAATATTTTATACAGTTGTTTCCCTGGATCTGGAGAGATGGCTTTCTGGTTAAGAGCAAAGGGCAGGGAAGAGGGTGTTTCACTTCCAAGCACCCACAGGTGACACACAACTTTCTGTAACTCCAGCTTCAAGAGATCTGCTGCCTTCTTCTGGAATCTGAGGACACATGCATGTATGTGAGGTAACTTATATGCATAAAATCAATAAACACTTTAAAATTATTTTCTTGTGGACCTCAGCATACTTGGAAAAGTTAATAAATTTTGTTTAAACTTATATTCCATCTTCAAGATATTCCATTATGGCTATGCAAATATTTCAGACTTCATAAACACAGTAAATCTAAAATACTTCTGACTCTACATATTTTAGATACAAAATTCCCAAATTGTATTTAGAACTCTGGACAGGGAGTATAAACACACCCATTAATAAGTACCATTGAGTAACAACATTCCTAAGAAATGTCCTTTTTATTGTATTTATTGAGCTATATATTTTTCTCCACTCTCCTCTATTTCTCTCCCCTCCCCTTCAACCCTCTCCCATGGTCCCCATGCTCCCAATTTACTCAGGAGATCTTGTCTTTTTCTACTTCCCATGTACATTAGATCCATGTATGGCTCTCTTAGGGTCCTCTTTGTTGTCTAGGTTCTCTGGGATTGCAAGTTGTAGGTTGGTTTTCTTTAATTTATGTCTAAAAACCAGTTATGATTGAGTACATATGATATTTGTCTTTCTGAGTTTGGGCTACCTCACTCAGTATCATGTTTTCTAGATCTATCCATTTGCCTGCAAATTTCAAGATGTCATTGTTATTTTTTCTGCTGTGTAGTACTCCATTGTGTAAATGTACCACATTTTNTACTCAGGAGATCTTGTCTTTTTCTACTTCCCATGTACATTAGATCCATGTATGGCTCTCTTAGGGTCCTCTTTGTTGTCTAGGTTCTCTGGGATTGCAAGTTGTAGGTTGGTTTTCTTTAATTTATGTCTAAAAACCAGTTATGATTGAGTACATATGATATTTGTCTTTCTGAGTTTGGGCTACCTCACTCAGTATCATGTTTTCTAGATCTATCCATTTGCCTGCAAATTTCAAGATGTCATTGTTATTTTTTCTGCTGTGTAGTACTCCATTGTGTAAATGTACCACATTTTCCTTATCCATTCTTTGGTCAAGGGGCATTTAGGTTGTTTCCAGGTTCTGACTATGACAAATAATGCTGCTGTGAACATAGCTGAGAACATGCCCTTGTGGTACAATTGAGCATCCTTTTATCCCCCCAGTTTGTTTATCTGGTGGATTATGGTGTCAGATTTTCGTATGTTGAACCATCCCTGCATCTTTAGGATGAAGCTGATTTGATCATGGAGGATGATTTTTCTGATGTGTTCTTGGATTCGGTTTGCCATTATTTTAGAGTATTTTTGTATCAATGTTCACGAGTGAGACTGGTCTGTAATTTTCTTTTAGTAATGTCTTTGTGTGGTTTGGGTATCGGGGTAATTGTAGCCTCATAAAAAGAGTTTAGCAATGTTCCTTCTGTTTTTATTGTGTGAAACAATTTGGGGGGTATTGATATTAGTTCTTCTTTGAAAATCGTGTAGAATTCAGCCAGGCAGTGGTGGCGCATGCCTTTAATCCCAGTACTCAGGAGGCAGAGGCAGATGGATCTTTGTGAGTTTGAGGCCACCCTGGTCTACAAGAGCTAGTTCCAGGATAGGCTCCAAAGCTACAGAGAAATCCTNCCAGAATATTGTCCATTTCCTTTAAGTTTTCCAATTTTGTGGAGTACAGGTTTTCAAAATATGACCTAATGATTTTCTGGACTTCCTCTGTGTCTGTTATTTTGTTCGCATTTTCTTTTCTCATTTTGTTAATGTGGACATTCTCTCTCTGCCTTTTGGTTAATTTGGATAAGGCTTGTTTATTTTGTTGATTTTCTTGAAAAACCAACTCTTTGTCTCATTGATTCTTTATATTGTTTTCTTTGTTTTTATTTTATTGATTTCAGCTCTCAATTTGATTATTTCTGGCTGCCTACTTCTCCTGGGTGAGTTTGCTTCTTTTTGTTCTAGAGTTTTCAGGTGTTCTGTTAACTCACTAGTGTAGGATTTTTCCAGATTTTTTATGTAGGCATTTAGTGCTATGAACTTTCCTCTTAACAATGCTTTCATTGTGTTCCATAAATTTGGGTATGTTGTATGGTCATTTTCATGAAATTTTAGGAGGTCTTTTAATGTCTCCTTTGTTTCTTCCTTGACCCACTGATGATTCAGGTGAGCACTGTTTAATTTTCACGTAATTGTGGGCTTTATGAAATTAGTGTTGTTGTTGACTTCTAATTTAAAGCCATGGTGATCCAATTAGATACATGGGGTTATTCCCATTTTTGTATCTGTGTGTGGAGGTTTGTTTTGTTACCTAGTACATGCTCAATTTTTGAGAAGGTTCAATGAGGTGCTGAGAAGAAGGTATATTCTTTTATGTTTGGATGGAATGTTTTAAAGATGTCAAGTCCATTTGAGTCATAACAACTGCTAGTTCCCTTATTTCTCTGTTCATTTTCTCTCTGACAGACCTGTCCAGTGGTGAGAGTGAGGTTTAATGGGTGATTTAAGCTTTAGTGTTGTTTCTTTTACATATGAGGGTACCCTTGTATTTGGGGCATGAGATTTCCTCTTGATGGATTTTTCCTGTGACTAACATGAAATGTTGTTCTTTGTATCTTTTGACTGATTTTAGCTTGAAGTCTATTTTGTTAGATATTAGGATAGCTACACCAGCTTGTTTCTTAGGTCCATTTGATTGAAAATTTTTTTCCCATTCCTTTACTCTGAGGCGATGTCTGTCTTTGAGGTTGAGGTGTGTTTCTTACATGCAGCAGAAGGATGGATTCTGTTTTCTTATCCAATCTATTAACTTGTATCTTTTTATAGGTAAGTTGAGTTCATTGATATTAAGGGATATTAATGACCAGTGATTGCTAGTTCCTGTTATTTTAGTTTTTGTTGTTGGTAATGTTATTGTGTCCATTTTTCTCTTTTTTGGGATTTGCTGCTGTGAGATCATTTATTGTCTGTGTTTTTGTGAATGTAGCTAACTTCCTTGGGTTAGAGTTTTCCTTCTAGTACTTTGTGTAGGGCTGGGTTTGCGGCTAGGTATTGGTTAAATCTGGTTCTGTCATGAAATATCTTTGTTTCTCTATCTGCAGTGATTGAAAATTTTGATGGGTATGGTAGTCTGGACTGGCATCTGTGGTCTCTTAATGTCTGCATAACACTTGACCAGGACCTTTTGGACTGAGAAAACAGGTATAATCCTGATAGGTCTGCCTCTCTATGTTGCTTGGCCTTCTTCCTTTGCACCTCTTAATGATCTTTCTTTATTCTGTATGTTTAGTGTTTTGATTATTGTGTGGCAAGGGGACTTTTTGCTTTGTTTCCATCTATTTGGTGTTCTGTAAGTTTCTTGTATATGCGTATCTTTTTTAGGTTGGGAAAGTTTTCTTCTATGATTTTGCTGAATATATTTTCTGTGCTTTTGAGGTGGACTTTTCCTTCCTCTATTCCTATTATTCTTAGGTCTGGTCTTTTCATGGTGCCCCATTTTGTGCTAAGCTTTTGTCAGATTTGAAGTTTTCTTTGACTGATGAGTCTGTTTCCTCTATTGTATCTTCAGCACTTGAGATTCTCTCTTCCATTTCTTGTATTCTGCTGTTTATATTTGCATTTGTGGCTCCTGACCATTTTCTCATAATTTCTGTTTCTATAAATCCTTCAGTTTGTGTTTTCTTTATTGTCTCTATTTCAGTTTTCAAGTCTTGAATCATTTCTTTCATCTGATTGCTTTGTCTTTGAGGAATTTGTTGATTTCTTCCAATTTTTTGTTTGACTTTTCCTCCATTTCTTTGAGGGAATTTTTCTTTTCTTCTTTAAGGACCTCAAACATTCTCCTAAAGTTATGTTTCAGGCATTTTCTTCTGCTTCATTTATATTTGGGTGTTCAAGTCTTGCTGCTGAAGGACCACTAGTTTTTGCTGTTGTTGTGTTGGTCTTTGTGGTGTTGGGTGTATTCTTATCTCGCCTACCCATCTTTTCCTCTGATTGGTGTAGTTGGGGTTGTGTCTCTGGTGATCAGTCATCCAGGTGCCAGTGAATCCAAGGCTCAGATGGTTGCTCCTTGTGGTGCAGTCATGTTCATGTGGTTCCAGTACCCTGGGTGGTCACTTGATATTCCCAGGGGTTACTCAGGGCTCCTGTGGGTTGCTATGCATTCCTGGAGGTTGTTTGGGCCTGTCCCCATGGGATGTTGCTTTCTTAGGGCTGCTCCAGCTGAGGTCACTGTCTTGGGCCTGCACTGACAGAGGTTGCTGGCTCAGGCCTGCTCTAATGGAGGTCACTGATTCATGCCTGGTCCCACAGAGGTCTCTGACTCAGTTCTACTCCCTCTGTGGTTGCTCCCTTGTACCTGCTCCTATGGAGGTTGTTGCCTCAGGCCTGCTCCAGCAGAGGTCACTGCCTCAAGCCTGTTCCCATGGAGGTCACTGCCTGGTGCCTGCTCCAGTTGAGGTTGCTTGCTCAGGCCTGCTCTGGCAGAGGTGGCTGTCTTAGGCCTGTTGCCACAGATGTCCCTGGCTTGAGCCAGTGACCTGGCTTGGGCCTGCTCCCATAGAGGTCCCTGTTTTGGGCCCAGTCCTATAGAGATCTCTGGCTTGGGCCTGCTCCCTAGGTGGTCAGTCCCTCGTACCTGCTCCTGTGGAGGCTGCTGTCTAGAGCCTGCTCTAGCGGACGTCACTGGCTCAAGTCTGCTCCTGTGGAGGTTGCTGCCTTGGGCCTGCTCTGGCCTATTCTCATAGATATCCCTGGCTTGGGTCCAGTCCTACAGAGGTCTCTGGCTTGGGCCTCCCATAAAGTTATTTTCAATGCTACTGCATAACTGTAATTTTGATACTACCATGAATCATAATGTAAATACATGATAGGCAGGATAGCTGATATGCCATCCCTGTGAAAGTGTCATTCAATGCCACAGGGGTCACGACCTACAGGTTGAGAAACACTGGTTTGTCATCTGCTGCTGTTACCCTCTTTGCTCCCCAGTCCTACCTCTTGGGTCCTGACTGAAATTCCAGTCTCTTGATTCTCTTCAGTTTGTCAATTGACGGTAAGGATCCCTTGTCTCTCAAGTCGAAGGCCCGTCTTTTGATAACTTCTGGAGCATCTAAGCTTAGGGTCCTATAGCAGGGAGCAAAGCTTTTCTTTATCAGAGTGGAGATTCAGGAGTACCCAAGAGAGGAGATGCCTTGCTGTAACTTATCCCGTAGCTGATCTTCGGCTGCTTTTAAGGAGAATGAAGGAGGGGCATCTGAGCCGGCTGACCCAGAAGGGTGAGGTCTAGATGGGCACTGGAGAAAGATCTGGCACACAGCCTAGAGTTATCCCAACTTTAGAGACTAGGCAAATCAGGAAGGCTGAGGCCCTGTGGGTAGCTGGTTGGGGGGAAAGGCGGAGAAAGTGGTGTGGAAAAATCCCTGTAAGGGACGGAGATTTAAGAAACAGAGTGGTCAACACGGGCAAATACTTTTGAAAAGTTGAGTAAGACGGAGATGCCAAAATGGCCTTTGGATTGGACACAGCAGGATGTTCGCAGCCCTGAAGTAGCACGCAGATAAAGCAGGCTGGTGCTGAGGCAAGGACAGGCCGCTGGGAGTGCAGCAGCGACCACAGACGGCTTTTACAGGAAGAAGCTGTGCTGTGAAGGAGCCGAGGAAAGAGACTGCGGCCGGGAGGAACTTAATGTCAAAGGATTCTTCTTTTTGTTTTGAAAGGAAGATGCACCCGTCAGGTCATGGAAATGATCCAAGAGAGAGGAAAATTTTCATTATGCAGGCGAGACAGGGGCTCGTAGGAAGAAAGTTCATGGGAAGGACAAGGAGATGGTATGCAGGTTGCCGTCAGGAGACTGGCCTCTAGTGGAGTGAGAACGTGTTAAAGTTTACATGTAGAATGGTTCCCACAGGCTTGTGTGTTTGAACACTTGGACTCCAGCTGGTGGGACCTTCTTTTGGAAGGTAGAACAGTTGGGAAAGTGGGGCCTAGCTGGAGGAGGTGCCATCCTCAGAGCTGGGGCCTCGAGGTCTGGCCCTGCTTCTTGCCCCTTTCTGCTTCTTGGTTCACCCAGATGTGAGCAAGAACCCTTGTGTCTCTGCTGCCATGGCTATGAGAAGCTTCCGCTGCAATGCCAGACTGTACTCTCAAACCACGAGCTAAAATAAACATTTTTTTCTCTTGAGCTAATTCTTGGTGACTATTTGGTCATATCAACCAGAGAGATAACCAATACACATCTGTTTGTGGATCCTTGCTGTGCATAATAAGACCTTACACACATACCTGGTGTTTGGAATGTATTTGACATTATCATCTTATGTCAGGCTCTTTCAATAACAAAGAAAACAATTGCTGGATAGATTAATTCATTGCTCAAAATTTAGCCTTGAATGCATTGGTAGCTGACATAGCTTGACCAGAGAGGAGCATGATTCAGTGACAATTGCCCTTGTCCCTCCAGCCCTACTCAGGTAACATATACTCCTTATGGATGTGGATATGTCATGTTATGAATGTCATATGCTTGAAAAATAGGGCGACCCTAATGATGAGTGGCTACCGATACGGCTGTCTGTAAGCGACACTTGTCATTTCCTTTTTCACTTGGCTGTTGCTGATAATATTCTTCAGAACTCGGGAGAGTGGCAGCTGGGAGAATGGCTACGGGGAAAACTGCAACCTCAAGAGTTCCATTATTGCACAATCCCGATGGAAATCACTTTCTGCTGACAGAGGTCTCCCGAGCTCTTATTTCACCGACCCCCGTGGAGAAGGCTTCCTGACCAACTTGGGTGGCAGCCCAAAAAAACCCAGTGAGAGCAAAAGTTTGATGTGGGCTGGGGACTCAGAGTTCTGTCTACATGGAATGTTGTTTTAGATCATCAGACCTCGCTGCTGACACAGACTCACGGACACAGTTCACTGGTCTTGCTAAAGATCCAGGGAGGAAAACTCTGTGTCCTCAACAGCATTGTTTCAAAATAGTTTTTTTGGTTTTGCTTTTTTTTTTTGTTTTAGAAAAACACAAATCTCCCTCCACTATTTTAATCAACAAAAACCTAAACAGCCTAATAAAACTTCAAAATCAAAACAAAAGAATATCAGGCAAGAGTTTTAGTTCTAAACTAGTAACAAATCATCTCTAAAATGTTGGTCAGAAAAACGATTTGTCAAAAGAATGGAAGGAAAGGGTCATGGTGTCCATTTAAAAGCAAGTGAGTATACTGGGTGATAGTCACACAATGAGCAATGAGAGAGAGGAAAAAGATACCACCCACAGATAGAGCATCATGAATGCACCCTCACAAGGGTGCTGTCAAGCAAACAGATGGTGGCCTGCTACATAAAGTGTGCAAACAGGTAAAATCCGTGCTGTTCATGACAGGAGGGAGACACTAGAAAGATCAAAGAGTCTGTGAGAAGGGCATTCGATAGCAAGGTGACCTCACTTGGGAAAAATTTACCCAGCTGTGCACTTTTTTATGGTACCGGGCCCTGAACTCAGAGCCTTGTGTGTTCCATTAGCCCATATCCCTAACCCATTTAAAAACATTTTCTTATTGCTTGGGAATTTCACCTAGTGTATTTTTAATGATATTCACCCCCACCCCTCCTCATATTTCTCCTGATCTTACCTCCCTACTTCCCACACCTCCCAACTTGATGTACTTTTTATTGTCTTAATAACAGGTCAAGTTCAATTTAAGTTGCCCAGATACTCACAGGTGTGTGGCCATCCACTGGGGTGTGGTCAATTTATCAGGGCCATGCCCTCGAGGAAAAGAAAACATCATCTATCAACAACTTCTTAGGGATGGGAGCTCATGAGCCCCTCCCCACACCTGGCTCACTTAACAGCTTTTTAAATTTTGAGACAAAGTCTCACTAAGTTGCTCATGCTGGCCTTGACCTCACTCTGACACTCAGGTAGACCTTGAACTCGTGACCCTCCTGCCTCAGCCTTCTGAGGAACTGGGATTCCAAGTGTGAGCCACTTTGACATGTTCTATTCTCTGTGTGTAGGTCACAGCAGAACCAGAGATGCCGGTCTGTGGGTCCATGTCCAGCCCCGCTTCTAGGACGCAGTACTAGAGACACAGGTCTGTGGGTCCATGTCCAGCGCCGCTTCTGGGATGAAGCAATGAACTTGACTCAGTTCCTCTCAGCCTTGGATGCTGCTGTTTGTTCTCTGGATCTTCCACAGAACATGCGTATATCAGTATCTGTACCCAACCACGTACATCAATATTTCTGTCTCCCCAGATGGCATGTGAACTGACTGTCGGCACGCGGTAGGTACCACAAGTAATCACTGAGACAGTTGTCTTGTCTCTAGCCTAGCAGGACTCCCCTTCTCAAGCACGACCTTGATCTCTGCAGTCAGAGTCCAGCTGAGCCCTGTTGTGTCAGGGACACAACTCTTCTCGAAAGGGATTGCTTCTATTTTTGCATTGTTTGTAAAACTTGGTTCTCAGAAAGCAATCTTACTTCCTGTAATTCCAGCCAGTCATCCCACTGTCCTCCCTGGTACCCACAGCAGAGCATGCAATCTAAAAAACAAAACAAAAACAAAAACGCACATCAGAGGGCGGAATAGGTCAGTGCAGAGGTGGGCATCTGTCTATGGGAGAAGGATGAGGGGCTGATGCCGCCTGTGTTTCATTTTCGTTCCCGTTGACACTGTCGCTTATTTGCCTTCTGCTGAGGCCTCTAGTGGAATTTTGCCCTCTCTCTGCCCTTTCTATTATTCAGGCTGGTGTAGGAGAAAACCGATTGGACTGACTCCTCCTGCCTGGTAGGGCCTCACCTCCAAGGCTCCTTAGCTGCGTTAGCCTTGCAAGCAAAGTCTCCCCTGGTCGGAAGTGGGGTGGCTCTCAGGGAGATGGACCAGGTCTTCACGCTTTATTTCCTGGGGAAACAAAATAAAGACAAAGCTGGCTTGCCTCTTGTTAAGTTAATTTAGAGTCCTGATTTTACAAAACCTGCCTCTTTTCCTCCCAGAGATGGAAGGTCAATGAATTCTTCTACGTGGCTTTTTATAAAACTTTGTCTTGGGTTTATTTGTTTCATTTCTGCGTGGGATAGAAAATTTGGGAAGACACAGCCGGGGGAAAAAGTCATCTCTCCTCTGAGCGGAGCGAATAGGAAATCTGGGTTGATTTTCTTCTGTTTCCTCACCTTTGCCCATTCACCCCTTCATAGCTTACACGCAACGTTCCAGTTTCTCTTTCTAGCTTCATATTCTTTTTATAAAATAATTGCTTTTCCAGCTTTCAGGAAGACCTTCCCCAAACATATCGGTGCTATTTACAGTTCAATGCAGCCAGAGGCAAATCAGTAACCTTTTATACTATAGCCAGCCTTCCTCTGGCGTTTTCTTAGTGGAGTATTAGCCTTTCTTTCACCAACACTCTGAGTCAAGAATTTCCAAGGGCAGCTCTTTCCTAAGTCTCGTCAATCCTACTTCTCAGGAGTTGGGTTCTTTCTACCACGGTTACCACCGCCTAATAAGAACTCCACTGGCATCACCTATCCCAGCTTCACTAAGAAGCAGTCGAGAAGGTACACACATCTAGATGAAAATATTGACTCTGTCTAGCTAGCTGCACATTCAATCACCCCAAACCTCAGTCTCTAGAGAGGGATGGTAATAATATCACATACTATGAGAATTCAGACAAACAATGGATATACAGAGATATACTGTAGTGGTTTAAAGAAAATGCCCCCCACCCAGGCTCATAAGGACTGTCACTGTTAGGAGGTGTGGCCTTGTTGAAATAGGTGTGGTGTTGTTGGAGGAAGTGTGTCACTGGGGGAAGGCTTTGAGGTCTCGGAAGCTCAAGCAAAGGCACGCTAGTGTGTTGTTAAGTCTGGTTGCTTTGTCGCATATGAGACGTCCGACACCTGCTCATTTTGCAGAACTGAACATTTCCACCCGTTGTTAACAACTCACTTTCCCCCTTCTCTCTGCTTCTGTGAGTTCCGCCATTTTCCATTCTGTACACCAGCGAGATTTTACGTATTTGCATGTGTCGTTCCTTGCACTCAGCGTAATGCCCCCCGTGTTCATGCACACTGTTACAAATTCTTCAGATTTCAGAGCTTTTGGAATTCTCCGAGGAGCCCGAGAAAGCCCCCCACACCAGTGGCTGCTTTTTTTCGGAATCCTGCTTAGAGTAGCAATACTTTCCTCCAGGGACGCTGGCTGCGCACCAGGACGTGGGAGGAAGATCGTGAATCTTGCCAGAAAACAAAGCTTTCAAAAGACGAGGTTCGCTTCCATTTTGAAATTTACCCAACTTCCCTTCTCCCTTGCCTCACCTCGGTTTCTTATTATTCTTATTAGTATCCAATCCAGGGATGCTGCATTTGTTTCTTTTTTTAAAAGCAAATCCATCTTCTTTAAAATTTTAAATCAATAAATGCAACATTTTTGTAGCCCCTAGTTTCACACCTTTTTTCTCCTTTTATTGAAGATTGATCCCCCCCACACACATTATATATCCTGGTTGTGGTTTCCCCACACCACCTGGTACTCCTCCTAGTTCCTCCCCACCTCCCCTCCCATCTGGATCCACTTCCTTTCCCCCTCTCATTAGAAAACAAATTATCCTTAGACATTTAGGGATAATAATAAAATAAAATATAATAAGATAATATAAAAACTGCCACAGTGGACTTGGACAAGACAAACAAACAGAAGGGGCAAAGCCCGAGAGAAGGCACAAGAGTCAGGGAATGCCCACGCACTAGGCACCCATGAGAACACTAACCTGGAAGCCAGAACACGTAGGCAGAGCACCTGGTGCAGACCCCAGCGGGCCCTGTGCGCGCAGCCTCAGTCTCCATGAGTTCGTATGAGCCTTGATCATGCTGGATCAAGGGTCTTGTTTGTTTGGTGTCCTCCGTCAGCCCTGGATCTTACACTCTTTCTGCCTCCTCTTCTGCAGGGTTCCCTGAGCCCTGAGGGGAGAGATTTGGAACCTGGCTGATTTTAAGCCCGATATAAATTTAGGTACTGTTTTATGAATGGAAGCAGGCTATTTTAGGCATAAGGGAGTGATAAAAATGTGAAATGTTACGTGTATACTCCTTTTGTAGTTCATATATTTTTCATAGAAGTCTATTTGACACTATGCTATTCACTCACGGCTCCATGAAAGGCACTCATAAATCAAGATTTTGATGGTCTGTCAACAATGTATCTTTTATTATAGCTTTAAATGTGTTTCTTGGATTTTTTTTGTTTTTTAAGTGATGTCCTGATCTTTGTATTTGTTCTTCTCTTCCTGTCAGTCTTCGTTTGCTCACAGTATCCCATGCTATTTCAGTGTTCTCCTGCCTCAGTCTCCTGAATATTGGGATGATAGGCGTTCATGCCCTAGATTCTTTTTTTCCTTTCAAAAACAATTTTCCTAGGAAAAATTCAAGAATATTCCCAAACAGGGAAGATAAAATATAATGAACTTTAAAGAACAATTGTTTAAATTCCAAAGTTGATGCCGTTTTTCTACTTTTACTTCATCCATGGCCTTTTCTTACTTCTTACTTTCTTTTGGCTAAAGTATACTAAAGCAAATCCCAGAATCCTGCCATTTCACCCTGCGCATCTAAATGTGGATTGCTAAAACAGGGCTGGTTTCCTACATAGCCACAATGCTGTTACCTTACTTGTCAGAACTAACAGCAAGTTATTGGTATCATCAATACACAACCCATATCCAAACGTCTCTCCTTATCTTCAGAGCTTTACGATACAGTTGGTTTGTTTAAATGGGAATCTAAACAAGATCATATAATTTTTGAACTGTCCAAGGCTGGAGGAATGGTTTAAGATCCAGACAGTGTGAACCCCAGAAGCAAATAAGAGACCACTTTGAGAGCATCTTGGAGGAAAAGCTCCGAAGGGTTTCCTGAACATTGATCTTCATGGGCAGCTGGAATGGTGCTAGCTGCTTCTTGGCTGCTATGTGATGGTGCCTCTGTGACTACAATCCCACACATATCCTGGCAGTTGAGGGACTGATTTTAGAACTTAGTGCCTTTAGGAATGTCACATTCTGAAGAGCTATTCTGCATCCTCTATTTCTTCTTAGTTTAGTAAATTTCATAGGACACCTGCCTATGATACACCTATAGAAGTTAGTAGGCACTGCTAAGGCTTTAACTGGAAAGCCATTACAAACAACCTTTCCCCGTTTTCACAATTCTATTATCTGTTAATATCAAACCTTTCACCCATATCTCTGTTCTCAGCAATGTAGACCTTGGGCTGGATATCAGAAGTTATTCTGTGTTGGTATTTGACAACTGTGCTATAGTAGATGTCAGCACCTCTGGTGTTAAGAATTTGACCGATAAAATCATTTCTAAATGTAATCTTGAAAATTGCACAACCCACCTGTTCCCTAAGATTTCACCATCTTGGATCCTGGTGATAGGTGGGCCCAATTAAAAAGGCTCACCTCAAATAATTTTCCTTGGCTTTGGAAGTAAAAGTAATTGACAATAAAAATTGAAAGGGCCGCTTCTGTCAACTCCTTCCCACATCTCTTCCAGCAGACTTTAAAGACATTTCTTCTCCCCACCTACCAGTGAGCTCTCTAGGCTTTGAATTGTTACCCAGTCAAGTTCACAGTGGCAGGGAATTTCATAAAACAAAATTCCCCAGAGAATTTCAACAGAGGTATTCAGGAAGCCAAAACCCCCTCAGCTCTTTGGCCTGACTCAAAAGCCCAGCTACAGAAACGCCTCCTACGCACTGGGCTTCTCACTTGTCAAGGTTCAGCAGCACAGCTCCCCTCAGGGCAGCTCCTGTCTGCCTCTGGGAACCCTGGGAACCCTGGGAATGGCTGGGAGTGTGTGGGTCTCTACCCAGACTTCTTCAACTTTCTTTTCCCCAGGTTCCTATTTGCTCAAGACATTTTTACATGACCTTGGATATAGCTACATAAAACAGGCATACAAATGAAACATTTGCTGGCAAATCATCAATAAATTTATTTTAAATCAAATATATGTATCAAATATATATTTAAATCATATCATCTATCTATCTATCATCTATCTATTGATCGATCGATCGATTGATCAATCTATCTCTATTAACTAAAGAGATCAAACTTCATACAAATGAAATGAACGTAATTGTTTATTTTCACATAAAGAATGAAATCTTGGCTGAACATTTGATCCTGCAGGACACAGAGTATCTTTAAACTTCTTCAGAATTGCCCAATATTTGGCTTTTATAAACACCAATGATGAGAATGCCACTTCGAATTTCTCTCCTTATGGAGCAACAGGCAGAAATATGTTTAGGGTCATTGCAGAAATTATTGAAAATTCTCTTCTAATTCAAAGTCAGAAAGCCACTTAAGATTTTGTTAATGAAATTCAAGTCAGTGACCCAAATGGCAATTTGGAAAACCAAGCAATCCAACACAAAACAATCCAAGGATATGCTAATTTGACATTTACATGCTCAAGAACCGCTTCAGGAACATGTTTGCTTTCTGCAATTAAACCATTAAGTTTCTGTGAAGGCAGAAAATTGTATGCGTACTCTAAACGCTGCACTCTATCACATGTGACAGTCTGGAGTCCGGGATAAGACAGCATCTGTTGGTATTGTGTGGTGGGACAGCGTGTCCAGTGGACTGAACATGTAGAGAGAAGCCTGCAGTAGAGCCGTCCAGTGCATACAAGTGAGCACTTGTGCAAACAACCGGGTTCATTATGTGTTAGAGCTTGAATTAATTTTTGGTTGCTGAGGGTTCAGAAACTTTTCCCTTGATGAGTGTTTTGCAACCCCCACATTCAGTTATTCTGACCGCATATGAAGCTGCAACCCATAGACGTAGGGATCCAGATGGGAGCCAGGGGTCTGCTGTTGCTGGGCAGCTGTGCATTTCTGTAGCACTCTCTGATTGTAAAATAATTCAGGATCATACCCCTGATTCTCCCAGTGATCCGTAAGGTAGAGGACATGGGTATTTCTTCATTTTATACAGAAGCAGAACAGGTTCCCTGTCTCAGGGTTTCCATTGCCGTTAGGCGACACCATGATCACAGTGACTCTTACAAAGGAAAACATTTAAAGGGTGACTTACAGTTTCAGAGGTTTAGTCCATTATCATCGTGGTGGGACATGGCAGTGTGCAGGAGACATGGTGCTGGAGAAGGAGCTGAGAGTTCTGTCTTACAAGCAACAGGAAGTGAACTGTCTCACTGGGCATGGGTTGAGCATATACAAGATATCAAAGTCTGTCTCCACAGTGACACACTTCCTTCCACAAGACTACTCCTGCTCCAACAAGGCCACACCTCCTAATAGTGCCACTTCCTTTGGGGGCCGTTTTTTCCCAACCCTTCATATTCCCCAAGTGGAGCCTTTGTTCAGTGTCTTAACCATTAGCGGAGCTAAAGCCAAAGTATTGAGCTTTTCCTCTAGTTTAAGTTTTTTTCCTCTTTCCCGTGAGGCTTCAGTATAAACTTGATCTCTTAGACATTCTGGGCTTCCCAGCTCACTTGGGGCCAAAGAAGGTATTTCTCAGTTGGTGGACTCATCTGTCTGAGGTAGCAACTTCTGTCTCGGATGATCTGTTCCTTCCACCTCTATGGAGCTGTCATTTTCCGCATGCACAATGGCAGAAAAATGATGGAAAACACCATTTATAAGGAAACTTTTAAAAAAAGTTCTCTCTTCACATAACTCGATATTCGAAAGCCAGTTAATATATCCAGAGCTTGGAGGCCAAGTTCATCAGTTGTAAGTAGAAAATAAAGTATAATTTGCTATCTTTCTGTGGCTTTAACAAATTACATTTCCATGATGAGTTTCTTGGAATCTACATGTGTTGGAGCGCTGTTAGAACGCAGCTTTTAAAGACCCTCTGTGGCTGGTCAGCTGCTGTTGGAGAACGCGCCGTTCTGTTCCCTCTGCTCTCTGGTAGAATGGTTTAGTCCCCACCTCCCTCACCCCCAGTCTGCTTAAGCCTGATTCCCCATCTACCCTCTATTCCACGGCGTGTAGCCCAGAAATAAAATGACTCAATCCCGTTGCACGATATAACTTCTTCGTTTATACTTCAAATTGAATTAGCCCACATTGTTACTCTCACTCGGGTTGTTATGAAAAAGTTTTCTTCACTCTGTGGGTTCTATTTTTATTGGACTTTCATTTCTGCTATTTTTGACATGAGTCCAAAAGTCAATTAATGGAAACATGACCTCAGGCAAGACTCAGCTTGTTTTTAATACTTATTCATTCCGTTCCCCTTTCTCTAGCCTGGCCCCCTTCTCTTCGCCCCAAATTCTAACACACTTCAGGGAGATACAAGAATCCCATGTGTTCTCTGTCTTCACACGAGTTGGTGAACTCCCAGCGGCAAGTCTGGCTATCGCTCCACACTGGCCCTCAGCCTGCTACTCCCAAGTCGTTGGTCACGCACAGACAAGATTCTGGGTACAGCCGTGGCTCGGTAGAGACATGTTTTGATGTCAGTCTGTCCCACAGCAGTATCCCTTTGCACGAAAAGCACCAATCCGATCATCATCAAAAGAGGGTGGTAACAGGAACTCTTCATTCAACAAACAGAAAACCAAAACGCTTGGCTTAAACGAACATAATATGCTTCCTTATGTGGCTGAAAAACCTACAGCTACACTTGAGTCATCACTGGACCCACAGTTCCAAATTATGTCAGAAGGACCTAGTTCTGCTCAACTCTTGGCTTACTGCTCTTCTCCATGGGTTCTCTTTTAACACCAACTCTCTGCGACCAGGTGGCTGCCAGCTCAGTCTCACAGTCTCACGTTCGTGTGGTTCTGTCCAGAAGCGAAGAGTTGTACTCAAAGCCAAGGCTGGGATCAATTCTGATTGGTTTCCCTTGGTTCCGATGGGCACCTCTGGCTCAGTTCCTTGGCCGTATTCTAAGTAATAGATACATGCCATAGCTTATGAGGTGCAGATTTACTGCATGTGGATTAAAAGGAAAGTAAAATTTCTTCTTTAAAGAACAGCCAGAATCAGGGAAGGCACATCATGACAATGCCATAATTTGGATTTTCAAAATGTTTGTTTGTTTCTGTTATTTGAGATAAAACTCACTCAAACTGGCTCCCACTTCAGCCTCCCTTGTGTTAGGAATTCAGGTGTGGTCCAGCTCATAGTTGGGCCTTACTGTGCCCAGATGCAAGTCTTTTGGAGGCTTGATCTCCAGGAAGATGCACTTGTAAATTTTAAGTGACTCTTTGAGATGAAAATTGTCTGAAATTCTGGGAAGAACTGCTTCACTGATCTTTGTGGAGTTTTCAGGTAAGTTTTACTGAGAAAACTTTTTATTTAGGGCTCACATGCCAACAACTGGACTCTTCTTCCCTTCCAATCTCCACGTCTTCCCCACATCTGTTTGCTGACTTAAACTTACAAAAAGAGAAGAGATACCCCTGGAGGGAAAGCATTTGTAGTTCAGACTCATTAAACAACCCCTTTATCAGAGCTGGCTCTAACTGAGAACATGGTGGGGAGGGGTCAACAGGAACGACAGTATGAATTGGTGACTCCCTGCTTGACGTCACAGTCCAATGCAAAGGGCATCCTTTGTAGAGATGTCCACGTTTGTGTTCTGACCTGGCCTAGCTCAGGAAGAAGAATGGTCTCAATTTTAAGGAAACAGCAGCAAGATTGGGCTGTAGTGGCTTGGGGTGAGAGACAGAGGGAGACCTTGCTTTGATATGAGTAAACCTTCTCCCATGGTCCCCATGCTCCCAATTTACTCAGGAGATCTTGTCTTTTTCTACTTCCC
>LOEQ01000523.1:221819-233865 GCA_001685075.1 Bramus lutescens
TGCATCCTCAGACTGTCTCCTCAGACTGCATCCTCAGACTGCATCCTCAGACTGCATCCTCAGACTCCCTCCTCTGACTGACTGCTTCAGACTGCTGCCTCAGACTGCATCTGATCTCCTGTCTTCTCCCACCTTTCATCCCTCTCTCTGCCAAGCCGTACCCCTTCCTGTCTCCACCTCCCTAGTGCTGGGATTAAAGGCATGGGACTCCCAAGCACTGGGCTTAAAAGTGTGAGACGCCTGGCCTCCAGTGACTTAGCTTTGCACTCTGATCTTCAGGCAAGCTTTGATTGTTAAAACACAAACATCTCCACGGTGCGCTGTGATGTGTAAGGAGAGACGAACCCCTTTCTCTTGTAAGTTGCTTTTGCTCAATGTTTCATCACAGCAGCAGAAACGGAGCCAGACCAGACAGCTGTCCTTGAAGGCCACTCCTAAAACTACACCCATTGCTGAGACTGTAGCTGTTCAGCTGCAGATAAAATTCTAGCAAGAGAAGCTGGTCATTGTGGGCACAAGGGACCATCCCAGACTGTTCCCAGAAGGTCACAGGCCAGAAGGCAGCGCCTCCTCCCATAGTTCAGAAGAGTTGAAAATGCCAGTCTGAAAGCTCCTGCTCATAGTATTGAGTAAGGAAGTACAAGAGGGAGACTTTTATAGAAGTGATAAAATGGCATGCTGTGGAAAGAGAGAGAGAGAGATCCATCTTTAAAAAAAGCCTAGTCGTCATAGAAAATATTTGACGTACTTCATTACCAATAAAACAGGGTTGCATTGAAGAGCATTTAGCAGCCCCTGGCCCCTGTAGCTTTGTTAGAAAAAGGCCCTTTCTTAATTTCGGTCCTACCAAAATCTTTATTTTTAGGATTCCCCTCCAGAATAAGGCCACCAACAGCAACACAGAGGACATTCCTAACTCCAACTCCCTTTTTCTCAGCTTCTACCAGTACCTTGGACTCTCCTGGGTTTGGCCAGCATCTTTGTCTCAATTTCCCCAACTCTTCCTTGGAGTGAATGCAATAGTTGGGTTTGACCTGTGCGGTCATCCGCTGCCAAGGAGTCAGCAAGTAGGGAATGAAGAGCGGCAAGAGAAGCAAACACACACAGAGTGACCCCTTGACTAGGCTGGAAAGCAAAGACGCTATCTGCGTCCACAAATTTATTTCCGGGAGGCTCAGATGTGAGTTCTCCTGACTTCAAGTGGACTCCATCAGCTTGGTTTGGCAGAGATTCTGCAGTTTCCTCTGCAAGGATCTCTAAAGCCCTTGCAGAATTGGAAGACCCCTTCGAGTAACCTAAACATGGCCTCAGTTCCCTGTGTTTTCAGAGAATTCGTTCTAATTTGTTCCCTATTGCCCCCTTTACAATGGCGCTAGCTTGGCTCCACCAGCTCACATCCGTTTGTCTCATCCCTCTGCCCCTTCTTCCCACTCTCCGTCTGGTGGCCAGCTACTACTGCTGAATCTTTTATGTCAGTGTTTTTCTCTCCAGGCCTGAACTCTGCCTCACTTGGCTTCATTTCCTTAATGCATTTTATTTTATTTTTTTAAATCTGAGATGGAGTGAGAGAGCTGCTCTTCCAAAGCTATGTTCCCAGCCAAAATAACGAACTGGAAATTTCAGCAGTTATCTTTGGTTTCCTTAGGCTGAATGGCAATATTTATCCAGAAACGATGAAAAATGGGCAGAATGTACAATTCTACGGGGACTGAATTGAGCAAGCCTTATTCTTCTTGCCTGTGGTGACAAATAACTCCTCTGGTTGATTTTTCCATCTGGACTCCTTCATGCTGACCGTTGATGCTCCATGTGGGGAAGGAACTGGGGTGGGTGGAGACCAGAAGCTGTCTCATGGAAAAACTGGGTTGTATAGAAGCAACAACAACAGCAGAATTTAGACTTGTTCTTAATCTCCTTTCATTTAGCTCTCTGTCCTAAGTCTGGGGTTCATTGTCTATAGTGATCTGTGCTCTCCAAACTTGAAGAGGTTTCATGAAGAAAGCATCACATGCTTTTTTTTCTTTTCTGGTAAAGACCCTGTAACATCTTGGCACACAAACCAAAATGTTTTGACAAATGTCTGCTCAAACTCCTGGTGCTTTTCCCCCAAATCAGATGCATTCTTCCTCCGCAAAGACAAAGGCCTATGTGGCTGGGCCTTGTTCTCTACAAAGTGGCACACTTTTCCTTCTTCAGTATATGTCTGATCCATGCATGGATCTTTGGGCAGTCGGGTTTCTGGGGGAACTCTTGTGTCTGCTCTTGTTGGCCATGGCTTCCTTTCAGCAACATTACATGGGGCTCTCAGCACTCATATGTCTGCTGTCCTCTTGGTGACATTGCCCAGCAGGTGAAGGGTATGGGGCCATTGTCTTCCCTTTGTTCCCACTCAAATGCCATGTATATCCTGACTACCTAAGTTTGCCTTCTGTTTGAGTGGTGGCATCATTCACTCTGCGCCACTGGCATCCACAAACAGGGTGTGCTAAGTTCTAAGCGGGATTCCATAAATAGCCACACGGCAGCTGGAAAAGCCAACACAAAAAGGGATTCAACAGACGCATGGCTTATTCTTATTATTTATTAGCTCTGCCTGAGTCCATTCCTGAGGTTCTCACTAATGCTGAGCACACAAGACTCTCAACTATCTGTCCTTCCGTCTTTCATAGGCTGTGACGTTTTCTTCTTTCTCTCATTTTTCACTGTGTCACCATGGAGTGCTATGATAGTAGATGATGATGGCCTCATTCTGAGAGAAGGATATTTTACCCAAAGACTGCCCACAAAAACTATACTAATAGGAAAAGTTTGAGCTCCACCAGCAACCACTGAGGAAGTTATTTCTAATCAACTATAACCATCTCCAATGACAATAGCATCATTTTGTGGGAAGCTTTTACCCTCGGTGTGATCACGAAGGTGTAACTATGATTCAGTGTTCTCACGTATCAGAGAATAAGAATCCTAGGAGTAGTGTCTTCAGAGATCATACCTGCCCAGGGAATGACTTCCACCACTGCCAATCAACAACCATGAAGTGGAGGAAATTGAACAAGTATTAGCAGCTCTGAGGCAAACCACATTGTTGGAGATGAGCCATAGAACCAAGCCAGATGCAGCAGTCCAGGCTTGTCCACAAGGCTGCAGACAGGGCCACTCTCTCTCCTAGGGGACACTGATTTCGTGGCACACTCTTTTAAGTATGCCTCTTTCTCGACATCTCTCTGTAGAGAATGTCCTCACTCTGACAGTCTGCATGAGCTCTTTGGACCAGGTGTATTAAAGCTACTACAACTCATGGCTTATGAACAACAGAAATTTATCCCCTTAGAGTTGGGGAGGCCAGAAGTCCAAAATCAAGGTGCTGGCATGGCGAGTTCATTTTGAAAGTTCTGAGCTAGAATTCATTGCATGCCTACCTCCTAACTTCTGGTAGGTTCTGGAAACTATTTGCTTTAGGCCTAGTGTTACATAGCTCTTTATCTTTACACTTTTCATCCTAAGATTCCAGATCTGTTTCCCCTTTTCTTATAAAGATGCTAGTTAACAGATTTAGCCCCTCCCCACTCCTAAGAATGAGCTCATTTCAAGGTAATTAACTTTATTACATCTACAGAAAGTTTTTTTTTCCCAAGTAAGATCACATTAAAAATATAATAAGATATAATGCAAGGACATCCGGTGGGAGGGTGACATGATTCATCTACCCCTCAGTCTAAGGGAAACAATGTCAAGTGTGTGGGGGAGGGACATGTGACTTTGAAGGCATTTATTTCTGGATTGGAGTCTTACTTTTTGCCAGTGACTGGCTCTGGATTTTGGTTAAATGCCTTACTACTCTGTGCCTCGTCTGCTTGAAAAGGGAACAAAACCCAACTTTCATAGAAATATAGACATCCTCACAGTAATAGTAGGATGTAATCAGAGCGTCGTAGTGTTCAGGACAGTCCTATCATAGTGAAATATTTCTCTTTTCTTTTGTGTTTGTTTGGCTCCCTACATCGGCAGAGCAGGTTTCTGTTCTGGCCTCAGGATTGGTCTTCAGAGACACTAGGCATTTCAGCTAGCTGTATTTACTGGAAGTAAATGTCTACTCATTTCTTATATGTTTTATAAAACTTTGCATGGTGCTTTGTGGTCAACAAGAAATCAACAAATGTTTTTTAATTATAAAGTGTTTTTATGAAATTGGAAACTTCAAGTTAAAAGAATCTCAGAGAAGGAGAAAACAAAACATTCTTGAGAAATTCTCCTTGGGTGTGAATGGAAAGGCTGGGTTAACAATTAGAGCAGGTTGGTGTTCCTTCTGATATAATGAACATTTGCTTTGGGCCTTGTGACTGTTCCCAAGGTTATCAACAAGCAGAGCAGTCAAGACAAGGCCCTGGTAGGGGAAAGAACATGTGTGGTCTGGGATCTGAAGGAGCTTTAGAAAGTTCTCAGGACATGCATTAGAATGAAAACAGGATGGCTTGGGAATCAGGGCTACCAGGGGCTTAGAGATATTTTCCAATAGCTTTGTGTTTTTCATCACATTTTACTTCAACAACTTTGAGAGGATATGCTTACACCTGTGATTATTAAGATGGCTACGTCACTCTCATGTGCTTGTTGAATCAGTCAATCATGATTTCTACATGTTTTGAAGCATCTTATGTAGGTTACTACATGTTGACGGAATGAAAAGCGATTTTAAAATATTTTCCACATAGTATTTAACTCATTTGATGCTCTTTTGTCCTTCACCTGTTACATTAAAATTTGCCGCCAAATATGTCCCACATGTTGCAACTTGCTCAATATTGTGATTGCTTCTTTGTAAGTGATTTTGACACGGCTGTAAAACTCACTGGTATTGCTAAACTGGATCTTGAAATGAAGGAACACAGGATATGTGTGTTCTATTAGAGGGAACACTAGGCTTACTTCCTCCTCCTAAAATAAATGAATGGCTACATCCCCTAAGGTCTCTGCATTCAGGTGTACTTGGTTCTTGGGGACCAAACTGCTAAAGTCCTTCCTAATAGGGCTCACGTGTGCCCAGAGTAGCTGCCTTTAACTACACCATCTTCTACTTGACTTTCAGGACTCATTGACGCTCATCACATGAAATTATAGTGAGTACACATAGTAGAATCATTTGAAGAACACAAAACAGGAAAGGTGGTAAGCTAGCAGAGATAAAGGTGGGATCCCTGAGGTCAAACTCTACAAATCTGTGTTATGATTGATTTGGGCATCCCCTAAAGGTTTATGCTTCTTCCTGGGTGTGGCAGTAGGACCTTTAAGAGGTAAGGCCTTGTGTGATGTCATTGCAGACCTGGACCGTGACCATTCTTTTCTACTGTTGTGGAATAGGACAAACTATGTCTTCTAAATTTCAGTTGACAAGGTTATAACACTGTGTGATTAGCTTTCAGGAAAAACACCCTGAATGTAGTATTGTGGTATCAGCCTTCATTCATCAACTTAAAAAAAAAAAGATTCATTGTACTGAAAGACATCTGTGGAAAGATAACATTTCTCAGGAAAATAGTTTCTGGGAAATCCCCAATACAGTGAGCCTAGCCGAGTGGAACTCCATATCAAAGCCACCTGGCACTGGTTCCAGGTCATTGTTGGGGATTTTTATGTGTGTCTGGGACAAAAATTAAGGAAGGTTATTTTGTTTTTCACTCAGAATTCCAAGAAAGAAATTACAGTTTGGATCTGAAATGGTCCCCTCCCCATGCTCATGTTTTAAATGAGCAGCTCATAACCAGCAAAAGTGCTTTAGAAAATTCTGGAAATGTTGGGAAGTGGGGCCTAGTTGATAGAAGTAGATCACTTGTGGTACATCTTCGAAAGATGCACCAAGTCCCTGGTTTCTGAGCCATGTTTTATTTACTGCTATGCTGTGGCATGAACTATGTTTTCTAAATTCTTCTATTACCACAAACTGAATGACTCTGCCATGCAATCTCTACAACAATGGACTGGACTCTCTAAAACCTTGAGACAAAATAAGTATTTCCTCTTTTAAGATGCTTCTGTCATTATTCTGTCACAGAAACATGAAAGTGACAATACATAAATTAGTACCAGAGAACTGGGTTTCCTGCTTTGACTAAAACCTTATTATGTGGTTCATAGGCCTTTGGAACTGGCTTGCAGGAGAAATTTGGAAGTGTTTGATGAGGCAGGTTAGGAAAGTCCTAGAACAATCCTGAAAGCAGGACTTAGAAGGTGAATTCTGGTAGAACTTCAAAAGAACCATAACACTTAGACAGCGAATGACAGACTCATGAGGTTTCAGAGGAGAATAGGAACTCTATCAGGGATTACACAGAGAATGCATGCTATATTCTGCAAATTATTTGACTAGGTTCAGTCTATATGAGAATTTGAGTGAAACTTAATTTAAAAGTAATAGATTAGTGAATCTGGGAGAGGAAATTTCAAGATTGATCAGCATTCAAGCTGTGGTACGGTTACTGCTTACCTGTTTTAGCCAAGTTTACAGTGAGAATTGGGATCAGAAAGTAAAACAGAAAGATCAAACAGCAGCAACAACCATGCTGTTTGTCAGAAAGGAAGCTTATTCTTAAAGTTGATGACAAAGAGGCCTTGATTGTCAAAAATACTTGTGCCGAGTATTTGCAATGGCAAAATAGAAAAGGTGCCTCAAGGGCTTTTAGGCACTGGCAAGATTCCATCCATTGCAAGCTCTGTGATGTAAAATTGAAAACTCATTTACAGGACTTTTCTTTGAAAAGAGAGAATTTCCAATGTCCTGCTAAAGAAAAGTCATCAAGGAAATTATTTTCCAATGCTCAGCCACTCAGGCAGTAGAAAACTGCTACAGCCCCATAATCCAAGGAGGCCTGGCTCCTCCTTGAGTTTACAGTGGAACTAGGTATCATCGACATAGTAACTGGTTTTGCAGACATGCAGTATATGAATTGGTCCTGGAAGCTTCCATCAAGATTTTAGAGAAAGTCTTCCAGATTAATATATAAATGGAAGTTTCTGTCCTGCCCAGTCCTGCAGTCATTCAGTCCCAAATGAACACATAGAGGCTTATATTAATTATGAACTGTTTGGCCTATTGGCTCAGGCTTATTATTAAGTAGCTCTTATAACATAAATCAACCCATAATTCTTGTTTATGTTTAGCCACATGACTTGGTACCTTTTCTCAGTAAGCCATTCTCATCTATCTTCCTCTGCATCTGCCTGGTGACTGCATCTGCCTTTCCTCTTCCCAGAATTCTCCTAGTCTAGTTGCCCCACCTATTCTTCCTGCCTGACTGCTGGCCAATCAGTGTTTTATTAACCAATATGAGTGACATATGCTCACAGTGTACAAGAGCATTATTTCATAGCACCAAGCAGTGCATTATAGGGATGGCTCCTCCACAGGGAATCCCAGAGAAGGTTATATGTGAAACTGTGAGAGTGGTACCCAGGTGACAGCAGAGATGCAGTAACAGAAGATGTCTGCCAGGAAATCGGAAGGCACTTTGTGGTCATCTGGGATGCAAAGGGCAGGACCATAGAGGTGATGAGACAGCCCAGACCTGTGCCATTGAAGCTGGAGATGGAGCTGCCAGACTTAATGTTTCCCAGCTGTGTTTCAGTCTTGCTTTGATCCAATTCCTTCTTTCTATGGGCTTATTCTTGCCCTTTGGAATATGAATGTTTATTTTTGTCATTATATATTAGAATCAGCTAACTACCTTTTTGACTTCACAGTTAAGAAGTTGCCTTTGATGACCCCCCACTTATGTGACTTCATTGAGAATCATTACTTGAATGAGCAGGTGAAATCCATCAAAGAACAGGGTGACCATGTAGCTTGAGAACGAAGTGAGCTCCCTAATCTGTTGTGGTGGGAAATATCTTTGAAAACCAAACCCTGGGACAGTGATAATGAGAGGTTATCTGACTTGCCAAAGCCACAAGTGACTTCTTTGGTCACCAAGGCAGTGTATGCAGGTTGGGGACTATCTTTGCCTTTTTTGTAAGTTGCTCCAAAACATCCACCTAAGTTCTTTAATTTGTACCATTCCTTCAAAGTTTTGGGTATGTGATCCATAGGCCTTTGAAACTGATCTGCAGGAGTAGTTTGGAAGTATTTGACAACGCAGGATAGAAAAGTTCCAGAAAAATCCTCTAAGCAGAACTTAGTGGGTGGTTCTGGTAGAACTTCAAAACCATGACTATTTAGACCCAATTTTATTCCCTACCTCACTTCCGAGCTTACCTCCAGTCTGTGCTGTATTTTCTTGAGACTTTGACATTTCCTTTCGTCTTTGTTCTTCTTTCTTTCACACCTTTCCTTTTCCCCATCCCATTTTTCTTCCATTTTCTTTTCTTTTTCTGACCATTCACTTTATGCTGATGGGCGGTGATGGCTAATTTTGATTGTCAACTTGATTGAATGAAGAAATGCCTAGGACATCAGTACACCTAGGACAGAAGAACACTGCTGGGTGAGTTAGTGAAGATGTTTCCAGATAAGATGAACTGAGGTGAGGAGATCTATGTGAGTAGCGCCATCTCAGTGGGAAAAGGGGGTACCAGTTAGACTCTACGTTCTTGGTTCTTGGTCCACTGAGATATGTGAAAGCAGTTGGCACATTTCCCCACTCCTGTAGAGACACCCAGTACCATGTCTTCCCTACCACAAGGGACTGTAGCTCCTCAAATTGTAAACCAAAGTTAAACTTCTTCTTCCTTAACTAGATTCAAGTCAGGAATCCCATCATAGCAATAACAAAAAAGGTAACCAGCACAGAAAATTGATCCTGAAAATGTTGTTGCATCCATAACATGACAGTGTAACTCATAAGACTCTGGAACTGACTTGTGAGAGGAATTTGGAAAGGTTTGAAGTTACAGACTTGGGAAGCCCTAGATTGCTGTAAACAGAACTCAATTGGCCATTTTAGTGGGAGTTTGGAAGGCCAGAATGTTGAGATGCAAGCTGTGAAGGGCAGGCTCATGGGCTTTCAGAGGGGCAACAAGGACTTTTAGGAACTAAACCAGAGGCCACTCCCATTACATTTTAACAAGGAATGTAGCTGATTTCTGTATGGATATTTACATTACTCTGAGTTCAATAGTAACAAACCAACTCATTTGGCAGAGGGAAATCCAAGACAGCAAAATTATGATGGGGCATGGTCAGCGTTTATGAGAACAAGATCTGATTATGGATTGTATGCAAGATACTAAGCCTAAAACAGTGAAAGTGACTTTAAGGCCAAATCTAAAATGATGTTCAGTGGCCAGAATTGAGTTGACATCCACAGTTACTATAGAGCAGTGGTTCTCAACCTTCCTAGCGCTATGACCCTTTAACACAGTTCCTCACATTGTGGTGACCCTGAACCATAAAATTATGTTTGTTAATACTTCATAACTGAAATTTTGCTACAGTTATGAATTGTAACATAAGTAACTGATGTATAGCATATCCGATATGCAACCTCTGTGAAAGGGGTTTCCACCCACCCAGAGGGGTCACAACCCACATGTTGCACTGCTCTAGAAGGGGGGTTATCCAGTAAACAGTAAAGAGTCTGGGGCTAAAACCTGGGAGTTACAGAAGATGTAAGGATAATCCATAAACTAGTTGGGAAGGACAAGGTAGATATCAGGGTAAAAAGATACAGGACCGGACCAAGGATGTACTTGTCTGCAACACAAGACGGTAATGTATCTGTGGTAGTTGAATGTAGGGCCCACAGGTCTACCCCTCCTCCCAGGGTTCATATTGAGGATAGCTTGCAGTTTCTGGCCAAACATCTTGTTTGTTCCTGTGCTCCCTCTGCCCACCCTGGTGGTTAGCTATAGGGGAGCTGTTGGCTCAGTCTTGAGCCTGGTAATTTCCCACCTGCCTGGGGGATTTCCACCTTGCAGCAGTTGGGTATATAAGGCTTTCTCTAAGCTTGAATAAACAGAATTCAGCATTCCTTCTTCACAAATGACCCATGTCTCTCGTGTTCCTTAATCTCCAGCCCCTTGCCCGACTGAACCATCCCATAACGCAGGCACTACAGTTTAAATGTAATTGGCCCCATTATCTCATAGGGAGTGACACTATTCGGAGGTGTGGCTTTGCTGGAGGAAGTGTGTCCCTGCCGGTGTGGGCTTTGAGTTTTCCTAAGCCCAGTCGACTTCCTGTTGCATGCAAGATGTAGGACTCTTAGCTTCTATTCCAGCACCATGTCTGCTTGCATGCGTTCATGCTCCCCATCATGATGATAATGGACTGAACCTCTGAAATTAAACGAACGCCTTCAATGAAATGTTTTCCTTGTAAGAGTTGCTGTGGTCATGGTGTCTCTTCACAGCAACAGAAAACCCTAAGTTTATCATTAAGTCCCATGGTTTTATTGATAATGAAACTAGATAGATTTTTAGATGTTTTTAATCAATGCCTTCCTCTCGTGTGAATTTTCTTTCTGTGCATCTTGGGTAAGTTTGGAATTTCATACACCTTAAAGAAGAAGGACAATAGTGGTCCTTAGCTTTCCAGTTAGTAAGGAACAAAGCATTTGATGACACCAACCAGTTCTTTCACAGTGGCCTTTGTTCTTCACTGGATTAGAACTCATAGCCAACTATCTGTTTCTTTAAAAAATAAAAAGCCAGGCGATGGTGGCACACACCTTTAATCCAGCACTCGGGAGGCAGAGGCAGGCGGATCTCTGTGAGTTTGAGGCCAGCCTGGTCTACAAGAGCTAGTTCCAGGTCAGGATCCAAAGCTACAGAGAAACCCTGTCTCGAAAAACAAACAAACAAATAAATAACCATAAGAAACAAAAATAAAGAAAAGAAGGCACAGACTGTGTCTCCCTTTTTAACTAAATGCTTCCAACTGACGTGTCTGTCTGGAACGGAGTCTCTCATTCATCCCACACATTAAGTTCACATATTTAAACATGTCCCTTTGTCCCCCAGCTCTTCAGTTCTCAGGGAAGAAGTCAATAATTCATTTCAACATTTGAACTTAGCTGAAAAAGGTTTTTGGTCTTGTGTGTGTGTGTGTGTGTGTGTGTGTGTGTGCGTGTGTGTGATTCAGCCCACACATGGGAGGTGAAAGAATCCCAAAAGAGCAACTACGAGTTCGCCACAGGCTGGGAGCACATTCTTTTCAAGGGTCACAGAATCCCGAGGCTTGTCCTAGCTTCAGGAAAAATGACCTCTGACACCTGATGGTTTGGATGGATTAAGGTGAGTCCTACCATGAGGCGGGCAGCAGCAGCTGGGAGAGACCACACAGGGCACTCAGTTGACCTCCAGCTGGCTAGCTCCTCTCCCTGGAGACCTCTTCTGGGTGGGAGGGAAGGCCCATTGCCAGAGGACAGTCTGGTGTTTTCTGCTTCAGCTGCAGAAACTTCCCCTGCCCCTTCCACCCCTGCATTCTCTGTCTGGGAACAACATTTAGAGAGGAGAAGAGATGCGAAGCCCAGACAGCCCGTGGTGCCTGGGGAAGAAACGGTCCTTTGTTCAAGTATTTCTCCTTCAGACTTGAAGGATAATCCTAGTTTTGATGGATTTGTTTGCTTGTTTGTTTGTAATTGGGTAGCTACTAAGGAAATATACTTTGGCAAGACAAATTCGTGAACTGAACCAAATACACCTAATTATTACCTCATAACACGTAACTTTCCATGATAGTGAGCAGAGGGAGGCTAAGGTGCATCATCTGGAGGAGTGACCTCAGTGACATGTGGGTCTCTATGTCCAAGGATTCCACCCTCTCTCTGCTGCAGGCTTCATGTGGGGTTTCTGCACTGACCTCCTAAACCCAGTATAGAAGTAGACAGGTAAAGACGGTGTTACAGTTTGGAGATAGACTGTCTCCCTAGGAAAATGTTCATGTTTTGGGGCCTTGTCTCTAGATGGTGGTCAATTTTGGGAAGTTCTGGAAACTTTAGAAGATATGTAGACAATAGGTAACGGGGCAGGATCTTGGAAGAAATCTTGCCCCGTGCCATGCGCTCCTGTCCACCACACTTCCCCTGCCACGTGCTCCTGTTCACTACACTTCCCC
>LOEQ01000523.1:234075-246406 GCA_001685075.1 Bramus lutescens
TGTTCACTACACTTCCCCTGCCACGTGCTCCTGTCCACCACACTTCCCCTGCCATGTGCTCCTGTCCACCACACTTCCCCTGCCACGTGCTCCTGTCCACCACACTTCCCCTGCCATGCGCTCCTGTCCACCACACTTCCCCTGCCACAGGCCCCAAACAACCAAGCTGACTGTGATGGATTGACCTTAGAAAAACTGTGAACTCTTAGTTGCTTCTCTCTAGTATTTGGTCAGAGTCAAGCAAAGTAACTAATAGAGAAGGCAGCTATAGAGAGCGGCTGCTTGGCTATCAGGAGGGGTAGGAACCTGAAGGTATTCTCTCATAATGTGTGTGTGTTTAGTGTGTAAGGCTAGGACAGGTACATGGCATCATGGGCACATATTTGTTTTTTTAAGAGGTCCAGAGACTTCCTAAAGAATAAGTTAGTACTCCCACCCCTACTGTGGATTATGAAAGGCTAAAAAAAAAAACCGCAAACAAACAAAGCCAGCACCTCCCACAATTCAGGGAGGTATATCTTTCTAGAAACCTCCATGGGAAAAGCAAGTTACAATGGTGTCCCTCCTTTGCACTCTGTCTCCTCCAAATCCGAAAGTCTGGGCCCCCAAGCTTCAGTGTTTGCACGTCGTTAGGAGCTCCAGGATGCCTCAGTACTTTGGTCCTGAACTTTCAGCTAAGGGACTTTAGTTTTTCACTTGGAATCCTTGGTCTGTGCAATCCTGCTCAGTTCAGGGAAGACTGGTATCTCTGGCTCCTCCGTGCTGACCTCACCTTATGCCTTTGAGGGCCCTAGAGTCTCAGCCAGAAAGGATGCTCAACACAGACGGATCACTCAAATGCCCAGCTTTGCACGCACGCGGAACTCAGACCTTTGCTTCATGTTGTTCCTCATCTCCAGGCCACCGCGCCTGCCCTGGCCTCCACCCAGCCCTGATGGAGGCCCCAACATGTGTGCCTCAAACCAGACAGGCCCCCAGAGTTTGGCAAAGCATCCTACATGCACTAACTTTTGCGTCAATGGCGCCGGCCCACGCCATCCACACCCAGCATCTGCAATGTCTTGGAGCCTACCGATGAACTAGCGTTTCTAGAATATTCATAATCATAATGGAGTTATGCTCCGAGAACACTTGTCTAGTTTCCAATTTGTCCTTGTCCTGGATGCCTTAGTAGGTCCTTGCTGTAGCTGCTTACACTTACTGTCACCAGGAGAGCAGCCAGCCAAGGGGAGGATGGGCCAGGACATTGCTGTCATTCGTTTCTGCACAAACAGTACTTGGAAAAAATAAAGGATGAGCTTAGGAGATAATTTCCCAGCTCGTCCCTCTCTCCCGAACAATACAAAGGTTCACTATGTTTCAGGAGTAAACATTTAGTGGTACCCTTCTGGAGGGTTGGCTTGGGGCCTATTTCTTCAGCTTGTTTGTAAGTGGAGACATGTTGAAGGGGTTTGTGCCTTCTCTTTACAAACCCTGCCTTAGTTTCAGTGTCTCCCCTGTAGCTGAGCGATCCCTTGCAATGTATGGGAACTGGTTCCAGAACCCTCTATGGAAATAAAAATCTACAGATACCCAAGTCCCTTGCATGAATGGTGTGGTGTTTGCATGTAGCCCAGACCCATCCTTCCACATGTTTTAGATAATCCCCAGTTTACACACATTTCCTAATGCAGTGTAAGTGCTAGGTAAACAGATGTATTGTTTAGAGAGTAATTATAAGAAACAAATTTCTACATATTTAATACAGATGCAATCCTTCCCCCCACCAAACATTTCAATTTGTGGTTGGCTGGCTCCACAAATACAAAGTAGGCAGATACAGAGAAATAATAACATAGAAATATTTTAACAAAAAGCTCTGATGGCAAAAAATTCAATGAAACCTTGCTGAACAGGGCTAGAGAGAAGGTTTCATGGTTGAGTACTTGCTATCCTTCCAGATGACGCAGGTTCCATTCCCAGCACCCACGACTGTACACACATCCATGTGTAATATCCCAGGATGGTACACATCCATGTGTATTACCAGTCCCAGGTGATCCAAACCTTCTTCTGACCTCCAAGAGTACTGCATTCATGGCACGTAGACATGCAGGCAGGCAAAACACCCCTACACATAAAATGGGGGGAAAATCAATCTTGCTAAGCATACATTAGAACATAATACTGTAAGGGAATACTTGTTACTCTTAGGAACTTGTGTGAGTCCCTTGAAGAAGTGTCTGAAGCAAGAGATGTGCCTCCATCCTAGGTAGGAAGGTGGCTGGGCTAAGTCCAGGTCCCAGAGGAGTGAGGAAAAGTCCTGGATCTCCTGGAGACAAGTGAGCAGCACCAGGGGCTGGTAGCTGAAGGAGAGGCAGAGGGATGGCTGTTTCTTGTCTGCCATGCCATGCTCATATTTCTGCTGCTTGGAGCATTCTGTCTGGTGGAAGAGACAGCTCTTGCTTTCTTCCTGTTTTAGAGAAGATAATGACACGCATCGGTTGATACATTGAAGAGACACAGTATGTGGAATGTGGTATTTGCTAGCCAATACCATCATCTCAAGCTCTTTCCTCTGTACCAGCAGCATATTGAGTGTCCAAGTGAATATCGTCGCCTATGAGTGCCACTGGCCCCATCCACACATACGGTTCTCAGTCTGGGAATGAACTGTACTTCCTGTGCTCCAAGCTGGAGGATTTTGCGGATTCCAGTACCGCGGACTGCTATGGCAGTCTGTGCACTCCAGTACCCCGGACTGCTATGGCAGTCTGTGCACTCCAGTACCCAGGACTGCTGTGCCAGTTTGGAGGTTGGGAGCTCTGTAAGCCTTTGGTACCCACTCCCTGGTGTTCACTTCACTAATCCATTTCTCCCCTGAAGTAACATGTCCTCCTGGGAAATGGTGGCAGGGGACCAGTATTGATCCAAAGCGTTTAGGAGGCACAAAAGCAAATGTGATGTGTGGCTGCTCTTCCCTTCTGGCTGGGCCATTGTGTAAACCCAGAGCTACAGTTCCAAAGGCAAGCTCCTGCAGAAGTTGGCAAATAAGACCTGCGGGCCAAAGTCACACTGAGCTAAACCCGCTGATTTATACTCTTTTTGCAGATGGCTTCTTGCAGAGCAGAGTTAAGTAGCTGCCTGCAAAACCACAAAAACAGAAAATTCTTTTCTCAGAAGCATTTTTTTAGGCATTTGAACTCCATAAAAAAGATCCAGGAAACAGCTCTGAGTTTGAAATTGTTTTGCTTCTTGCTACCCTCACGTGTCCCAGTCATGTGACTAAATTGTAGCATGAGGTACAAGCAGGAATGGGACAGAAAACCTTCACCACATCTTTCCCATCCTCTTCTCCAGTGGTGGCCTTCATGTCGGAAAGTGGCCTCACTACACAGTCCCTGTGTTCCCAGAAGTCCCCTTGGCTGGGTCTCCTGCCGTAGGCTGGTCCTTATCTGTCTGTAACTTGGGTTTTTTCTCTCCACGAAGTCCGCAAAGATACACCTTTATGTCATAGTTTTCTCTAGGGGATAGGACTACAGACTCTCTGCCTACCACACTTCCTCACACAAAGGTGCTAAACTTGGCACAAATAACACCATGGGCAAAGAAAATCCAGCTGCAGGCAAATCAAGGGGAATACAAATCAGTGTGCAATAGGGTCTGGGGTCATGACCCATTCAAGCAGTCAACTCTTTATTGCCATACCTCCTTCTTCGAAAACCTTATCTTGCTTGCTATTCCATAGTGACAGCTGCATGACATCTCTTCCCTGGTTTTCAATAATTGAGTCAACAGAGGACACAGGCCCCCGTTGAACCAATCAGGCCTCTTCATCTGTATTTGGGATTGGAACCCTGAAAGCTCAAGGCCACCAGCTGTCTATGGGTGTTGGACCTGTGAGATGCTATAAGACGAA
Source organism: Bramus lutescens (assembly GCA_001685075.1). NCBI lineage: Eukaryota > Metazoa > Chordata > Mammalia > Rodentia > Cricetidae > Bramus > Bramus lutescens. The sequence continues at coordinate 237,974 of LOEQ01000523.1, forward strand.
GGTCCAGAGCAGTGGTTCTGTAGGTCAAGACCCCCTTTGCAGGTCGAATCACCTTTTCACAGGGTAACCTAAGACCACATGCATATCAGATATTTTCATTACAATTTATAACACTAGAAAATTACAGCTATGAAACAGCAACGAAAGTAATTTTATGGTTGGGGGTCAGCACACCATGAGGAACTGTATTGAGGGGTCGCAGCATTAGGAAGGTTGAGAACCACTAATCTATGGGGGATCAGCTAGAGGGAACCAGCTGTATACAGTCAATATAGTCAGAGGATCTAGACTGAGGGAAGTGATGGAGAAACGCTGAGACAAAGACAGCTGAGAGACAGGGTTGGGAGAACCGCTGTGCTGCTGGAGACCTCACCTATTGAGTGTCTCAGGCTGGGCGCTGTCACATTCCTTTACGAATGTGGAAGTCATTCTCTGACTGCTTATAACAGTCTGAGTGGGTTTCTGGTCTAGAAACAAAATGTTTCTCCATGCTAAGATGAAAGAATTGGGGTGAAATTTGAGCAAAAGATAGTAAGGGAGCCAGAGGGGTTTTTTCCAGAGAGAGTAAATCTTAGGAGTCCCAGCTCATGTACAATAACCCATACATTCCAAATGTATGAAAACAGTGAGACAGTCCTGCTTCCTGGGTGTCAGCTTGCCCAAATTTCTGTTTGGACAAGTGTGGTACATTTACTTAGGTATATAATCTTAGCATTGGGTGTCATTGCTGAGCAGACACAGACCTGGCAACCATAAAGAAAATATGGATGGATGAGACCAGCTAACTCTAGATCTTAAATTGTCTTTAACAAAGGCATTAGGAACAAAACCGAAGGCAATTGGATCTTGTGGATGCGCATGAACTCCCTCCTGTTGCAGACTGCACACTCCTTCAAGGGAGGCCATTGGTTGGGCCCAGCCTTGGCTTCATGGTTGCCACATCTGCCAAGAGTATTGCAACTGTTGGCAGGAAGACCAGGGCCTCCCCTTGTCTCAGAGCGAGACAATTAACAGGAAGGAAGAAGGAAGGCACGGGACGCGAGGAAAACTGTCTGAGAGAAGCAGAGGGAGCAAGAGATTTGGAGATGATTAGCTGTTGCTTCCTTTTCTGCAGCTGAGCTGTTCTTCTTGCCACCCTCATGGCACTCTGACTCACTGGCGTGTGGCTGTTTTAGGGACTTGCTGCAAAAAGCTGCTCAGGAGCTTCGAAAGCCGGCAACAATAGTGACATTATGTGAGTGATCCTAACAGTGATTCAGAATTCAAACCTACTTCATCATTCCCTAAGCCTGTGGCTGGGCAAATTCATTTCTTGCATGGACGGACCAAAGGCCTCTGAGCAGGCTTTTCAACATCTGACATTTCCTTCCTATTTCCTTTTCTCCTAAGCAAAATTCCCTTTATTTTTACCACCCACTAGAAGGGAGAATTGAAATTAGGTCCTTTTATTTAATAGCTTGCCAAACAATAAACAGCTCTCTCAAACTAAGCCACATCTTATCTAGGGAGAGGGCAATAAAAATTGTGATTTATGCAGTCAAGAGGATGGCGAGACATTTTTATAGCATCACAGATGGTTTTGCAAATTGCAGAGCGGCGTTATTTGGTTCTGCGTATCGCAGTCTTTCAGCCTGTAATGTGCAAACTGCGAGCAGGCTCCTTCCCGCATCCCCGGTTGCTTGGGTTGACCGTGATTGTCAAAGCATAGAAGCACCTTGAGTCTTACAGAGGAGATTCAGATGGTGAAATGGGTCCATTTTCACTGCATGGCAGGTTAATATGAGGGAGGCTTACAGGAATGTTTATGAGAAAGTGATTTGACCCAGAGGATGCTAGACTTCATGGGCCCCTTATGAGAAAGTGGTTTGACCCAGAGGATGCTAGACTTCATGGGCCCCTTTGTGCTGTTTGCAGGGATGTGAATGTGCAAAGGACCATTAATTTGCATGTACTTTCCACAGCCCTAGAGTAATTCTTTGAGGCACCCGAAGGGTGAGATGCTAAGAGAAACGAGATCCGCACTCAGATTTCACTCCGCCTATGCATGTCTGGAATATAGTCTTCGGTCCCGCTGCAGCCTGAGATACGTGCGTGCAGCACTTTTGATTTGCCATAGCAGAGCGCCTGTGAGAGATGACTTAAAGGAGGAGAGATCGTTTGGGCTCACAGTTTCTGAGGCTTCAGTCCATGGACATTTTGTTCCATCTCTTTGGGTCATGGCAAAGCAGAAGTGGGGATCAAGTGGTAGAACAAAGGGAAGTGGGGGGGAGAAGGTGGGAGGGAGAGGTAGACAGGAGAGGAATACCTGGGATAAACATCTATAGCTAGAGCCTTCAAGGGCAGACTTCTAAAGACATCAATTAGCTCTAAGTTTCTGTCATTGTCCAGTAGCCAATTAAACAATGAACCCATCAATAGATCAATCAGTTAACGAGATGGGGGCCCTTTAATCATCTGAACATGGCTGGGGATCATGCCTTCAGCAAATAAATATTTAGGGAATGTTTAAAATCCAAACCATGACAATGGATATTAGATCTATTCTCAGTATTCCTCTGGTCTCCTTTTCTTTGGGCCAAGCCGTGGGTGCTGTGTCCTAGAGATTGGCCAACCTGGGTCAGAGGAAGTCCCCAGAACACTGTTGAAAGCACAAGGCCTGGAGCCATCTTGGCTGCATGTGAATGCCATTTCCACTCTGGGATTTGAAGTGTTGCTTCATCTTTAAAATGGGCACGCTACAAATACGCCACCAGAGAGAGCTCTCAGGATGACTAAGTAAGACGAGATCTGTAGGGCAGTTAGCTCCCTTCCTGCCACCATAAATGATGGCTGGTTCGAAAAGCATGGGGGGTGGTGTCTTAGGGTTCCTATTGCTGTGAAGAGACACCCTGACCATGGCAACTCTTATAAAGGAAAATATTCATTGGGGTGGCTCCCTTTCAGTTTCAGGGGTTCAGTATACTATCATCTTGGTGGGAACATGGCGGCATGCAGGCAGACATGGTGCTGGCTACATCTTGATCAGAAGGCAACCGGAAGTGGACTCTCTGTCACACTGAGCAAAGTTTGAGCAAAAGAGACCTCAAAGCCCTCCCCCACAGTGACACATTTCCTCTAACAAGGCCATACCTACTTCAACAAGGCCACACCTCCTAATAGTGCCACTCCCTTTGGAATTATGGGGTCCAGTTACATTCAGACTACTACAGGCGGGGAGCAGTGGTTCTTCCAAAGGCAGAGCCCAATATTTTCCCTTGCTTTTATTTAATTTTCTTGCATAATATATTCTCTTTTAAATTATAACCAGATAAAATTGCTGGAATTTTAGAATTCACATGACTGAACTGATAAATCTTTGGTAGTTTTATTGTGTTTCCAATTTTAACAAAAGTCTGCTTTCTTTTCTTTTTCTTTTTCCTCCCCCCTCTTTTGGGATTTTAGGGCATTGTGCTGGAAAATAGGCACTGCATTGGTGTGAGATTGTACTTTGACATGGGATGTACATTGATATAGGATGTACATGATATAGGATGTACATGATATAGGATGTACATTGATATAGGATGTACATTGATACAGGATGTACATTGATACAGGATGTACGTTGATATAGGATGTGCATTGATATAGGATGTGAATTGATATAGGATGCACATTGATATAGGATGCACATTGATATAGGATGTACATTGATATAGGATGTACATTGATATAGGGTGTACATTGATATAGGGTGTACATTGATACAGGATGTACATTGATACAGGATGTACATTGATATAGGATGTGCATTGATATAGGATGTGCATTGATATAGGATGTACATTGATATAGGATGTACATTGATATGGGACATAGATGGTGGTATATCTTATAAGATCCACCTCTGGGCTATACATTATAGTTCAAAGGGCTTATGTTTCTGAATTTAAGGCCAATTATAAGCACCTAGACCCAGAGCTTGCAGAAAAAGAGCATAGCCATTTTGTGTATACTGAACACACTGTGGGAAACTGTTGACTTTTTATGTGCCAATTCTTGGTCCTCAGTGAAGTGAGTCCTGCCACCAGGGTTCATTTCACAGATGTGGAAACAGAACTTTAAAGTGACTGCCCTATGCCACACATCTAGGAAGTGATGGGATCAAAATCTAAACCAAAGGCATCTGGACTGACAGCCCACGTTTCGGCAATTTGCTGCACTTCTGAGCATCTGTACTCGGCAGCAGCGGACCTGCAAGGACTGGCCTCGGACTCTGATGTTTAGCTCTGCCATCCCATGGCAGCTGTCAGGCTCGTGTGAGGCCACCAGTGACTAGTGCCAAATCACCAGGTGTGGTGCCCAGAGAGTGAAGCTGGTAAGAGGGTGGGTGACAGGGGGGTGATGAAGAAAGACTCTGCTGCTTGGAATGTGCATGTCCAAAACACACGTAGATGCTCCAAGGCGTGCAATGCTTCTCTTTTCAATAAGTTCCACATGCTCATAAAAATGTCCATGCATTTATTTCAGTGGGAACACAGGGTGGCTAATTTATTCCTTCTTCTTGGTAAAATGGTTAGAATTTGCTCAGCAATGCCTTCCATCGACAATACAAATGATAACCATTAGCCTCATTTGCTGTCTTTGTTTCTTCTCCTGTTCCTTAAGTTCCCACCCGTACCTCCATCTTCGCCTCTTTCTCACTGTGCTCTTTCATAGCATGCAACCAACTCATCCAAACATTAACCGACTCATTTTCTCCTCTAGCAGATGTAGTTTGACTCCCCTCCCTGATTGGCTGGCCCTCTTACCTTTGGCGAATAATTTTGCCAGGAACATTAAGGGAAAGAGTAGTACTTCCTTTAGGAAATCTAGCCCGTTTAACATGTATCATCACACACACTGATTTTTATAAGCACTCAATGTTCCCCATGGTTCATACAGTCACACAGCTATCCCTTCCGACATGAATGGTCACTTGGTCCACAGTACTCAGACTGACCAAGGTCATGAGCCTATGATAGGTTTACGTGAAGTGTGCCTGACACTCGAGCCTGACCTCTCAACACTAAACCAGACTGTCCTTCCAGCAGGTCAGGCTGTGGCCTCTGACATAACTTTCCCGAGGAAGTGTAAACAGCCGCTGTTTACACTAGGGATGGAAAACGCTGTAGCGTTTTCTTGGAAGCAGTGTCAGACTGTGACTGGGGCTTTCTGAACATGGGATGAAAAATGAAGGTGATTTAGCAGATTCCATTTGTACAGACAGGGATCCTGGGACTCCCCAAATCTAGGGGAAAGAATGCATTCAAGTATGCAGCATAGGCTCATTGTGTCTTAGGCTGAGCTGGACTTCACGCTGACCTCCTCTGACCCCACTGTTTGCTGCAGAGGAAGTCAAGAAACCGAGAAGCATGATGAATTTTCTGAATAAGCAGTCCTGTTTGAGGCAGGCCAAGACTGGAATTGACTTTTATTAAAAATAACTTGCTTTTCCCAGTCCACCTTCATTGTGCTTGAGTTTGCTTGTTTGTAAGAAGTCGTGAAGATCAGAAAATTAACTGTCTTGTAAAAATACAATTTCATATTAGAGAGTTTTATGACAAATAATTGTAACAATAATGTCAACAGTTCTAAACCTGGGGATTATGAAGTATTTCTGCCTTTTACCAAGCTGATATATAGAATTCCAGAATCATATTTATGCCATATAAAATTTCCAGAGATCTGGACGATATCCTGTAAAAACTCAGTTGAATGCTGACTGCCAAAGTTGAGAAACCCAGGATTTCCCAGCAGCTCCTACTTTCTTGTCTGGAGGAAATGCAAACTGGGTAGCAGGCAACCTTTCCCAGCTTCCCCCTCCACTGGCCCCGCAGCTCGAGCCCCACCAAACCTTTCTGTCCTTGTGACTTTATATATTTCTCTTAGGATCCTGTATACGCCCTTCCCTCAAAGCTCATCACATAAGCAGTACATTCCCGAGTTGAAGGTTCATAATTTTTCTCCACACGCCAGGACTTCTGGCCTAAAATGTAGGCAAATTTAGCCTGTTGTAAATCTGAATCAATGACTTGAATTCTTTGGTCCTTAATTTCTCACTAATAATTCCTGCCTGGTTTCCTCCAAGGCTGTTCTGAACATTTCAAAAGTTAGAGAATTTTAAGTCAGACATACTGACTTTGGTCTCTGGTGTTAGAACTGAAAGAACAGGGCCCTTGGGGTTCGCTAACCCCTGCAAGATCACTGAGGCTCTGAGGTCATCAAAGTCTTGATCAATGACACAACCAGGGCCAAGCTTCAGGTCTTCCTGGAAGTTCCTTCACTGTTTAGCTTTGATAAATACCACAGAGACAGCATGCAATTATTTTATTAATTAATAGGCTTTACTTTGAGTCAACAGTAATGAAATATTTTTCATGCCTTTACAGGACTTTAGGTTGTTAGGAATTTCTGAAGACGAAAAAAAAATGTGTGTCAGAAGATAAATTCTCCCTTTTCCAGTAAATACAAGGGAAGCAGCAATTTCATCAAGAGATGCTTAGACTCACCTCCTCCAGCAACCATCTTATTGCTTTCTTTAACGATTTATTATTGAGATGTGTTTCACATAAGTTCCCCGTGTTCTGACATACAGTTCAGTGGCATTTATATATACGCAAGATTATGTTTCCAGCACCACCCTGTAATGTGTCCTGCTTTCTGTAATGTGGCTGCTTTCTGGTGGCCATCCTTGCCAGGCCGAGGGTACTGTCACTCATGGATGGTACTTAATTCAGGCAAATTGCATCCCGTTCTTGTGTAGACTTCATCTTGTCTGAGATGATCAGCTATCTCAAGGGACCCTCTCCCACGGAAGGTCTAATTCCCTTGGCACTGGGCTAGGAGTAGAGATAGCAAGGCCCTCGAAGTAAGCCTAAGCACATTTGTCTTGTTTTCCAAAGCAGATTTCAGCCATCAAAGAAGGCTGACCTGCAAGAAGAAAAATTGCAGGCTAAGGGTAAGTAGAGCTAGAAGTTAAAGGAATGGCTAGCGTCAAGACTATGTGGGGATAGCATCAAGACTATGGGAGGGGGTTCTCCAAGAATTATTCTTTGAGCAACACTGCTGCCTCCATTGATGGTGATTTCAGCATCCAGCCTCTCATGGATGCTGAAATCACCCCCTCCTCAGCACCATCTCATCTCATGTTTGTTTGATCTAAGTCTTCTGGGATTTATGAGTACGCATTATGAGATGTCTCCACTGCCCCTATCCTGGCCTATCTCATGCTGTGCCTATACGATTACCTATATGATTGTCTGCATTCCTTAACAAACCGCAAGTTTCAAAGAGGAAGAATCAACTTTGCCTTTTTCTGTTGTTGTCCTGGTTAGTTTTTTGTCAACCTGATAAAAGCTAGAGTCATCTGGGAAGTAGGGGGGTTGTTTTGTTTTGTTTTTTAAGAAAATGCCTTCATCAGATTGTCCTGTAGGCAACTCTGAGGGATATTCTCCTGATTAGGGATGAGGAGGGAGGACCCAATCCACTGTGAACGGCACCATCCTTGAGTGTTTGGTCCAGGATTGTATAACAGAGAAGGATGAGAAAGGCGTGGAGGGAAATCCGGTATGCAGGACTCCTCTATGGCTTCTACTTCAGGTCCTGCCTCCAGGTTCCTGCCCTGGTGTCCCTCAGTGATGGAGTGTGACCAGGACACGTAAGCCAAGCAAGCCCTTCCCTCCCCCAATTGATTTTGGTTGTGTTGTCTTTATCACAGCAATGGAAAGCAAACTAAGATAGATGCCTGTCCACCCTCCTTTCAATCTCGTCTGGCATCAGGTCCAGTAACGACTTCTTAACCAGGTAGCTAATTTGAGCACATGCCCTCTTGTCTTTATTTGTTCCTCCAAAATTTCAAATTGGGTGCTGAGAATGTGCCCAACCACCACAATACTTTTCAAAACAGTAACAGTTTTGAGTAGGAGCCGTGTTTCCCTCCCTTGCCCTAATCTAGTTCTCTTCTGCACACCAGCGGAGAAGAGGGCTCTGCCCCCTACTCTGATAATTCTTCAAGTGTTGAAACTGAGCTGCCACATCTCTGGGTCTTGTATGCCTGTGCTAACCGTCCCTGCTACCATCAAGAAGTAAACATAAAGCAGTCTTATACACACTCATTCAGTGGAAGAGAGTTTGCTCAATGGGGTCAAGAGAGGGTCAAGACACAGACCCTGTCCTGAAGTACCCAGGTTCATTTTGGTTGTGCTTCCCCATGCTCTGGCCTTTATCTTAATTGATTAACATCCCTTTCCAAACATGGTTTCCAGAATTTGACAGTATATTCCCCAGGGGTCTGATGAGTGCGGGATTCGGGGAGAAGATGACTCAGGCCCTCATGCCGCAGACCTCCTGTTTGCAAGAGCTTTCAGTCATTCTCCCTAGGGAGTGCTCAGGACTCATTAATCTCTCTCTCTC
>LOEQ01000523.1:260560-272921 GCA_001685075.1 Bramus lutescens
CACACACACACACACACACACACACACACACACCACACCACACTACACACACCACACCACACACATTTTCTCTGACTTCACCATGGAAGAATTTACATGGAAGACATTGATTGACACCTTTCTTGAACTACATTTGTCCCATGAGGCATGGATTTCTACTTAGTAGTTGCCATGTAAAATCGATACCATAGTTGACAAAAAAAAAAAAGCCCACTGATATTTAGGGGTGGAGGGAGAGGAGGTTCAAGAGCGTAGCATAGCTGCTCAGCTCTCATGAAGCCCATTGGTGAATGACGTTACAATGCCCAGGATCATGTGTGGAAGAAGTCTATTTTGTGGTAGATGGAAAGCCAGACTCCCCTCTATAATGACCTACTCTCAAAGGAGTGAACAAGAGTCCCCCAAGAATGACTAATCCTTTCAGAGGGCAATCCCCAGTGATCTATGTAACTCCCACAGGGTACCCCCTCTGAACAGTCCAGTACTTTTTAATTTTGTCTTATAGAAGCCCGGGCTACTGACACAAACCTTTGGGAAACCTGCTTGTAAGATATCCAAACCCACAGCTATAAACCAACCAAGAAAGATGAGACCATGGCAATGGGTGCCAGGTAATGAAAGAGAGGCAGGACAGACAGCAATGGGGTGGATGTGGGACACCTCTTTCAAAAGAAAGGACAGGAAATACATAATGAAGGCAGCAGTAAAAAGACCAGGGAGGAATGTTCTAGACAAAACAAAAGGAAGTCCGGTTGAGGCAGGAAATCTCTGTGATGTTCCAGGCACTGTAAGGGGGCACAAGGCTAGCTGGACAGCAGTTCATAGTAAAGAGTGGTCAGAGTCTGGGTGCTGTGGGCCCAGATAAGAAGGCTGTGCTTCCTTACAAACCCAGTGGGAACTCATTGCTAAATTCCAAGCAACAAGGTTGAAATGTAATTTTTTTAAAGGAATTCTTGTGGAAATTAAATCATATGAGAGTATAAACAACTAGCTGCAGAATCCTCTCATTTTTATATTAAATCATACAGAACTCTAATAATCCAATGATGTAATCATAAAAATCAATCCTAAAGATATATATATATATATATATAATAGAGTACAAAAAATCCCACTCTCAAAACTAAGGTGAATTACTTGTGAAGATCTCTGAGTGTTACAGTCTGTAACCCCCCCCTTTAAAAAATACTTGGTTAAAGGCCTTTCTTTCTAGAAAAGAAAAATCAGATTTGTCCTTCTGTTAGAAAAAAGTTTGGCACAGGTTCTAAACAAACACAGTAAAACCATATTCTTTAATCTTCTTAGACACATAAATGAGCTGTTTTGTGTTACTTAAGGAATGGCTTATTTTCTCAATTTTAAGTGAGTTTCTGAAACATATCACATGCCACAGAGAGTGCATGAAAATTAGAAACTGTTACTGCTTTCACAGGGTAAACACACCAGCCTGTTTTTACTCCACAATTTGCTGCTAATAAATGGCTGGAACCTGAGATATTCCCCCCCCAACATGAATGAACATATAATTCCATCAGAGCCAAGGCATCACCTGACTTAATGCCGTGGCTGCTCCAGTGTCTACACCATACACAATATGATCGATTAGGAAATGTTTTGTGTTTCTGAGATTGTTCCCTCTATACACTGGATGTCCCTGATGGATGAAAAGAGAAATATAAAGGAAGGGCGTGATTGCTCCTAGATATGCTGGAGAAGAGGGTTTATTGTAGATGAAAGGGAGAACATGGTCAGAGTCAAGAGTGAGAGTCACAGAGAGGAGGAGGGAAGACGTAAGAGGGGAGAGGAGTGCCTGGGGCAAGAAACGGCAAGAAAGGGGCATAGCCAAAATGGCTGAGTTACATAGGGGCTAGAGGACCTGGCAAGGTGGGTGGGAAGGAAGCCCAGCCCAACATCTAGGCTGCAGAGTTTAGGGTAGGGGACAGGGTAAGCCAGCCAGGAGACCCCTGTGACAGGTAGATGTTGGCTGAGGTTTCTGTCCCACCTGGTCTCACAGCCGTTCCATCCCAAAGAAACACACAAAGGTCTACATTAATCATAAACTGGTTGGCCCTATTAGCTCAGGCTTCTTATTAACTCTTATAACTTACATTAACCCATCATTCTTGTCTGTGTTAGCCACATGGCTTGGTACCTTTCATCAGTGAGGCATTCTCATCTTGCTTCCTCTGTGTCTGGCTTCCTCTGTGATGACTGCAAACTGATTCTTTCCTCTTCCCAGAACTCTCCTATACTCCTAGCTCTGCATCTACTTCCTGCCTGGTTGCCCCACCTGTATTTCCTGCCTGGCTACGGGCCAATCAGTGTTTTATTAAAAATACAAGTAACAAATCTTTACAAGGTACAAGACCATTGTCCCCCAGCAAGCAGAGATTGAGGGAGGCTGGAAGAACCAGCATCCGCTTTGATATGTTAATGGATACCTGGGTTACCCATTTGTCCACGAGTAGAGACACCTGTAACCTTTCTTTCAAGTAAAAAGAAGATGGGCGGTGTGCGAGCAGGTCTGGGGTTGCTTTCAGCCAACACACATTTGACTAAGTATAGAGAAATGGAGCCTTTTCCTTTCCAAGACATTGTTTCTCGGAGCCAACCACTGGTGGTAGAATTTTTGCATGCAGGCAGGCTGAATGTCCTTGTTCCCTAGGCTCTCATATGTGGCTCGCGCCCCTGCAGACTCAGTGTGGACATCTTTGGTCATGAATTTTCAAGGCTAACTTTTCCAGCAGTAAGAGCCTTAATAAGGTGTTTCGGGTTTCTGTGACTCTCTGAGATAAATGTTTCCGCCTCCTCTTTATTTAGGTTCCAGATCTTTGTGGGCGATCAGAAACTTTCCATCTCTTAGAACCCCACAGATTTGGAGGTGTCATTTTTCCTGTGTCACCTAGGTCTACCTTAGCAGCCTTCCATTACCACAGGCACCTGTGAAATTCTGCAAACAAAGCTAATTTCCTGGCCTTGGTAAGACAGACATTCATCTAATGCAGGTGAAGGGACACTTCCTCACAGGCTGTCAGTCACTGTAGAAATTCTTCTGGGGGATTCTAAGATCAGGTAATTAGAAACCTTCCAGGCATGGGGGTAGGGCCATCCCCCACCCTCTCCTAAAATAATTCTCAGCACAAATTTCCCTTTCGGGTCAGAAAGAAAAACTGCACNTGACTCTAGCAAACTTGTTCTGGTGTTTACATCACTCTGCTTTGGCCCATCCACATCCCCAGAATCCTGCCCACTCCAGCCAGGGCACACTCTCTACAAGTCGTGGTGGTCTCCAGCTTCCCACTGCAATTACCCTCCTGACTCACTTCCTTACCTTCTACAGACAGCTTTGCCACATTCATTAACATTTCTGAAATGCCTTAAGAGAAACAGCCAAGACCTATTCCAGAGCTGAGCCTTTCCCTTCCTTTAAGCCTTAATCGTAGTCTGCACGGGGTAAAGGCAGGGTAGAGAGAGCTGTTTCTCCCCGCTAGGACCTGAGGTGTCACACTCCCACCCCCGCACCGCGCTCTGTGGCCCCCATCGGCACCAGTGGTGGTGTGCTATGCCGCTTCATGTCTTCGAAGTTAATTTAACCCCTCTGCCTTCTCGCTTTCTGAAGACGTGCTGCCATGTTCAATTTTTTTATTTTTAAAGCTCATCTCACACTTTTGAATTCTCAGTTTAGTTACAGGGTTCTCCCTCCCAATAGGTAACTTCAAGCCTCCTCTGTACCCTGTGAACCTCTGAGAAGCAAAATGTACAGTTCTCTTGGCCACTGCGTAGGGACCTTCACATAGACTCTTGTTAAGCACCACTTACTGGTAAGAAAGTTCATATTTCTTTAAGGAAATGAAAGGGTCTTCCAAGGACATGCACTGATTGTCTCAACACTTCCTTCGGTGGTCACATGTTTATCAAGCTGATCAGTGTAATCCTTTCCTGAAGAAACAGTCAAAGCTAGCTACTGGGCCCTCACCATTCCCGCTGGCCAGCCTGAAAGAGCATCCTTGGAGAATGGAGCTTCTGCTTTCTGCCCTACATGGCGCACTTCTATCCCAGCCCTGTGGAGCTTCCTCTCTCTACCGTGTTGAAATCCACAGGGTTCAACAGTCAACTCATCAACGATGAGTGTGCAGCGGGGCGCGGAGGGGGAGGGGGAGAGAGACAAAGCAGGAGGAGGCCACACCGAAACCTCAGTCCCCGAGGCTGAGGAGATACCCTTGAATCACGGGAGACAGAATGAAATCAGTGGCGCTGCGGGCCAAGGCTGCGCTGGTGTAGAGGAAGGGAGGATGACGGCAAGAGTTTTCCCAGAAGAGGTTTTTGAGGGAAAGTACAGCCTCAGGCAGGCCGTGGAGCCTGTATTGTTGCGGATACAGAGTTAACTGCAAGAGAGTGAGGGGGGCTCTTACTAAATCAGAGTACTATACTCTTCCTCATCTCACTAGAGAGAACATTTTAAGAATCGTAAAGGAATGGCATTGATAGTGAGGTCCTATCCTATAATAATCATAATAATAACGGTCACGATAATGCGATTATTATTTGTGAAGCTGCAAACGACAGCATTGTAGCTTAGGACCAGCTCACCCATTGTGCAGATGAGCTCACTGGAGCACAGAGGTCCTTGTCTCAACCCCAGAGCTCATTAGCGGCAAAGCAGTGCTGGGCTTCTTCTGCGCCTGACCGCTTAAGTGAGATCGCTGCCACCGACACTGTACCCTGCAGCGCCAACATGTCCTGTATCTCAGAGGAGGCTAGACAGTGCTTGGAGGTGTGATGTCCTCTCAGGTAGAATTCAAAGTTGGGGTATTGGGGGGTTGCACAGCCCACACCGTCCTGCAAACTTTCTCAGCAAAAGTAAAGCCAGTTGCTAATGATGTGGTATGAGAAAGACACATAAGGACTGTGTTTAGAGCCTTCTGTCTTCGAATTCCCAGTCACAACCTGATTAAGAAGCACAGGGGGCTGGGTGGGGGTCTGTTGTGCCTCAGCTATCTTCTGTCTAGCCACACACCAGCTAAGCTTCGCTCCGGAGCTTACCAGCAATCTGGTTCCAATCAGATATGTTCTGCCTGAGTAGAATAAATCACTTAGGTGATATGCTGACGAAAAAAAAAAAAGGAACAGTCTGCATGCTTGGAAAGCTTAGGAGGATTTAAATTATGTGCTGTCACTTCGTAGAGGCTCCTCTGTCCCCCACACCACCACCTCCAAAGCGCCTGTGGGAGGGAGCTGCGGAGCCTTGCGTGCAAGCTCTGCCGTAACCCAAGGCTTAACATAAACTTCAGGCTCTCAGGTCATCGGGAAAGAACAGGTATATCCGGTTAGGTCTTTCGTGCTTGTCTGCACGCAAATTGAAAAGAGCAAGCGCGTGCAAAGCTAAACTCCTCGGAGCCTCTGGTTCCGGAGAAGGGAGGATGCCTTGGAATGGAATTTGTTCACGATCTCCCCCTCCCCTCTGTTTTTTTTTTTTCATGTTGTGAGGGCGATAGAGCTTGTTTACGGGACATTCTTGCGCCTCTGAGAGGCTGAGGTCAGAACGGGAGGTCAGAAAGGGTGGGATGTGAAAATGAGCCTGGTGCCAGATAGCCTGCTGGGCAGGAGGGCTGCAGAGAACCAAGGGTCAGGGCTTCGAAGGGGCACGGTTTCATGGGGGAGGAGGCAGGGGTGCGGAACTTCAGCTGGAGCCGACACTGCCAAGTTGACTTGGTCCTGCATGGAATTCATGAATTCACATTCGCAGCTGCAGGTGGGTTGGGAAGGGTGTGAAAGGACTCCCGAACCTTGGGGGACCATGCCCTGAAGGCCATGGTTGCCTCAGCTCCTCACTTCTCTACCTCCCCTAAGTCTGTCCTGTTCCTGAAGCCGTTCATCTCTGTGCCCTCCAGGAGGATGTCTACATTAGGAGCAGGGTCCGCTCTGTCTTCATGCTCTCTCCAATGGGAAGCAGGAACACTGCTCTAGCGGCGACAATAGCCTTCTGTCTCTACAGGAGACCTGTGCGTTTGGCCCTCCCGTAGTGACATTTCCACTGTCATCAATTTTCCCACTTAGTATGGTTGAGCAGCAGGAGAGTTCTTGGAACCTGGTAGATGAAGCCAAATTCCAGGTCAGCCACAATAGAGACTTGTGATTTTGATGTATAACTTCACATTTTCCTGCCTTGCTCTGTTTCTCTATAAAAGGGGGATTAGGATAATAGTTATCTCCAGCAGTTGATTGTGAGGGATCAAAGTAAAAGATTTATATCAAGCACTTGGCACACCACCTGCCTCAAAGTGCTCAGTCTATTGTGGTGCTTAATATATTATTAGTAATATATTATTATTGTCACCCTTAGTATTATTGGCATAACTGCCATCCAAGATGCCACTGCAGAGTTTTAGGCTTTGGCTTGATGCCTGCTGGCCCCAATCTGAGAAGTACCCCCTTCTTCTCCTGAGCTAAGTTTCCCCACCCATTTGACTCAGGTACCCCTGGGCTCAGAGCAACTTGGATTTGCAAACTAGATCTCTCTATTTTCTTCCTCGCCCTTCCTGGGCTTAGAGGCCATCAATCAGATGGGTGGTTGCCATGGGAAGGTGTCATCTTTCTGGTCAGACCCCTGCTGGAACTCCTCTTGAGGTGCTGCCTGACTGTACCCACACTTGTCTTAGGAGCTTGTCTCAGAACGTCAGTATTTGGGACATCACTCCTCTGAGAGCCACCATTGTGTCCAGCAACTTTCTATGTCACAACAAAATCAGACTTTTGAGGGGGTCCCAAAGGGTGGTCCAGGAGCCCCATGTCTCTGAGGCCCTCTTTTTGAGGGACCCATCAGGTTGAAACTATGATCACTTCTTTTGCCTATCTCACTCTGACCCCGAGGTTCCCCAGGGATCTCCGTGATATTTGACATCATTAGCAATTGGATGCAGAAACAGGAGAATCCAGCTGTTTTCTGTTAAATTGGAAATTAAAGAGATTTGTAAAAACACAAAGCAATGTCCTTCTGACTAAATATTTTTGTTTTGGAAAATATAATCATTTCCTTAAAAGATTTGTATTACCATGCACTATCTTTATTGTTTTTAATGGACTAATGTGTAAATATTTTTTTAATTTTTAAGCCTTCATTTCTAAAACTGTAAATATTGATAGTTATAACTCAAGATAAACAATAGTTCCTTGGACTCTATAGTAATTTTACAGAGTATGAAGAGGTTGTGAAAGAAAAATGTTAGAGAAATATTGAGCTAAGCTTTTGGCACCATGACCCATGAAGTCCTGGTTTTGCTTGTCTCCTCCCGAATAAACCTGTCACCTCTGGGGAGTGAAAGGGTGTGAATTTTATGAGGATTTCAATATAATGGGTTTGAGTGTAGCAGATCTAGCTGCAAAGCCTTCATTTTAGGTTCACACCAACACTCTCATCTTCTAGCCACTGTTTTAAAGGAAGCTTTGTAATGCTCACTCAAGATTTGCCCGGAAATTAGACATTAAGTTGCACCAGCAAAAGACTAAGGATATCCCAGGCCGGGAGAGAAGAGGAGAGCTTGACTCACGTTTGCCACTGGAACAAAGATGGTTGCCTTTTGGAGTCTTAGGCTCCTGTAGGAAGTCACCTTATCTGGCCATGGAGGGCACTTGTATGGCCCAGATCCTTAACAGCCTTATGAGAGAAGCCTATACGTGGTGTGAGGTTGGAAGGGAGAGGCTTGCCAAGTCTTGGTGATGAAGAGTAAGTCAATGACTGCTTGCTTATTGGTATAGTAATGGTGGCCTTTGGAGTCTGCTCACCTGAGTTCAAGTCTCATCCCCTGCTATGATGTGACTGTGGACTGTACCCTGAAAGTTCACCCTCTCAAAGCTTGATCCCAAGGGTGGTGGTGTTAGTGTGGTGGAACCTTTGAGGGGTGGGGCTTAGGGAAAGATAATTTGGTCGTAGTAGCTCTGTTTTCATGGACAGGTTAATGGCACCCTGAAGAAGCGAACCAAGTCCCACAAGAGTGGATTTGCAGCTCAAAGTTGCCCCCAGCCAGACCTTCTGAATGTAGCCTTTCTGCTACATGCTCCTCTCCCATGTTGTGACAAAGTTAGAGGACCTTTGTCAGGGTACTTCACTGTGCTATTAGGATCCTCCAGTCTCCATAACTGTAAGTCAAATAAACCTCTTTATGTTTCCCTACTTTGTGTATTTTATGATAACCACCTTTCTTTGCAATACACATGACTCTTGACCAAAAAGAACCCCTTTATGTATGAAAAAGATAACATATCAATCTCTTGAGGGTGCTTCGGACAAAGATGAAGTAAGATTTAAATGCATGGCTTGTCTTATGTTTTTGATTATGACATAAGAGAAACAACTTCATAGTTGAGCACAGTGGCCTGTATGTAGAGCTCAAAATGTTGGTGTGTGCATTCCTTGTTAAATGATGTATGCAATTTGATTTTGTCCTCTTTAATCTTCTGAAGGAAACCCAGGCTAGTACTCATATAGCCAGGCAGTAAAAGAGTACAGAAATAGGTCCTCTGCTAGTGGAGAGTCCCTTACATATCCCTATAGTAGTAGCTCATACCCCAGAAAGTCCACTGGGATGTGGCTGGACCTCAGAGAACTTCAGGCACAGGCACATCCTTACCGCATGAGGTGTCCCTGAAACAGGAGAGTGAGAATGGGAAGGACATGACTGCTGGCTGAATGCCCCAGCCAGCCCCAAGCAGGTCACAGTGCCAGGTTCTCAAAGCTTGGATGCTAAAAAACCCATCCCTCTTCCTGCACTTAAATTCTTAAAACGGATGACCCACCGGGGACTGACTCAGCACAAGGGGGAAAAGAAAATTGGAGGTTAGTCAGTGCCAAAGTACAGACTGTTGCTTGTAATTTTTCCAGTTGGGACTGGGAAGGCTTCTAGCCACTTTCCTCCCTGGCATTTAGGAGGGAGAGCTGAAGATCTGCATGCCCTGCTTTCTGCTGCAGGCGCCTGTGACAGGATCATGGTATGGCTGTCATATGGGTCATAAGTCCCATGTCTGAAGTCATGTGCATTTCTTCCCAGGGCTGGAAGAGAAGCAAGTGGACGAATCTTCTAGAAAGCAGCACAGTACTGCTCCCTTGGTGTCCATCCCCAGGAGGGCCCCACAGCACACCCCTGAGTTTGGGACTATCCTGGAGCCTTCTTTCACCTCTAGGCTGCAAAACACACCCATCAAAGTAAACAGAGAGCTTGGACAAGAGCTTCAAAAGGAGGGAGCCAGCACGATCCCTCCAGGGGCTTTTGGGAGCCAGCATGCAGCTCCCACAGAGGCAAGTCTGGGTGAGGTAAGATAGGGTAAGATAGGGTGAGGAAGAAGTGCCACAGAGCCACCAGCTGGAGTTGGTGGAAATCACAGGTTAGCCTCTGCTGCTGAGCCTATCTGCCAAGAGTAGATGGCTGGGCGAGAGCTTTTTAAAGGCTGCAGCAAATGGCCTCCCACAGAACAGCGACAATTGAATGCACATGACTTCAGACATGGGACGTATGACCCATGGACAGGCACCAGTCTAGAAGCTTGGCATGAGCTCGCTCCTTCGTCCTCACACAGCTCTGGGAACCAGTTTCTGCTGTCATTGCCATTTTACTGACATCTAAACTGGGCCTAGAGAAACGACTTAAAGCAGGGAAGCCACTCAGCTCTACACGAAGAGCAGCATTCAGACCCTGGCAGTCTGGCTGGCCCTCAGTGCATTAACTAAGAAAGATACCCAGAAACTCAGGGTTCTGAGTCTGGGCTGGCAGGAGTTGGCAGGTGGGTGAGGGATTACTGTCCTAGTAGCTGTCACACAGAGCTGACAGACTAGGTGCTTTTTCCTGTGACAGAGGATAAAGGACTCCTTCAAGACCATGGTTTGCACCTCCAAATTAAAGACTTAGCATAATACTGATACCACTCCTGCTACTGCTTGATTTTTATTGAGAGTTCATTTTGTCATGCACTATAATAATTAATTTTCTCATTTGCTCCTCATGACCACTTATCATGGTTGGGATCTTATTTTTTTAGACCCTAACCTTAACCCTAAACTGGGGAAACTCAGGCTCAGGAGTGCTTAACAGACCTAAAGTCACTGTTTATATAAAGAACCCAGCCTTAGACCCACGAGTACCAACCTCCTGATGAGTGGCGTGTTGGATGCATGGCTTCCAGTCTCCTATAAAGCATTAGAAGATCTTGAAAGGCACCTGGGCCTGAACCTGGGGGGGGGATGGAGGGCATGTGAAGAACTGTAATTATTTTAGAGCGGGTCTGTACCAGGTGCTGCTGTTTCCCTCTCCAGACTCCGGGAAGCCTCCCTTTGGGAGGAGGAGATCTGGAATCTCCCCTTCTATTGTTTCACTGTCTTGAACCTGGGGTTTTCCTCATTTGTCAGGAGAGAAAGATCTTCTGAACCCAAGCACACATCTCCTTTGAAATAAGAAGGAGTTCGGAAGACAGATGCTATTTGTAACTTTGTGTCCTGCATTTGCAGAGCTAAGTTAAAGTAATAGGGCTCTGCAGGGGGAGCAGTGAGTGCTCTGGCCATATGCTACCTGGGACAAAACTCAAGAGTTGTGGGCATGCACCTAGCAGGCCTTTGCAAGAGGTAATGGGGTGAAGTTATTCTATATGTCTGGGTAAGCTTCAACACTTGCAGATACCTACAGAAGCAGAAGGAGAAGCAAACTCGCTGAAGTGGAGTCAATAGTATCAGAGTCAAGGACAGCACAGATGATCACCTAAGTCATTACTTAGGGTTAAATCACGTCAGAACTGTTCTCCAGGGTCGTCTAAAAGCAGCAGCTCTACATTTTCCTTTGAGGTCAACACTGCTCAGCTGGAAAAGGTCACCAAATAGTAATAATCTGAATAAGATCTATTCATACCAGATATATGCACATAGGTAGAAGGTCCAGGGTTCTATACCTGGGGTCTGGGAAGCAGTGAGAGCAGTGTATCTTTCCAGTTGTTCTGTGTCATCTATTGGTTGGCTCTCACAGCAAGAATCTACTTATGAACTGTGCAGGCATGCCCTAAGAATGTGTTTCTGGGATGGAGTGACGCTTACCAGCTGGATCTCCAGGTCCAGGTGATCCAGTGCGCTCTTCTGACATACATGCAACATGGTGGCTGTCCTCAGGCATGCCACTTGAAAGGTATGTTCATTCAGATGGATGTCAAAGAGTAGCTTAACTATAACAAAGTTCATTCTGGAACTTTCTGCTTCTGAAAAGAGCCTCTTAGTATTCAGAACTTTCTCACTAAAGAAATGGAAAAGCCGTAGCATCTTTAATAGCAGAAGGGGTGAATTCCATTGAGGTCAAGGCCAAAAAATGCTAACATGTAATTATCCAGCTCTTATGTTCTCTCTGGGATTATGAAGGAAAAACAGCCACTAAGGTTATTTAACTACCAATTATTTTTTTTCAAACCTTGGACATGAGTACAAGTTTTTTTTTCCAAGCTTGAATTTTTATCTCATTATGGTAAAAGAAGAAAACTTGGGAGAAAAAAAGACAAATATAATACCAAAATTAAGAGGCTAAAGGAACAAAAATAAAAGCCTGGCCCTGAAGCCTGGATCTGCTGTTAGCTTTCCCGGAGCCAAGTGTACATTCTGTCTTTTTTTTTTTTAAATGGGAACTTTGTTGAAACACATATTTTCTTAGTAACCTAGTAAGCACTTAACTTTAGAAAAGGAAAACGAAAAACAATATCCCTCGTTTGTCTACAGAGTTTCATGTGAGGTCAAAGGATCAGGGGGAACAGGCCTTTATCCCTCTGTTTTTGTCTGAAAGGCACATTTCAGAACTGGACCAGGCTGTGGCAGAACCCCAGAGGATAGACGTACAAAATCAACCATAGACCGTGGCGTTCCCGTGGCCCCATTGCTGTGCCCAGTTGTTCTAGTGTAGTGGCTGGAACACTAGATGAAATGATCACAAAGTTTAATGTTTAGGCCGACTAGTTTGCATTCTGCTCCCTTTCTTTTTTCTTACTCTCCCTTTCCCCTTCTCCTCTTATTTTCTTTGTTCCTACTTTTCTGCCCCCATCCCGGTCTGCTCTTTACTCTTCCATGAGAAAGAAAAGGATTCAAAGAAAGTAGAAAGTATGTGGGCATGGGTTTGTATGGGGCATGGGGTGGGCAGAGAGGCCAGGATGCATGTAGCTCAGTGATAGGACACTTGTATGGCATGTATAAGGCTCTGGCTTCTACCCTTCAGATGGAGGGGAAAAGGAAGAAAGAAGAGAAGGGGAAAAGAAGGAAGGAAGGGAGGAAGGGAGGAAGGGGGAGGGAAGGAGGGGAGGGGAGGGAAGGAGGGAGGGAAGGAAGGGAGGGAGGGAGGGGAGGAGAGGG
>LOEQ01000523.1:328784-348725 GCA_001685075.1 Bramus lutescens
CCCCTTTAATTCCCAACTGGTGTGGGATTGTTTATGACTTACGCCTTCAGAGATACACTTGCCTCTGCCTCCTGAGTACTGGGATTAAAGGTGTGCACCACCACACCTGGCTCTATTTAATTTTTAATAAATAAAGGTCTGGGTTGATTGTTTATTCATATGTTCTTTTGAAATGCGCTCTAAAGTTCTGCTGTATCATTGCCAAAGACTTCTCGAAGTGATTTCAACTCCAGAATTCCATGTAACTACCTCTGTTTTGGTTATCAGTATTACAATTTTTCAACTTATTTGGACTTCAAATCTCAGGTTACTTTCTATTCAAGTATACTTTCCTTTCGGAATGGCTTTAAATGTACAAAAACTTTGCATATGGCACAGGCAGCAGCATATCCCACAGTTAGTTTCCCCATTATTAGCACATTCTATTACTATAGTACAGTATTATTATAGTACAGTATGGGTACTGATAAACAACTGTTACAATGAATCCATATTAATATACTATTACTAATTAAGCTTTATATTTTATTCAACTTTCTGTTTTCCCCTAATGTTTTCCAGGATTTTGGACACCTTAATTCACATATTATTAGGGATTTTTTAAACATGGTAAAACTTCTTGAATTACTATTGTCATTTTTCATAAATCCAGCACCCCCTTATTTTGTCTTCTATAATTTTATAAAAATAATACCTCCTATATTTTCTGAAAAACCAGCACTACTTATGCAATCTCTGGGGTTTTAATCTGCTCTTACTGCAATTCTTTCCAAGTTACTTGAGTGAAGAGAAAAGACAAAGAAATTCCATGAGTTATAAGCGCTGTAGGAAGTGCTCTTCTCCCTTTCAAATAATATGTCCCTAGAGACTTAGGATAATATAGTATTTGTCTTCTGTGTCATAAACTCCAAGGTCACTTGCTTACTTTCTCCTAAAATAGCATTACTTCACTTCTTCTAATCAACTTTAGCTTTGTGTATGTTATTTTTGTAGTGTTCATTTTAAAATGTAATTTAATATTTGATTTCTCAAACTCAGTCTGATGGGAATTCTGAAGAAAGTTACTTTACACTACGGTGAATTGCCTCCATCTAGAGGTTATTTGAAGTATTGTTGCTTTCATGAGACTTCTGATTTTATAGACATATGTATTTGCACTGGTATTAAATATACCCTTAATAGGTGACAGCCATGTTATTTCAAAAACTAAAATAACTCCACTCATTTCTTGCACTATTTGAGATTCAACACTAGCACTTTGTACTTGTTAGGGATCAGAGACAGCCTCCTGCAACAGAAGGATGGCTGAAAATATCAGAATATATTATCTTAAGTTTTGTCCTGCTTTCCTACATATAGTGTGTCCTTGCTTACTGATCACCACACACACACACACACACACACACACACACACACACACACACACAGCTTTGCTTCTAGTTAGAAAATGGAAACAGACCTTCCTTCCTGTACACATATGCTATAAGGAATGTAGCTATAGCTCACAAGCTGTGGAGCACAGCTCATATGGAAGATACAGTTAGATCTACAGTCAAACCTATTTGGCCAACATACTGCAAACATACTTTATTATTTCAATTCCAGAGTATTTTAGGTTGATATGATAAAGACAATAAGATCTTATAGAATGTTTAGGTAGCCTTAAAATTACAGCAGAGAAACTCTTTCCAGCTGATCTATAACCTCAGCTGTCCAATAAATAGCTGTTTTGCTGGTTTTAGGCTTCAGATCCCAGTTTACCATTCATGTTGACTGAATGAGAAAAGTTATATTAATGTCTTAATGTACTGTGAAATACTCCAGAAGAATAAAGTTTTTTTCCCAACATTGAGAGAAGCAGCTATGTAATCAGTTTACCTAAATTCTACCCATTATTTCACAGGTCAAAGTTTAAGATTCTCTTCCGCCACCACCTTAAATTTTGCAATTTGGTTGCTTGAAGGCTTTTCTATTGAGTAGATAGAACACACTTTAAGAGTTACAGTTAAATTGGCATTCAAACTTATTAAATTTTCACCAACTGAATTGATTTTAACATTTTTAAAGTTAAAAATTAATACCGAATTTAAAAACATCATGTGAAACATAACTGGATCATTACTTTGTGATGATAAAACTTAATCTGGGAATTAAGGCCCATTGTCATAAACAAGGTATTTAATTTACAACAACAACAACAACAAAAAATGAAAGAGACGGTGAAGGGGGTGAAGGGAGCCAGAGCACAGGTGCTTTGAGGGTCCTTGAAGAAGACTCGATATTGTTTCTGTGTGAAAACTGAAAACTTACGTGGATGAAAGTCCTCACTGAAGACAAGGTACATCTATAATGTACACGGGTTCAGAGGAATGTTGGCTTGTGGAATAATCTTTCTGTACACCGTGAAAATGTGCACTCTGATTGGTTTAATAAAAAGCTGAACAGCCAATAGCTAGGCAGGAGTTCCAGGGCAGGATTCTGGGAAAAAGGCATAGATGCCAGGAGATGCAGAGCAAACAGGATGGGCAAGACCGAGAGGAGGTAACAAAGCCACAAAGCAGAAAGTAAATCAGTAGAAATGGGTTAATTTAAGTTATAAGAGCTAGTTAGAAATAAGCCTAAGCTATGGACTGAGTTTTCGTGATTAGTAAATCTCCCTGTCATTACTGGGGACCAGACGGTCTCGGTGAAGAATCTGACTACAGTGTTGGGTAGAGGGACGAGCAGCGGAAGGCGACGAGGAAGGGAGAGAGGCAGTGAAAGAAAGGGTATGGGAGGGTAGTAGGGAGAGAGTGAAGGATGAAACAAGAGGGCCTTTTGTACACTCAGATCTGGCTAACCAGGTCCCAGATACCCAGTTTCCAAAGAGACGAGGAGAGAAAAGAGCTTGCTCAGTACAAACAAACCCATTACAGTACTCCTCAGCCCTTTAACACACACGCTAATCTAGAAGCATTCATTTATACTGTGGGATTAGATGACCTAGACAAACTAACTAGAGCTATAAACAAGACTCTTACGCACTACAGTGATCTTTTAAGTCCGCAGCGGAAAGTTAACTTCATGGTCACCCCTTTCCTCCAGGTTAGACAGAAGCACCAAGAGTAACAGCAGCGTTCAATTTCTGTTCCAGAGGTGCGCTAGGAAGCGAGTCACATGTTCCAGCTCCTAAAGTTCATTCCTTATTTTGGGGTGTGTTTCTTAGATTTTGGAGAACACAGAACTTCTGGATTTTGTTCAGGAAGGTTAAGCGAGTGTTTGTGAATGGGGCGCCCCCTGCTGACCACCGAATAAATAGACCGTTCTGCTTCTGGTTTGTCTGGTGAGCAGATCCTTAGGGGTAGGTAACAGGAACAGCGAAGAGGTAGACGTTTTGAAACAGATTTTGCCTAATGACGCCCCTAAAGACACAAAATAACCCCAGCGCGGGCATATTTCTGAAAACCTGCACTGAACAAAGGGTCATAGTTAACTTTTCACTGTATAGCCTTAATGTCTGGGGTAACAGTACGAATAGCCCATGAGAAGAAAAGCGAAGGCAGCCTGCGCAGCAGTAACTAAGGATCTGAAAATGAAAAACTACCACAACAGCAATAGGAAGGCTAGTTTAAAACAATATGCTGCTTTTCCTTTTCCTTTCTATTTTTCAGTAGACAAGCGGCCACCACCCTCAAAACAGAAGCAGAATAAAAACCCCAAACAAACAAACAAAGCATGAGGTGTTTTCCTTCTTTTGTTTCACAGGATCCATCCTCCATCTACCCAGCTAGTCACATTTCTTTGTGCCGTCATATGCACAGACTGGATTTTCCGGACTTGGGGATTCTGTTTCCCATAACTTACCAGGTTAGAGAAAGCAACCTCTACTCTTTGATTCTTTGGAGCAGTTGTTCCGCATATTGTTGAGACACAGGATGTAACTTTAGTCTATGTTTTCAGAAAAACTGGTGTATTTTATCAGACTTAATTATAGTTTACCTTCAAAGGCATGAGACTTGTCAGATTCTCATGAGATACATTTAAAACATAGCTAATGAGAAATATGTGAGAATAACCATAATATCGATTGCCGCACTATCGCTATCCTTTTCTGGGTGGTGATCGTGGCAGTCACAGTCTCCCAAACTCCCCAGAGTGTCACGAGAGGCCCCCTGTGATGTTAAGGCACAGGGATCCTGCATGCTTACCACAGATGGCAGTGTCCATTCATGGGTGCTCTCGTGATAGCTCTTTCTCCCAATGTTTTCCCTGAAAGACGGAAGAGAGCGAAGTTACTGTCACTGCAGGAGTTGGGGGGAGGTGGAGTCTTCAGCAGAGTCGTGGCTCCTTCCTAGGGTCCTGAGGTGGGGTAATTTGCTGGAAGAGGGCATTCACCAGCTGGGTCAAGCTTTACTCGGGGTGTCAGTCCTGATGATCTGTGCTTTACTGGCTTCCAAGGATTTTGTCGTGTGCTCAAATTTAAGACCCACTGGATAAACTGACTTAGGCAAGTACAAGGAAAGTTTCTTATTCATTACTTAAAGTAAAACACACTGCTTTCTTGTAATCAGTTCAAACAACAATTGCTGAGTGCTCATTAGTTGTCATGTCGTGTGAACATCTGGGAATAAAACATCAATTAGAGATGGCCTTTGTCTGCTAGGGCTCGCAAGGGCTCGCAACTTTTGGTATACAGCAAGTACGCAGACAAGCAACTTGGTTGATGAGTAAGGCCAGGGTCAAAGGACAGAGAGAGAGTCTGTGAAGGGGTCGGGAAGGCCCACGGACCTCGGCCTGCTCATTCACAACGGGAATGGGTCCAGGGAATAAATGATGCCCTCAAATTACTATGCTCAGTTTAGAACTGCTTTTAGCCATGTGAGGACTATTTTTCGCAAAGGTTTGCTAATGGCTTGACGGTATTCTGAGACTCTCAAAGAGACTCTCTGTGCCTCTTTCTTCCCTGCTCCCACCCCTTTGTGCCCTGAAGACACTATCCAGGGGCTACAAAGGCCATGCTACAAAAGTGGCATGATAATCTTAAATAGGGATCGTCTAAAATAAGTAATTTATTATGTGCTCAAGGTGCATGTTATAGTTTATCCATTAAGGGATATATCTTGTGTGGAAATCAACCTGGGATGGAGAAAGTTTTAAATTTTAGTAATAACTGGTATTTCTTTTGGTCAAACACCAAAGGGGTCAGGTATTTTTAAACATGCTCCCTTTCCCCAGGTAGAAACATACTTTTTTTTTTTTGGCATATCATACTATTGCTTAGACCAGTATGGAACTCACTATGTATCCCAGGCTGACTTTGAACTTATGGCTATCCTCCTGCCTCAGCCTTTCAAGTACTGGGATTACAGGCATGAGTTACCACATCCAGCTAAAAATGTGCTCTTTAATGTGAAAAGCAAACTAAACTGAGTATGGTGGCTGGTACAGACCTGCAGTTCTGGCACCTGAAGTCTGAGGCAGGAGGATTGTGGTTCAGCCAGCTTGCACTGTACAGCAAGACTTTCTCAAAACAGAAACTCAGATCTGAACCAATACTTCAGCCATCTTGTCAAATGAAAACTTTTGGTGCACCACCACAGGCTAGGTAGGGTTGAACCCACCACTCCGAGGATAACAGAGGAAGTCGGGCAGCATCCAGGCTGGCTGTAGCATCTACTCTTCTCCCCCAAGAGCAGCTCCTTCCCCTACAGAATAGGATTCACACCTATCGTTTAAGTGCTATAGAAAAGGCCCCTTAAGAATGAGAACACCAGTTTACTTGAAATACAAGTGAGCAGCCAACCACACTTGGAAAATGTATTGCACAATGACACACTGAGTTTTATAAAGGAGTTCTGGACGACACCACACACGAGCTGATGAAGGAACCCACTTCAACACCTCTCCTCATACTGAACCCAGCATTCCACAAGAGCCGGCTGAATCCTTGCCCTTAGGTCCGGTGTACGCGATCTTGACCTTACTAAGCATATATTCCTTATACATTGAATCATGACGGCCATTTACTGGTCCTTTCTACACAGTTAGTTCTCAAGTGTGGCACTGACATCCATGCATCTGTCCCTTCTTGCGTCCCTTTTCACCCCTCTCCAAACTTTAATACTGTTCCCAATAACATTTGGAATTAACTTCTTAAATGTACAAATAAAAGTGTTCCTTTCTGCTTCAATAACTGAATAAACCCCTTCAGTGTGAGAACGAGGCTCTCTTTGCTGCAATACTGTACATTTTCTTCCTAAGGATAAATAAACCTCATTTCGACCCTATGCGCTACTGGCTTTACTCCTGGATTTCCTGCATCCTGTTTCCCATGTTGCCATCTCCTGCTCCAGTGTCATTCTGTCGCTGTGACAAACACCATGACCAAAAGCAGCTTAGGGGAGGAGATGGTCTATCAGCTTACAGATAGACGGGAGACCGCCACGGAGGGAAGCCAGGGCAGGAACTCAAGCAGGGACTCAGCCCCAGGCCTGCTTGCTGTTCCACACAGCCATTGCTCTTCACCAAGGAACTCACTCACAGCCGTGAAGGCACAGCAGAAACTGAGGAAAAATGCTGCTCGATGTCTCGCTTGCAGGCCCATGTTCAACTGGCTTTCTTGTTCGGTCCAGGACTACATGTCCAGGGAGTGGTACTGCCCACAGTGGGCTGGGCCCTCCTGCAGCAGTTATCAATCAAGACAACCCTCCATAGACATAACCACAAACCAATCTGATCTAGGACGTCCCTCAACCGAGATTCCCTTCTCAGGCAACTCTAAACTGTGTCAAGTTGACAGTTAAGGCTAAGAACTCACTCGAGCTCCCATTCCATTTAAAAACAGATGAAAACGACTGTACCTACGGGAACTGGGTACCTCCTACATGAACCGCTAGCTCCTGCTAGTGACTCTTGCTATACACTCTGAACTCACTACACTCTTCTAAAACAACAGCCTGTCTCTGCTAGTCTCTTTATCTATGGTTATTTGAGCAAACTGCCTTCCCAGCAAAGTCAGAGGCCCCCCTCAGTCTATTCTGAGACCCTTTCTATTTTGTGCCCTTCGTCTCATCTGCAAACAGAACATCCAAGAGAAGAAGGTGCTAAGAAAAATTCATTACTGCTGATGAATGTCAAACAGTTTTTACATCAATGTGCTTTATTCCTCCAGCCCCCCACAGATATGAGTATAAATCCTTCTAGACTCTGGCTGAAAATTTCTTTTCTTTGAAATTAATCTCTTTTCTAGAACTCCACCACGTATATTTCCTGCCAACTGGATCGCTATAGAAAACTGACCCCCAGAAGGTATAGGATAAATATGAACAGGACAAGGGGAAATCTCTCATCTTCCTCCAGTGAGGGGGAGATCACCTGGCAAGGAAATCTTCCAGAGGAAGAAAGACCAACACAGATTCTGGTGATACATCCTTCATGGAAATAAAAATGCCGGAACCAGACTTGGAGGGGTTCTTGCTTGCTATTTCTTTCTCATACTATCATAGAAAAGCCAGCAAAAGAGAAAGTTTTGGAAGAGAAGGAGAGGAAAAACCAGCCATGACATCAACTATTCTGAAGTTCAGAGAGACGGGAGCTCAGGGGCTTTCATGAGAAAGTATTCTGATGCCCAGTGAGACATCAACACAGTCACCAACAGCAACCATTTGACATTCTCCTTGGTTTTTACCATGACTTGCTATTGTGGAAAATTTCAAATATATGCAAAAATGTATACGTGGCAGCATCATGGTTGCTATACGCTCGTCTTAACTAATCATCACATCAAGGCTGCCTTTGTTTCATGCAGACACATTGTGGAAATTCCTGACAATGAGAGGTTATTTCTGTGCTCCTAGACCTGTATGCCACACGACGTGAGCTGTGAGTGTAATTGTGAGTGGCTACAGCTGGAGACCATGGATACCAGCATAGGTGTTTTAGCATCCTGTGACATCATAAACTTTAAAAAGTGAGGTCGGAGTTTTTCAGTTCCCTGCTCTAAATTATTAGCTCAATTATCTTAAAGGAACATAAACTTTAGTCCAGGAAGGCCATTTTGTTCTGAGACTGTGTACAGCTTTTGGTCACCAGAATATTTGAAATAAATTGAGTCTTTGACTAAAATGATTTCACTTGAATTAAAATCTACTAATGTTTTATTGTGGAAAACAATGCCATCTGAGAACAACCAGTCTTGACAAATGACTTACCGATATTAGCATAATGTTTCTTTTCTTGTGTATTGGTAGATAGATCATACATGTCTCCATAGGCACGGGCAAGCCGCCACAGAAACTCTATTTCCTCACTAAACTGGAAAGACAGAACCACACGCTAGATTAATACACTTATTTGTCCAGACTGACATAATTGCTTTCATCATACCTTAAAAGATTTAGGCAGGTAAAATGGTATTTATAGATGACTGAATTTATACCTACGGATATTTAACATTTAAACAGAAATGTTATGGATAAGAAATATGACCAGTTATAGTGTTATATTTGGTTCATAAATCAATTAATATTAAACAGAAACTAGACCTAGCTGTGTAGTGGACGGAACCGACACAGTCTCTCTGGACCAGGGCACCCACACTCTCTCAGTATCCTTTGTGAGTTATCTACAGTGTAATGAATAGGTTACTGAGCACTGTAGGTAGTATTTGTAAACTGAACTGCATATACTCAAAAAGACATTATGATTTTTACTTAACTAATTATGATTGGAGATTTAAAAAAATTTTTAAAGCTTTTATTGATGATAAGTGTTGCAGATCCTTACGGAGCATAGACTGGTATTTTGGTATGCTTATACATTATATGTTAATCAGTTAGGTTTTACACAGTGTGTTGGAGTTGCTAAAGCCTCATACCCAGGTTAGACTTATCTTGCTCATGGGCAAAAAAGATTTTATTTCTCCTTGAGCTGTCATGGGCCCTTAGATCCCCTTTGTCATTGGTGATGGTGAGACAAATTAGTTCTTCAAGCCTATCATGAAACACTGCAGAATGACTATTGGTAGAAATAGCTTTAAAATACTGAAAGGTGGTACATTGATAGCAATATAGAAAACTTCAATTTTATTGTCTCCAGAGAACACATATGACATGCCTGGGTACAATGTCTTATGCTTCATGTTATAACACAGGTATTACATATCAAAATTAAGAAACTCAACGTAACACCATACAAGGCTGGTCCCTATTTTTGTGACCTTAGGTAAATCTAATTAACTCAAATTCCATTTTAAAAAATTACTTGTTTTATTAAGAACACATCAAACATTCTGTTCCTATGAACTGTGATATAGTATTGGAGTTCGATATGAGCAAGGCAGTACTTAACAGTGAACGCTGCACGTACACGTTAGCACCATGCAACAGTTACCTTTTCTTTGTGGTCACACAGTAGCTCAAAACTCTCCACTTTGTTAGCCTCGTTTATCCGTAAACGGTCAACCTTCTGGAGGAGGACATCCAGCTTCAGCTCTTCTATGTATGTGTTGAAAGCCTTAGCGACCGGGAAACTCTGTTCTTCTGTGTCAGTGTTAGCTGTAATATACCTAGGATGGCAGAAACAACCACCAACTCCCTTTAGACCGTGCACAATGACCCGGGCAAGCCTTTGAAAATGCAAGTTGAATTACTCCGCTCTGTGCTAGAAAATTTCGTGGCACCCATTGTTACCCAGAGAAAAGGCCAAAGAGCTGGCTATTTACAAGAACTTGAGCAATGTGCCAACCCTAATAGTTCTCCAATTTAATCTCTAACCCATCTTCCCCATCACTCAAGTCTACACTGGTCCTCTTCAGTCCGTCACCATGCTCCTGCTTCCTACCTTTACCTGCTGTGCTCTGATGGAATGTTCTTTCCCTAGACAGCAACAGACTCTCTACTCCTGACTCAAGTCTCTGCACCGATGTAACTGTCTTAGTAGTGATCCTTAGACCAGACCACTCTAATGCTGCAGCTCCAACTCTTCCTTCCTCTTCTTGATGTCTGATTCTCCCCCCAGCACATATTCTCTTTAATATGCTATAAACAATAACCCTACAGCATGTGTGTTTCTTTTAAGCATCAGCTCCACTAGAATATCTACTTCTTAGTGGTAAGGTTCACTAACTGAAGAGCTAAGTACCCAAAATGGTGTCACAAAGTTTCTATCACTGGATGTTGCTGAATATTGAATAGATTGTACCAATTTAGCAGGCACTAAGTGTGTGTGTGTGTGTGTGTATGCATATTTACACATGGGTAGGTATTCGGCTCTAGTTGAACATGAGGTGCTGTGTGTGTGTATGGTGTCTGTGTGTGCTCATGTGCATGTACGTTGGGGTGCACACAAGCGGTGTGTGGAGGTCAGAAGTTGACATCAGTCTCTCTTAGTCACTCTCCACCCTATTTTTGGAGCCAGCCTGGCTCATTTCACCTGGAGCTCACCTGGTAGCCACCTGTCTCCATTCAATCAGTGCTGGGGTTCAGATGGGTGTGCCTGTGCCCAGCATTTACATGGGTGCTGGGGATCTGAACTCGGGTCCTCATGCTTGTGTGGCAAGCGCAAGCACTTTTCTGTCCAAGGTGGTTTTTATTTTTGCGTTTTTTAGCGTCCAATGTTCTAACTTTCGTTTAGTTTCAGAAATGAGCACTACTTTCCATGCTGGTTAGCTTTATGCTAACTTGACAAGTCAGAGTCACTTGAAAGGCGAGAACATCGGTGAGAAGTAGTCCCGACAGAATGGCCTGTAGGGTATTTTCTTGATGGATGATTGACATGGGAAGGCCCAGCTCACTGTGGGAGGTGGTGCCACCCTTGAGCTGATGGTCCTAGATGGTATAAGAAAGGAACCTGAGCCACTTGCTGGCCTCTGCGTCAGTTCCTGTCTCCAGATTCCTGCCCTGCCTGAGTCCTGTCCTGATTTCCTTTCATGATGGGCTGTGATATGGGAGTGTAAGAAAAGTAAACTCTTTCTTCCCCAAGTTGCCAATGGCATGGTGTTTTATCACAGCAATAAAAACCTTAACCAAAACAGAAATTGGTACCAAAGGGTAAACTATTTCTGTGACAGACCCGAACATGTTTTGGGGGAGGCTATGGAAGGGCTTTGGGCTGGAAAAGGTTGAAAGATGAAAGCAGTAGTGAGCACTGTGGCAGAAAAGACCTAACAAGCAGACTTCAGACTCATGGGTACCTAGGAATAAGAGGCAATGGGTAGAGGAACACAACAGAACATTGAAGTTCCCAAGAAAATTCTTAGAAAAAATTAAAGAATGTTAGAACAGTTGTGTATACGGCAGGAGGTGGAAAAATTGTAAGTACATATGCAAACAGATCTGTAAGAAATGCATTCTTTATGACACTACGCTTGATCACTGAGGGTCTTCTACATAGAGCCAGTTCACAGGTCTGGATGTTCTTTCAAATTCTCAATTTTTCACCAAAACCCACAAGCACACAAGGAAATGAGGAAAGGTGGTTCATTCAAAGAAAGAGACTGCATCTCGGGACAAGGACACTAAAAGAGGCACGCCTTAGAGTTCCCAGGCAGGGATTTTAAAATCATAACCTTAAAGCTGCTTTACAAGCCAGGAAAAGGAGAGACTTAAAAAGATTAAAAAGAGGAACATAACAAATGAACAAAATGGGAGTGTCAACAAAGAAACACAAATTATGAAAAAGAACCAAATTACGGGGCTAAGATTATGTTATATGAACTGAAGTTTGATGGGCGAGAGCAACAGAGAATTTTAACATGGAAAACAAAGAAGAGGCAAACTTAGACATTTGAAAGTATGGTGAGGAGTAAAAAGAATGAAGAATGAATAAAAATAGATACAGATACAATCTAAAGGGCTTGACAGGTACCATTATGGTGACCAAAAACACGTGATGAGGGTTCATGAAGATGAGAAGAAGGGACAGTGAGTTTGCATGAAAAAAAATCTTTAGATCTGAGAAGGACAAGTGGACAAAAAGCTCAGTTGATGCCAAGTAGAATAAACCCAAGGATGTCTGCCCAAGGGCCTACACATGAGCTGCTGAATGACAAAACCAAAGCATTTTTAAAGGGGCAAAAGAAACTCAGCATATGTCAAGGATTGTCTTCTTTAGCAAACTTCTCGGCAGAAGCCTTGTTGACCAGATCGTGCTGGGATGAAATGCTGCAATGCCATAAGGAAGAAAGGAATAACAAAATAATTCTACAACCAGCCAAAACTGCCCTTCAGACATGCAGGAGAAATTAAATACTTACAGCAAAAAATTAAAAAACCAACTTTATTATCTGTCCTACAAGAAGTGCTAAAAAGAGTCCTCCAGACTGGCCTTATACAATAACCTGAAGACAAATAATAATGTAGATTTCTCAGGCTGGCAAAGCATTTATCTAACTATTCTTTATCAACAAATAATCAGGAGTCAGATATCGGGGTAAGAACTTGAATGATCACAGAAGTGGAAGAGAAGCAACCAGTGACTTCCTCTTTTTCTTGTTCAATTCAAAAAGGGCCAAGACTCTCTCTAAGTCCCACGCTACAAATTCTTGTGTCTCTCTATCTGTCCTCAGTCCTCCAAAACCTCTATGGCTAATTTTGGTCAGCTAGTAGCTAGCTCTGCCCTCTGACTTAAAGCAAGTTTTATTGGCAGCCTTGGGAATCAGAAGGCAATCAAAATATCACAATTTTTCCCCCTTTTTGTCTAAATAAAAAGGGAACGGTTTGACTATGACAAATAAAAGCTATATACAATAACAATTATCAGGTAAGAACTAAATTTACAATGTCCACTCCATTTTTATTTGCCATATTTGGAGAAAATACTCTATTATCTATACTATCTTGGTGAGTCCAAAGTTTTGTACCTAACTCACTTTCTATGCTAACTTGTATTATCAATCCATAAATAATTTTCTTGGACCTCAAACATTTTCTTACATAAACAATTTAAGCTTTTATGCCTTTCAACCTTATATACTTTACACCTCTTTAGTGAGTTTCTTTTCTAAATTTGGTAACAAGAAAAACTGTTACTATAATTATCTAATCTTCAACCCTATTAGGGACCTGAGGATATAATATTACCTGAGTAAATGTGTAGTGCATAGCAAACATCTTCTAAAACTATAGAAATGACAGAAATATCTGATTGCCTGGACAGCCACCCGAGGTTCCTCTGTAATGTTGGGCATCCATATTCAGCCTACAGGTCTAGAATACCTGACAGACTTTTTTGTGATGCAGAAATTTTGAAGCACTGTCCCATTTGGTCTTGGTAAAGTTCAGAAATCACTTTATTTTGTGTCCCGCTTGTCCAATTTGGATAGCATACTAACAGCAGTCAAGGCAAGAGCAGTTTCATGCCCAGTGACTAACTTTGCCATAAAGCAAGCAAACTCTATATGGAGTTTCTTCGATGCCCATCATCTTCTCTGAAGTAGATTGGTGCTATTGGGAACAGATGTGTCTCATTGTCATAAAAAGCTTATGTTATAAAAATATTTTAAATACCATATTCTGTAGATCTCTGAAGTGTCTAAAGACCACTTGTCTATCTAAAATAAATCTGTTTGACCTTGAAAACATACCTCACATGAATACAAGTTTGATTGTTTTAGGTAAATAACTACTAACATGCATTTCTTTATTATCCTAGTTTGTAATAATAACTTTCAAAGACTAAAAATTTACATTACATTGTTAAATGAGCTGCATAAGTATAATACCTTAAACTAGAGTAGAAACATAGGCACAGTATGTTCTAGCAAAAATAACCTTAAATTTGTATCAATGTTCAAAAATATGTTAAACAAGAGTAGAAACATTCTCCTTTGTTCTAGTTTTTTTCCTGACCATTACCAATAACAACTTGTAACTAACCCCCTAAATGATGACAAATATCTATAACCCACTAAATAACCCAAACCACCCACCCAATCTCTTGAGAATATGGGTATCGTGTTCTGTAGACTGGTTCCCGTTGTCTGGGGCAGGCAATGGCGTCTCTAGGGGACCCTGAGAAAACTGAGATAATGGTCAAGTCCTGGGAGAGCTAGCTGTATCATTTGATGCCAGTCTCTGTTTAATGGGAAAATGTAGGGCTTATCTGAAGTTCTAGCTGGAGTAGTCTGTGAGGCTGAACCATCTCAGTTAGCTACCTTGAAACTGTCCTGAGTAGTTTGTAGTTCAGAATTGATCTCTGGGTGGTGTTTTGTCAGCTTAGTGGTGTTACCACAATCCAGGTGGAATTGTTGTGGAGCTCCATCATCCTTTTGGGTACTTCAAAGGTCTCTGTTAGGAATGCTGATGAGGGACTCCCCTCTGTATTCTGTGAATATGTTTTATTACAATTGCTTAATAAAGAAGTTGCTTTGCTTATGGCAGGGCAGAATATAGCAGGATGGAAAATCCAAGTAGAGATAGAGGAGGAGAGAAGGCAGAGTCAGGCAGATGCCATGTAGCTGCCCATGAAGCAAGAGGCAACAAACCACAAGCCTGTGGTAAAATATAAAGTAATAGAAATGGGTTAATTTAAGATGTAAGAGTTAGTTAATAAGAAGCCTGAGCTAATAGGTCAAACAATGTTGTAATTAATATAGTTTTTATGTAATTATTCAAATCTGGGCAGCTGGAAAACAAAAGTGGTCTCCATTTACATAATGGTGCCCAACATTTAGCACTGTACATCTACATAAAGCCTATGAAAGCTTAAAGAAAGAGCTTCTGGATGCATGAAAATGGCAGTCAATTTCAGTTTCTTGGCAGCCACAGTTTTTCAGATAGACTCCGTTTGCTGGTGGAGAGCAGAGGTGTGGTTCCAGGCTTTCCTGGTTTGTACTGGTGGCAGAAACAGCTCTGGCTCTTTCAGGAATTCTTGCTACAGAGCACTTATGGGGTTTGTGAGAAGCATGTGGCAAGTTGCTTAACGGTGGCAACATAGACCTGCTGCAGACCTGGAGCTGGGGCAGTGAGCTTGGCTGACAGAGCTGGCAGTGAATGTACCTCTGCCATGTTGAACTTGGCAGAGCCACAGCCTTAGTCCTAGCCGTGCCACTTAGCATTTTAAGAGGAGCTCCTGGTCAGAAAAGAATTACAGATAAGAAATAAAGATAGATCCAGACCATAAAAAAAAGACCTCTAAATGGGCTTATGGGGGGGAGAGATGAAAGAATACAGACAGTCATATATTGAAGGAGTAAACATAATAAAATAAATATTAAAAAGTAATAGAGTAAAAAATAAGGCACTTAAAGATGGAATATACACAGGAAGTCTGGAGTATGTATATTACTGTGTTTTCTTTAGATTTTTTGACTGTTAGAGTTAACTGCTAAAAAACATTCGATTCTGGGGGTTGCTAAGTTAAACCAATTTAAAGGTATTTTGACTTCAAAATTTGAGCCTAAGGATATGTTATTTTGGAAAAAAAGGTTTTTCTTTTGTTTCCACAGAAGATGAGAACCTGTGAACTTCTTCCAGGCTAATGTGATTTGATGGAACAAGACCTCCAAAAGGTCTCTGTGAATCCTAAAAATTCTTTGCCTAACAAACATCAGGAAGCAGTTTGAAAAAATAACAACACCCAAATTTCCAAAAATGATTCTTTATAAATGTTTGTTTTAATTTTTAGGAGGATATGCTATAGAGATGAATACTTTGGTATGGATCTTGGCCTATTGATACAAATTTAAAGTCATTTTGTTACACTATGTTTATATATTTCTGCTGTTGTTTAAGGTATTGTGTTTGTGCAGCTCATTTAAGAATGTAATGTATAATTAAAAATTACAGATTAATAGTCATTTATAAGAGTCAAACTTGCAGTCATGTTAGTTAGGTTTTCTAGATATACACAGATATATTACAGTTAGATAATGTTCAACACTTCAAAGACCTACAGAATATGGCATTTAAAATGTTTTAAGAAGTTAGACTTTTCTTTATAGTGAGACATGTCTGCTTCTGGCAGCACCAATTACTTCAGAGAGGTTGATGGGCACTGAAGAAATTCGTTATGGAATTTGCCTTCAATGTGACAAGACTGGCCATTTAGCCAAGAAACTGCTCTTGTTTGGAGTGCTTGACAGTACACTGTATAAACTGGACATGCAGGATCCACAGAAAAATGACTGCTGAACTTGCCAAAAGAAGTTGAGCCAGTCCTTCAGGGTTCCTGCTTTATTAAAGAGTCTGCTAGACATTCTCCAGGACACAGAAGAAAGTGACTGACAAACTGCCAATATAGGTGAATCAGTCTTTCAAATTTCCTGTCTCATGGAAAACAGACGACCTATGATACCCGGATATCCGACTTCTGTCTACGGGGTTAGGTAGAATTTTGGGTGACCGTCCAGGCAGCAAGATGTCTCTGTCAATTTTAGAGTTTTGGAAGTTGATTACAATGCACTTCCTGCTAACTTAGGTAATATTATATCCTTCTTGGGGTCTTTGATGGAGTTGAAGAATAGATAGTTATAATTATAGCTTTTCCTTAGTTATGATAAGAGAAAAATTAGTTATAAAACTTTAGACTCACAAAGATAGGATAGATGATATTTTTCTTAATTTGCCAAATGTAAATGCAACTATAATTTTTGCTTGATAGCTGTTTTGTATATATAATTTTACTATGTTAAAATTAAAACTTTCCTTTTTATTTAGACAGAAAAGGGTAGATGATGTGGTCCTCCTCTGTATGCTGTGGTTATGTTTTATTACCATTAGTTAATAAAGAATTTGCTTTGCTTATGGCAGGGCAGAATATAACAAGACAGGAAATCCAAGCAGAGATAGAGGAGGAAAGAAGGCAGAGTCCGGCAGATGCCACGTAGCTGCCCAAGAAACAAGAGGCAACAAACCATAAGCCTGTGGTAAAAATATAAAGTAATAGAAATGGGTTAATTTATAATATAAGAGTTAGTTAATAGGAATCCTGAGCTAATAGGTCAAGCAGTGTTGTTTTTGTGTGATTATTTATATCATTAGGCCAATTTGCTCCTTTTCTTGTGACATTTCCTCCGGATGATTTACTCTGGTGGATTGTATGATATACCTGTAAAATTCTTTATGTTGTAGTATGCAAAAAATTGTTTCATTTTACTTGAAACATATGCTGGAGAATTGTCAGTCTTAATTTGTACAGGTATTTCCATAATGGTCGTAACTTCTAATAAATGTGTTATTACAGAATCAGCCTTTTCAGAACTCAAAGCAGTTGCCCATTGAAATCCTGAATACTGCTGGGTGGTGGTGGCACACGCCTTTAATACTAACACTTGGGAGGCAGAGGCAGGCAGATCTCAGTGAGTTTGAGGCCAGCCTGGTCTACAGAGTGAGTTCCAGAAAAGCCAGGACTACACAGAGAAACCCTGTCTTGAAAAAACAAAACAAAAACAAAAAAGAAGACGAAGAAGAAAGAAATCCTAAATAGTTTTATCTATGGTATGGCATACATATTTTAATTTTCCAAACTCTGCAAAATGAAACACACCCATTTACCAAATTCCAATTCTTTGAATAGCCTTTGGGTTATTTCCTGAAGGTAGTGGAGTTTGGTTATACAAAGAACAAGTAAGACATTTCCTTATAATTTCCTTGGCTTGTTGCCAAGTAATAGAAAAAATCTTTCTTCAAATCCTTTCTACTGACGTGGTTTCTTATGAAATTCTGAGGCTTCCAGCACATTTTCTATCAAAAGCTGATCAATTTCATTATTACTTTGTGGTAGAGGGCCTGGTAAACCTGTATGAGATCTGGTATGTGTTATATACCAGTGATAATTTATATTTCTGATTATTTTTGTAATTGAATAAATAAAGTCAATTCTGAATCATCTGGAATAAGTTCAGTGGTTTCACTATATAAAACAACTCTGCGTATTGAGAGCCAGAAACCATAGTAAGAGGTTCTGGAAATCTAATAATACCATGAGAATAGCATATAATTCTGACTTTTGAACAGAATCATAAGGGCTTGGAGCCATTTTTTTAGATTTTCAAACACAACCTGCCTTTCCTTATTTATTTGCATCAGTGTAGAACATGAGGGCTCTAGAAATTGATGTTCCCCATACAGTGTGAGGAAGGACCCAATTAGTTCTCTTGTTTTTGATATTTGTTGCTAATCTCTCCCAAAAAATCATTGTAAGTTCTTTGCTGATGTTCATTTTTGTTCATAATGAGGAAAATTCACTATCAGTAAAAGGTATCACAATTTCTCGTAGGTCTATTTCTGTGAATTAATGAACTCTTAATTTTCTTTCAGAATCGATTCAGAAACCTTTCCTACATAGGTCTTTAGTTTTTTATTCTGTTGTGTGGTAAAAATATCCATTCTAAGATATTAATTTTTTCTGCCTAAGAATTCCTGTAGGAGAATGCATAGAAGACAAAATAACCAGAAAACAATCAACCTGTGGATATAGAAGATCTGCATGTGCATTCTGTAATATCCCACAATAGGCTGGGGTGTAGCTATGGATCTAGAAGATCTGCATGTGCATACTGAATATTCCACAATAGGCTGGGGTGTAGTTGTGGATCTAGAAGATCTGCGTGTGCATCGTGTAATATTCCACAATAGGATGGGGTGTAGCTGTGGATCTAGAAGGTCTGCATGTGCATCCCGAATATTCCACAATAGGCTGTGGTGTAGCTGACTCGGTGAAGTGCTTGCCTACCTCTCATGGGGCCCAGGGTTCAATCCCCTGTCCCATGTAAACCGGGGGTGGCAACACACCCCTGTAATGCTGAGGAGGTGGAGGCAGGAGAACCCTAGCTGACATAGTTCAAGGTCAACTGGACATGACCCTGTCACAAAACAACAAATACATTAAAAGATGTCAAGTTCTCTAGTAAAGGCAAATACATGGATGAATACTAAACTGAATATTATCATAATTTTGTTTTGAAACTCTACCTTTTCTTTAGGATTTAAAAGAAAAGTATAGAATTGTGAATATATGTTAATGATTACATAATACAGATGCAAATTGTGACAACATAAAACAGGGAAGCTAAAAAGGAATAGAAGTGTTGTATATTGTTGAAATTTAGGCCACTTTAGACTCAATTGTTACAACCTTTTGTAA
The DNA here is from genome assembly GCA_001685075.1 of Bramus lutescens. Taxonomy (NCBI): domain Eukaryota; kingdom Metazoa; phylum Chordata; class Mammalia; order Rodentia; family Cricetidae; genus Bramus; species Bramus lutescens. The sequence goes on from LOEQ01000523.1 coordinate 347,847, forward strand.
AAATTGGAAACCACGGAAGAACCATCCAGAGAGCGTACTTAAAAGGAAATAAGAACACATCATAAAACATACAATTTTAGCACAAAGGAAAGAATTAATTGAAGAAATGAGGGGCAAAACCCTGCAACACAGAGAGAAAATAATAAAATAGCACCTGTAAGTTCTCTCCTATTAGTTGTTATTGTATCAAATATAAATGGAGTAATTTCTCAATGAAAAAATATATATTGGCAAAACATTAAAAAGTCAGGATCCAATTTTGGGATGCTTACAAAACTCTTTCACTCTAAAGAAAAACACAGGTTGAGGGTCAAAGATGGAAAAAGATGCTCCAGGTGTATGGTGACTAAAACAGGTTAAAGTACTGTAGCAACAGCTCACAATACAGACTTGAAGTCAGAAGCTCTGATCTAAGGCAAAGAACACTGGGGCTGGCTCCTCAGCTCTGCATTTTGATTGATTGCGGTTTTATGTGATGGTCTCCATCTGTTACCAGAAGTTTCCTTGGTGAGGGGTGGGGCCTACCCTTATCTGCAGGCGTAAAGTGATAGCTGTAGGTTCTTCTCCAGATCCATGACTTCATTAGTCCTGGGGAGCTGGAATGTTTTCTAATATAAGTCATGGTTTCCCTTTTGTTGAACAGCACTAAGCCTAATAAGCAATCTGCTGGTTACCATCAAGTTATGAGTGCCACTACTGCCCAGTGGATACATCTATCAAACAACTCTTGTATCTAAGGCTCAGGAAGCATTGCAGAAGAGGGAGGGAGAAGATTGTAAGAGCCGGAGGACCAGGGAGTGTGCTATAACCACAAACTCTCACCAGCATGACTGTCTAAACATAAGCTAGCCAAGGACAACAACAACAGACATGCCAAAC
>LOEQ01000524.1:0-20051 GCA_001685075.1 Bramus lutescens
TATCATCTTGTTTTTCAGATTGTTGGAAGAATTCTTGCATTGGCACCTGCCCATGTCTTCCTTCAAATGCTCTCTGATGGATCTTCTGGTACAAGATCAGGGCCCCTTGCTGGCCATGGACCTTGCAGACAAAAGGACTAGCTTGCTGCTTGCAGGCTTAGTGAAACAAAGGAACTCCCGCCTGGTAGCACTCACCACCCCGTTCCAGCCCCAAATCAGGCTGAGCTGGGGGATCTTTTGGCCCAGAAAAAGGGAAGGGGTGCCTGGGAGCAATCTGGGATGGGATAGAAAGAGAGAGGGAGTAACCGGGGAGAGAAGCCCCTGCAGAAAAACCAGAAAGTTTTGGGGGTTGAGGAATGTCTCTGCTCCCTTTCTGGGGCTCTGTCTCTCTCTTAAAGTAAAATTTACTCCTGATTAAAGAGGATAACCCTCTTGGGCTGTGAACTTGAGATAAATGTATTCAGCTTGTATCTAGTTTTTAAAGTCAGAACTGCCTTTTGACACAAGCTTGCACAGTAATAATCGAAACCTAATATTTGTCTAAGATTAGGTTCTGCTTTAGTTTGTCTCAATGCCTTTAGTTGTCTGCAACTCACGGTGGCTTTGCTTTAGAGTAAAGGAATAATGCCATGTTATTCCTTTTGACAGCGACTTGTAACTTAGGGAGGCATTCATTGTTTAGAGAATGAATTGAAACTGTTCAATAAAAGGAAAGAGAAACCCTGACTCCAATTCAATTTTTTAAATTCTTCTGTGGATGTTCCCAGCAATGAAGAATCCTTGTGTCAGGGACCTGCATGGTGACCATCGATAAAGCACAAAAGATGTTCCCACAAAATTTTAATGGCTATTTTAGGTTTGTAGCTGTCGCATTTCTTAATCCCAAAAGAGAAGAAAAATCAGGTTTTTGAAAAATTGTTCCACAAGGATATTTGGCAGCCATTTGCAATTCTCCACACCTTCATGAGAGAAATAGTGGCTTGGGGTTCATTAACTTTCCTACCATCATCTCTGGAATTTGACCTCAGCTTTGTGACTTGGGCCATTTGCTCCAGAAAAACTGCTGCTTCTGGCAGGAGTCTTCCCATGGAAACACAAGGCTGTGGAGTGGGGTGGGGGCAGGGGCAGTTTCTGGACCAAAGAACCCAAATGTGCACCATTCAAAATCAGAGGCCAGTGTTGTGCTGCAGAGACTGCGAGCAGATAATTATCTTACTTCAGCCAACAAACCATAAGGACAGGGTGGTCCCAAGAGTTGGTGCTGGAATCTAATAAAAAGTTAAGCAGACACAGAGTAGCATTGCATAGCCATGATCCTGCCATGATCATTCAACTTTCAAATCTGAAAAAATCAGGTGTAAATGTGTAGCTAACTTACTATTTTATTTGCCTGGGGTAATGGTGAGGAGTTACCATATGGCCCTGGCTGGTCTTGATTGCTTGCTTCAACCTCCAGGATTCAGGAGTTACAGATGGGGTCACCACACCACACCTTGCATTACTTTTTTTTGTTGAATAATAACTGTGCAAGTTTCAATATGTATACAGCCTGTATGATGATCAAAATGGGCTAATTAGTATATCCATCATCTTAAACGCTTGTTCTTTTCTTTGAGAAGAAACATTTAATGTTCTAAATTCTAACATTTATCTATTGTTTGTCTTGTAAATTTGACAAAGACAGGATTAAGAAAATATAACTTACTTTGAGATACTCTAACATATTTTGAATTAAAGCAGGTATACTTTTGGTTGACTGGCTTTAATTCTAATCCTAGCCTTCTCTCACCACTGCCAACACACCCTCTGTGTAGCTGGCACAGCCTATACTGGCCTCTCTCTGCTATGACCAAAAGATCAGGGACCAGGACTAGCATCTCAGGCTCCATGGCCTGTCTTCCCAAGTCATCTTTGTTTCATGACCCAGCATTCAGCAGATCAAAGTCCTAGCATCATCACTAGGCCTCCTCAGGGATGACAATATGGTCTTCCTACTGACAAGATAATGTGAGGCCCGAGGTGAAAACTGGGAGGCCTGGGAGGCCCAGAAAGACATTCTTTACTGAGAGGATGAAGCGAGGTCTGGAGGGAATGTTGAGCAGCCTAAGGAAACACGGCTGAGCAAGAATAAGGATGGAACAGATCCAGCATCACCGCCTCTTGGCTGTTGCTTTTTTAAACAGTGTTAGGAACTGCAGTTACTACTAGAAATGAAGTGTGCACACCGGCACTGCAGAGAACACTAGCGACAGCTTTCAACGGCTCAGGGATGTTTAAACAGCATTTAAAACTAGGAGAAAAGAATCAGAGGTGGTTATATAAGTGAGTGGGCATATTCGTAGGGGCCTCAATTTCAAAAACGCTACCCAGGAATCCAGTTCCAATTGTAAATACCTGGACTGAGCTCTGGGCTTCTTGGGTGAAAATGAAAGTAAGTTGTGTTATTCTACTCATTATATAATGAATGGAAGCATCAGAGGTGTTTCCTTTCTTGGTTTGTCTTGGCAAAACTTTATTCCAATGTTAAACTTTGTTCAGAAGTATTAAACAAATGAAATCATCAGCTATGCTGTAGCAGGAAGCACCTTTAATAACACCTTTAATAACACTTCTGCAGGGCACTCAGAGGATGCACTCTGAAAGCTCACTTCCGGGTAATTCAGCGTGTCTTTGTGGACCTAAAGAGTTAGGGTCCAGGTATGTACCTTTGTGGTAACTTCGTTTGATTTGGGAAAGGAGTTGAAAATCTTTAAAGTAGTTTTCAGAGAGGTCAATGAAATAGACCTGTTTTCTACAAGTATTTACTGCCCAGCCCCTCTGGTTCCGGGTGTCTGGGATATAGCATGAGAATCTGCATTATCTGTAGTCTCTGGATACAGGTGGCCAGCAGACCAAGTTTTGAGAAACAGATAGTTTATTTGTATGTCCCCAGTCCTGCCGGCCCCTCTGAAAGGGAACGGCTCCACTTGCTTTGTGATAGGTTCCCAACAGCCTGAGCTTAAGGTTTCAAAGGAGACACAGGCTTAGGCTGCTGCTGCTGAGATTCTAGAGCCTTCCACAGCAGGCGGACCCGAACAAAAGAGTGTTGGCTTTATAAACTCAACCATTGAGGAACAACAGACGATGGAGCGGCAGAAAGGGGGCGGAGCTAAGAGGAGCGGACAGATAAGCGAGGCCAAGAGCTGCAACATAAACCTTTGCTGGGTTCCCAGTTTTCCAGCAGCCAGCTCATTTGGTTTCTGCTGTGTGCATGGGTGTTGGCTCCCAGCCCTTTTAGCTTTGTCGTCCCCCCCCCNCCCCATTAATGCAAAAACCTTGCTGGAGTTTTGATTTGTATCAGAGAGAGGCTGTGAACACGGCAGAGCAAAGAGCGGTGTGGCATCTAAAGGATTTAATGTGTGAGCCCTAGAGGCTCTGGCTCCCTAAAATTATCCGCAGATATTTTGTGTGCATAGAAATATATGTCTTTAAAAGAAATGTGACAGAGACACAGTGGCAACTTTCATCAGCTTCTCTGTACAGCCATAGATGATGCCAGAGGGCTGGAATTGCTAGGCATTATGACAAGACTCAGCACACAGTAAGCTCTGCCTTAGACCTGTGTGTTCCTGTTACACTCTGCCTGGGTCAGGTAGCTGGCAATGTTCTTGGTGACAGGTAGGTCACTAAATGTCTCTCCAGCCCCCAGGAGCTCCCTCCATTTTAATCTAAAGATCGTGGCAGCAAAGCTCCAGGCTTCATTTTGACAGGTTGTTCTGGGTAATTAGTCCCTTTTATTTGTTCATGGAAATAGTTGGGTGACAACATCATTATATGAAGCTTGTTAGGGCTCTCCAGGGTGAAGAAAGCAAAGCCAAAAATCGCTGTTACTTGTTCTCTCCGGATCTGACCTGACCCTTGAAATCCAAGGGAAACAGTCCACTCTGTGGACTCGGAGCCCACTCTGTGGAGAGCACAGAGCACCAGGTTCCTTTTATCCTTCTGCCGTGTGAGGGATTGGAGCCGGACTCTCAATGGTCCCTGCATCTACCAGCCACACTGCACTTCACAGACTTGCTGCTCATTATCTTGAAAAGCCGGGGGTGGGGGTGGGGGGTCGTTAACTCTCCCACTTTGGTCACCTGTTTAGCCAAGTTGCTTTATAACCAAGTGAGTGAGTTTCGAGCAAACAGGGTTCTAGGGGTGAAATGTTATTCAGCTCTTCTCCAGTTGAATATTTTGATTGCTCTTTACTCGATTGTGAGCATCATTTTGATGGGTGGGCCTGGGCAAATGGGAACAGTTCACCATGTACTGGAGAGGAACGGATGCAGCTGTTTAGCAATTTGGGGGATTTACTGGCTACTTACTTAGCAGTTGCATCATAATGGGCCATTTGTTTAACTTTTCTAAGCCTTCATTTAATCATCTGTCTAAGGGAACAAACTGTTTACCTCATTCATGACATGGCTACCTGAATTACAGGGTCATCATGACTGAATGCAACAAGAAATAAACCAAACAAAAGGACACACATACTGGAAAATATTTGCAGGTTGAATAATAAGATGTTCATACCCCAAATACCCAAAAAATTCATGCAGTTTAATAGCAGGGAAACAAGCAGCCCAACGATCATTGGTCACCTGCGACAATGACTATGGAAAGGGAAACAATTACAAGCCCTAGTGAGGAGGTTAAAAATAAAGGGACCCTAGTATGCTGGCAATGGAGATAGGAAGGAGCACCTCCATTGTGGGAAACTGCATCAAGGTCTTGCAGGCTCAAAGCAGACCCACCCCGATATCTGACAATCTTACCCCTGAATGTCTAAGTTAAAGAGCTGAAACCAGTGTGTGGGAGAGATGCCATCGCCAGTGTTCACTGCTGCATCACCCGCAATAGCCACCGTAACAGAAACAACCCAAGGGGTCACCATGGATAACGAGGTGGAAAAATACACATAAACGGAACACTTCCGCCTTATAAGAAAGGAGATTGGGGGGTTTGTGGCAGCACAGGTGAACACTGCAGACACTGCACTAAGTGAAATAAGCCAGGGATGGAACGTGATCCTGCACAGTCTCATTCATGTGTGGAATCGAAAACACCCCTGGGAGAAGAGAGTAGAATTGTGGCTACATGAGGCAGGAGAGTGGAGGGGGAGGGGGAAGTGTAGACATGTTGGCCAAAGGGCACAAGGTTGCAACTAGATGGAGGACTAAATGTTAATGTCCTAATGAGCATTTTAAGTGAGTATTGTTGCTAATTATGCATTTGTCTAAATATCTAAAGGAGTAAATTTCAGCTGTTATTACAAAAAATAAGACTGTGAAAGGATGCATATGTTAGATTGAGTCTTTCTATAATGCGTATATCTATTGAAATATTTCATTGTATCTCTAAATATATAGGGATATCATTTATCAGTGAAAAGTAAAAATTTTAAAGATAGCATGAGCTCTTGTGATTATAGTATACTTCTTCCTAAATCCACATATCCCAGTGACTCTTGAAGCAGCGAGTCAAGAAATGGATATTACCCAACTCTATTTTTGTGCCCGCACAGGTTGCCCATGTCCACAGAGTTGACTCCCCTTACAGAAATGCAGTTTTAGATGTTGACCAAGGTTACTGTCACTGTTGTCAATCCTGAGGGCTCAGCACTGATCCCAATATAAGTAAGCACATTCCTTGGAATCAGACACTTGATATGAAACTGATAATAAAAACTTGATATAGTATCCACTTTTTCTGTCTGGATTTTCCTAATAAGACAAATCAAAGATACTTCCCTTGGATCAAAAAAACAAGAGAACTTTGCTTTCTAAAATGTATTGTGTTCTTTCCTGCACATTGTTGTTGTTTTGTTTTCTAACACAAGATTTCCCTCATTCTTTGGAAATTAAACTTTTATGTGTTTTTGGTCTTCCATGCGTTAAAATCTCATTTCAAGCATTTACTTTAGGAGCTCAAAATTTATCAGAACCTGTGTCTACCGTTATGGGTATCTTCTGGCCAGCATCCCACAGTTTGTTCATTGCACTTGCCTCAAGTACATTCATATGCTGCCCCCAGGAATAAGCCGTCATTTCAGACGTATCCTTGAAGAGGAAGAGCCTACTTCCAGCATTAGCAAGTGCAACTGAAAGTCCAGACGTTTGTGTGCCTTGGATTTTTTTTTTCTTGTTCGCTTCTGAACACAATACTTTCCTTATTCTACAGAGGAAAGGAGATTTTTAATATTTTCAATTAACTAATTTAGATGAGTCTTAGGAAGAAAGTAAGGAAGGATAGAGAAAACTAGAGGATCCAGTGGATTACATATACATTACAGGGGAACAATTTAAAACGTACATGTTGTGAATGCCAGCACTTTAGGCTAATATCCTATAGAACAGATGAGCCCATTTGCATCACTAACCATGTGACTTGCTTTCCTAGCTGCCGTGGTCTGTGTGACACTTCTTGACAGACTCGAGAGTGACCAAATCAATTTGTCCCACGATGTCCTGGTGGAGTACCAGAAACGGCCACAGCGGCTAATCTCGAATTTCATCAAAAAGCAGCTTGGACTTTGTGACCAGATGCCATAACTCAGAATCCCGCCCATCCTCTGTGAGTTGGTAGATACAGTTGCAATGCTGAAGCCATGTATTGTCTATAACATCCTTATGTAATTCTCATCCTTGGACTAAAATCAGAAAAGACTTTTATGAATCCCTTTATCTTAAAGTTGGACTTACTGTAAGAGAATTTAATAGCCCTGTGAAATTAAGTTCAATTTCCATTTTAGAACCAGTAAGCCAAAGCAGTCAAAAATTAATATTTTAAACTCATGAATTGTGCCATTTGGAGCTTCATGTGCAGCATTAATTAAGCGTACATCAGAACAGAGCAGCCATTTGTAGATGGTTGCCAGTTGTTCACTGAAGCAGATCCAGAAGAGTGTGTCAGGATGTTGTCGGCACTTCGAGGTGTTGGACAAGTGACAAAAATCGATTGTGCACATTCAAAATATTTACAAAAATGTGTCGTTGTAATATTGGTCTGCATGGAAGAATTATCCTCAGGGAAATATGGCCATGCCTTTTTTTTCTATCCGTGCACGATTTCAGTGCACACAGAATGGAATTAGACATTTTTCAATGTCTTTATTTGTGATTTTCACAGATTGTAATGGCTTGAGATCACATTTTTTTTTAAATGAAACCCTCGGTAATGTAAAGACCTTTTCCCTTCAGAAATCCGAAGTGACTAAATTGCCTTTGAGCAAACTTTATTTTTTTTTCCTGTAAGGAAATATGTCGTGAGAAAGCTGTATTTATTGATGTTGTTTCAATAAGAACTGGATAACTAAAGAAAGAGTTAACTAAATTTAAACCCGAAATCAAGATGGCGAACAAATCCCTCCAGGTAACTTTGAGGCAGGTTTTGTTCTGAGCCTGCACATAAGCCTCCCCTGATTGACCCTGAGAGGCAACTTGCAGCAGAGACTCCACAGACTGATCCCACCTGAAGGTCCTTCTGAACGTTTAGGAACTGGAGAGACTGGGTGGGATAACAGTGGAGGACGCCTTGCAAATTTGTATAATACGTAATGTTGTGTATTTCTGTTTATATGGTTGTGGAACAAATAAAGCTTGGCTCCTACCATGCTGCAGAGCGTTTGGATCCAGGACCACACACAGCAAGATTCCCGGCTGGAATCAGCAGGCTCCAGGCTAGCTGAGTTTGAACCAGCCTGTTCCTGTGACAGGAATGGATTTCTCTTTTAAGAGGCAGCAATAAAGGAACCCCTACAAGGTGTTTTGGTTGTGAACTTCTATTGGAAGCAGAAATGCTTGGAGTGCAGCTTTCCCGGTCTCCCAGTAATTGACCATCAAACACAAACATCTGAACTACAAAAGCGAAGGGCGAGGCAGGAGAGCGTCTCCTCGCTCGCTCGCCGGAGTTTTCCTTTCCTTCCTATTTCGTTAAGTCAAAACCACTTCAAAGCAGTTCAATAAGCTTTTGGGTTGAACTTTTATCTGGCTGCCCTTGAAAATCGTGTTTGCTTCCTGCCTTGCTGCGAGAAGGGGCGATTCTGAGAAAGAGATGAATGAGAGAGTTCCCACTGAATCTTCCTGTCACTTCCTGACCAAGAGTGTGCTAATGTTCTCCTCGCCGGTAGCTCCTGTTCAGCAGTGTCCGGCCAGATACCTGCAAAACTACTTTGAGAAGTCTGCCTCCCTTCATCTGTTGTTCAAATAGTCAAGGAGTCAGATGAACGGACAGACTCTCCTGCGTCATTCCTCCATCTGGCCCGTTTTCCAAAACCCCGCTCCCCCACCACTCCGAGTCCAGTTACCACTATCTGTCTTGTAGACCTCTGCCAGGGTCTCGCTCCCAGCAGCCACACCTCTGTTCTGAAAGTTCAGTTCAGTGCTCACAGAACATAGGCCCTACTTCAGTTCCTGCTCCTGATTTAAATCCGAACTCAATGTTCCCTTCCTCCTGAGCCTCCAGTCAAGTCCATGCAGCCTTGCTTCCCACAGCACCCTCTACTACTTCAAAGTATGCATCATAGCTTGAGATTTTACCGTAATTTGGGTCACTGTTTAATGAATCCTTAAGGCCTAGACAGTAAGACTCCTGAGGGCAAAGACTACATCTGCTTTAATGACTGTGCCGTCTCCGAGCACCTAAAGCAATGCCTGTCAGTCCTGGGTGCACAGATGGATGTTTGTCAAATGAGGACAGCATTTCTGCCAGAGCCCTAGCTTTAAAAACTCTCGCTGTACTGAGCAGGTTGTGGGCATCAGTTGATTTTTCTCCAGGACACTGTCTTGTACAGGTTCTCAACATTGGGGCATCTTAGGGTTGCCAGGAGAGCCCTTCAAGAACACCACCTGAGGCCTCACTTCAGACACACTCAATAAGCCTCATTGAGAGTAAGCCAAGGCAGGTCTGTGGTTAAGTGTAGCCTGGGAAGACAGCCACTGATTTACAAGAACGTATCCTGCAGGTGCCCCTCCAGCTGAACTATTAAATGCCTTTGGCCCATTCTCCCATGGGAATTGTTGCCCAGAAGAGCAACTCCTCAATGCCAGAAATAGTATCTTAATCATTTTCTATTTTAAACACTGTCTGTACCCAGGAAGGCTGGATGGATTAAGCATACATGTGTACTATTGTCTGTTCATAATATATTAACAATCTAATAATCATATATATCTTTAAGTCAATGGTTCTAAATAACTGGATTACCTTAAGAGATAACCCTTTCTATAGGAATATATGCCTGCATTTAATAAGTCTCATAATCTCTACAAGGACTACAGCTTTAGAAACATGGTGCTCGGCTTATTTTGCTACCAGGCATCCCATGTGGGGTAGAAATAAAAACTTGAGTGAAAGATACATGAACCCCATTGCTCGCCTTCAAGACATCAGGTCCTGTCTTTTGTCATGGAAGGAGATTAAATTTGTTCAACACATACCGAGTTTCATAAAGCCACATTGTTCCTCCGCAGGATCCAGCATGCCTCTGGACACACAATAAGGAATCTGAAGATCTGGCCTACAATCCTGATATCCGAGTTAGAGCTAAACAAACTAACCTTGCTAATCAGGTTTCCTTTGGTTCCCTTTAAAGATGATATTTATGTTTACATGCATATACACACATACATGTATACACACACAGATATCCTTCGCTCCTTTAGGACTTTCTCCATCTTTTAAGAATCTTAAAATAATAATAGGGTCCTCATCAGAATGTCTCCTAAAATGAGTATCTGGAAAAAATTATGATTTGCAATCTGCTTCATTACTCACACTTTCTAGTGATGTCCCCGCTTCTGATATACTCCTCCCAATTGGTGTCATTCAAGGTAGAATCGATTTAACATTTATTTTTCTACAAACTGAGCATAGCAATTTTCCCTTGAGAACAAACCCCACCATTTAAATGCTTTGACTTCTGAAACATTAAATGTGATATTAATGATATCTTGTGAGCATAAAGTAGTTTTAAAATTCATTAGATGAACAACCTTGAAACAAGTATCACATATTTTGTGGAAGATTGCTCTAGAATTACCCTGCCAAGGTAGTAATTTAGGGTTGTGCTTGTTTTTTTTTTCTTCAGAATTTTAATTTTCTAACGAAGTATGTTGTCTTCTGTGGGAACCTAAGTGTCAACATTTTGAAGGACTATGTCTAGTCCAAAATTATAAAAATTATCCAAGTCCTCCAATTTGACCCCATCTCCCATTAGACCAGAAAGGACAGATCTTTAAAAATATAGGTTATGCTTTGTATTTCAAAAATCACATTATTTTTCACCTAAGAGAAAAGCCTCTTTGGAGTTACATTCTACCCCCATCTCACTCCCCACCACCGACATTACAACCCACAGAAACACTGATAAAAACAAAAGGGCTGTTAGTCAGGGCTCGCTTTGGGTAAATGGTCAGCAGTGAGCAGCATCCACCTACCCAGACCTGCTCCCTGCACCTCACAAGTGGGTCTGCTGCCAGGGCTATCTATCTGCCTTCTTTCCACCGAGATCCCAGAAGGCTCGTGCCAAATAGAACAGTTTCTATGATTGTCCTAGGGTTTCAAGGGCTTGGACTCCAAGCAAGCCATGGGCAGAACAAACAAACACATTTATAAAGAACCCATTTCATGTAGGTCACGAGGTTAGGTATCGTGAGACAGCAAGACAGTTGCTTCCTTAGCAATTCACAGCCTCGTACACATGAAGCACCAAAATGACCTGCGGGTCACTGCCATTCAGAGAAAAATAACATAGGCTCCAAAGGAGAAATAGAAATAAGCATGTTTTGAGGGGTCAACAAAAGGGGTCACCATGTACAGTAGGGAGATGTGAGAATGCTTCCTGGACAAGAGGGACGTCTGAGGTAAACTTTACTTCAGGTGGAATTTTGGTGAATCTCTGTATGATGCTTTCAGCAGATGGCAAGCAGGAAGCAGGAAAAAGACCATGGCTAATGTAATGGAGCCTCCTTCCTGGATGGATCTGGACAGGTGATTTGCGTTGTGTGCTCTATAAACTAAGACAAGGAGATTGTGTTTACTGTGTAGACAAAGAAAGGTCATTGACAGTTGTGTAGTAGGAGCTGTCAGAGGTCTGTCAAGGGAAGGGTACTTAGAAGGAAGGAGAATGAGAGCGAGATATGGACCTGCAGCAAGAAAAAAATGCCTGAGTTCAGGGGACTAAGACTAGCCCACCTGCATCACACAATACCCAACAGGAGAAATAAATGAGACCTCCAAATTCATTATCGTTGCTGTAATTGCATTAGTACACACACACATACACACACATACACACACTCACGCACACACATGACAAAGCAAATGCCTTCAAACTTTCAGTTTATAAGTCAGTTTTGGGGGTTGGAGAGATGACTCAGAGGTTAAAAGCACTGGCAGCTCTTCCAGAAGTCCTGAGTTCAATTCCCAAAAACCACATGGTAGCTCACAATCATCTGTAATAAGATCTGGTGCCCTCGTCTGGCATGCAGGGATATATATACAGGCAGAAGACTGTATTCCTAATAAATTTTTAAAAATAAGTCGGTTTCTATATATCAGATAAAAATTTCTTTTTCATGTGAAGATGATTCATTCCCAAAGTCTTCTTTTGCTGAAAGGCTTAGGACAGCTCACAACTGACAGAGCTGGACTCTGGGAGAGAGTCAAGTTTAAAGGGCTGATGGTGGGAGATGCCAGGGATGACGTCAGCAGTGATGAGATGAAAAGTCTGGTGGCAGTTTAGCTAATTCAAAACTAGATTTCCAAAAGACGTGTGTATAACGCGCAGCCCATTAAAAAGTAAAATCTGGTGCATGCTTTAACATGACTGGACCTCTAGGGCATTACCTTAAGTGAAATAAGCCAGTCACCAAAAGATGAAAATGTTCTGAGTCCATTGATACGTGGAATTCCTAGAGCAATCAAATTCAGAGGAAAAGGAGGTAGAATGGTGGTGTCAGGGCCTGAGGGAAAGAGAAAGGGGGAATTCTTGATGAACAAATATACATTTTTCAATTTGAAATGATAAACGAGTTCTAGAGGTGGTGATGATGGTTGGAAATGAACATGAATGTCCATGCCAAAAGGTTTGGATGGTAAATGCTTTATACAAATACACACAATGGAAATATATATTGCTATGAGTAAAAGATTCAATCTGTTTGTTTTTTTTTTTTCAATCACACTAACAACTAACTGAACCCATATTAGGGAGAAATTTCGTGTTAGTGGCCTGATTTTTCACACCTAGGGGTTGGCAAACAAATGACTCTGAGAAGGTTGCTTGGGGTGAGGAATCAGAACAAACAGGCCGGGTCCTAGCAGGGAGAGTGGACTAATTTCTACTTCTGACTCAGCAAGATCTCTGCAAAGCGCCTTCAGCCTCGCATCAGCCAGCCCCAGCACCCTGGCTTAATCTAATGTATCTGCCCAAAGTCATTTTTCAAGACGCAATTCATCAGCGTCGGGAGTTCTGTGAGACGATATGACTAACACATCAGTAGCTATCAGAGGGGATGATTAAATCTAAATGACTCACTGGAGAAAACAGAAGAAGAAAGACATTGGAGACTATTTCTACAGGATCAAAGACTTCAGGTTTAAAATGAAATTTCCCTGCACCAGTCCAATATGCCTTGTCTTTGGTATAAATGCTTTTGGCCTCAGTGATGGCAGAAAGCCTAATAATACTATTTATAATAATACTATTTCTCTTTTCTGGTTGTCATTTCCTGTGAGACTCGGTGGGACTAAATGCTTTGCCAGAGGAGGAAAGAAACTGGGGTGAAGAGCGGGAAGTGGGGTGGGGGTGGTATTGAGAGGAAGGAAGAAGATGGTTATGAAATGACATCCCAAGAAGGACAAGGTTTACAGGGCCCCTGCAAGGTGGAGACTAATGAGATCTACAAGAGCCACAAGAAATGTTTGCGGAAGTGAGTCAAAACATGCAAGGCAAATAAATGGGGGAATTCCAGAGTGGAAATGGCATTCCCTGAGAAAGCCCAGCTCTGTGGCTGAAGTCAGGCTTGGGGTTTGAATTTACACTTCTGGGGCTCCCACTGTAAAATGTAGACAGAAAAATGTGACTTTCCTGGTACGATAAAAGCAAAAGCATTGTCGGGGGGGCAGACAGACTGAAGTGGACACCTCACTGAAGGAGAGACAGACCCGGGCTTCGAAAATGGGACCCAGCAAGTGACTGCCCGAGAAAAGCTTTCAAGTGGCTAAAACAACTGAAAGCGAACAGGCGGTGAAAAAGCAAAAGGCTGCCAGAAATGACGTTGGTGGTCCCAGCAGCCCAGCACCAGCTACGTGCTGAAGAGCCTTCTACACACTGAACATATTAGCACATTTAATCCTCACAACCACCTGATTCCTTGTGTACATGAGATGGTCTTTCTACGTGTAGATGAAGAAACAGGGTCAGAGAAGTCAAGTAACTTACCTCCGTACAGAATTAGTATTGGTACAAGGGTATATTTTTCACCCATCATGGAGGGTCTTAAGTAACACATTAATCCAAGGTTCAAACTTTATTTCTAAGTGAAATAAAATTATTTTAAAAATTGTAATTATAAAGGCTAGTTGGCAAGTAAGTTAAAAATCAGATTAGGCACAACCAAAACAAGAATTGGTAAAGGTCGTGATAGCTGGAAAAATCTGAGGGACAGAGAGAAGTGAAAATGGCAAAAGCAAATAGCAAGACCCAGAATAGAAGGACAAGGGCCAGGAACTTCTGAGTAGCCACAGAGACGAGGGTCACGTCCTGCTGGGTGTCCCTCCTGCAGCCATTCACTTTCATTCCCAAGTAAAGTATTATTTCATTTTAATAAGCCTCAAAAGGAGATCGATTTTAAAATGGTCTTTCCAAACTAGGTTTGGAACAGTTCAATACTAAGGCGATCTTGGCAATGCATGGCTCTAAGTATACTGTGAAGGTAAGCGGTTCAGATTAGCGCAGTGTTTATAAATGCCGAAGAAGTGAATGCAAATTGTTTTTGCAATTTTTATAAATATTAAGAATTTTAAGCATATGTGGTGCTAAAGCAATATTGGCATATCAGGGGAAAATGTAAAATAGAAGGGAAAGAAGACAACGAATCTTTCCTACATATAAAATCATAAATTCTCTGAGGATAAAAGATATTTTACAAAATTAGTGAGAACTACGGCATCATTAGAAGCATGCATTTGTCACAGTGGGGTGACTATAGGCCATGACTGTGGGAATGTATTTCAAAGAAGCAAGAAAGAAAAAAGTACTGTTAATGTTTTCATGACCAAGTTGATCATGTCTGAGGACATAGCAACTCTTATCCAAATTTGAACATTGCACAATGTCAATATGCATTGAAATACCAATGGTGACCATAGAGAGCAACAATACCGGTCATTTGAAAAATCACAGGGGGGTGGGCTATGGCTCAGTGTTTAAAGTGCTTGTTGTGTAAGCCTGAGCAACTGAGTTCAGGTCCCCAGCATGAAAATCCAACCATAGTGATGTGCACTTAATCCCAGTTCTTGGGAGTCAGGGACAGGGAGATGCTTGGAGCTCAGTAGCCAGGCTGGCTAATCAAATCCCTGAGCTCCAGATTCAAGGAGAGTTCCTGTCTCAAAAACTGAGGTAAAGAGAGATTACAGAAGACACCTGTCATTGACCTCTGCCCTCCACATATGCCACACATTTGCCCATGCATACCTGCACACACACATACACAAGCCCACATGAACATGTACACACAGCACACACACAGACTCACAGACGCACAGCAGGTAGGGCAAAAATGACGAATGAGAAAAATTCCCTGAGAAATCAAATCTTCAAGAAACGTTGCACGGGGGGACTTTCTGGGAAGCTGCCAGCCCCGAGGTGGTCTCCGTGTGCTGTGGTAGAGCTGAAGAGTCAGAACCAGACAAAACAGACTCCTCCAAAATGAAGATGAGAGGAAGAGTTTCAGAAGTTCACGACGGTGACGCTAACAGACAAATGGGGAGAAACAGACGGGAAGAGCATGCACGGGAAACTACGAGGAACCGCTGTGTAGCACCCCAACGGGGAAGGGAGCAAAGAATCCTCCTGAATGTAAACTGGGAGGCCCTCGGGGAAAGAGACTGGCAGTCCTACCCACGGGACGAGCCTCCAGCCTCCACAAGTCTTAAAGTCAGCAGGTTTTGCCAAAACAGTACTTCTTCCGCAGTTGCATAAGCCAGCGATGAAGAGCAATACCATCCTGTCTGACTTGATATGCAGAGCCTGGGCGCCACCTTGAAAGACAAGCTATTGTTTGAAACTGAGCTCTCCTGGGGTCCTAAGAACAGGGCACGGGCACAAGACTGGAAGCCTGAATTTAATCTTCCACGGCTCCAGGCTGCAAGAGGCAGTCCTGGAAAACAGCTGTGAAGAGTGGGCCCGCAGATGCTGGTAAGCCAAAAAGGTGCCGGTGGCTGGTGGTTTGTCCCAGGCATTAAAGCGTGCTGTTAAGAGTTACCCCATTGGTGTGTACCTGGGACAGGTATCAACTGAGATAAACCGAGTTTGGTGGCCCTAGCCCCACGTGAGTGAACAGATCAACTTCTGAATACACGCCCACAGCAAAGGGTTGTAAAGCCTGAAACAAGGAGCTGCGGTCACATGACATTCTGGGCTGAGTCCCTCTAGCAGGCTGATTAAGGATGTGGACCAGCCCTCTGCCTGTGCAGATAGATGTCAGTGATCTGCTTGCTTCCCACAGTCACAACACAATTGGGAGGATGAACAGCTACAACCTGGACAGTCCGGAGGACACAATCTGGGAGCACGCGAGGGTAAGGGAAATTGCCAAGCCCAGGGGCTGCAAAGCTAAGCGTGGCCAGAAGGCTCCGGTATTCAGAGAGGAGAAATACGAAGTATAGACAGCTCTGGTGGACACTGAACCCTTGGCGTGCTCAACACCAAGAAGAGATGTGGGAGGTACAAGAGTCTACAAACTCCTCCAGCATGCCTTTGCCATATGCATAGAGCCGACAGCCTCCAAGTTTCAAGGGTTCTGAAAGAAATAATGGCCACAAAACAACACAAAATTGGACTCATAATTGACAAAACCAAGCAGTGACAAATATCTGAGAAAATACATTAAAATGCAAACAGAAAAAATAATGCCTAACTTCAATAAACTATAAACAAAATAGCTAAAATGGAAGCATTTAAATAGAATCATGAATCATCTTGGGCATAAATACTGTTGAAGGTAAATGCAGATATTTATTAGTTCATGAAGGATTGATGTGAAAGTTTCAAATCATCTTCCCGGAGATTAAAAAGCATAAAAGCAGCATTAGAATTTATGTTCTGTTTCCCCTAAGGACCGAAAGACATCCTTGATTCTACAGAGGCCTGCGGCATGTGGAGACGCCATTGTCCTGTGGGAAGTTCAAAGCGGACTAGGCAGTCAGCAGCTACTGTCTTAGTTCTGTGAATGGCTCCCTTGGGACCTCGGCAGTGTTTGGCAGTCATCCATTCAGGGTTCATCCTGAGATGCATCCACAGCCTTGCAGTCAGCTTCCACACAAACACACCAAGATGTCAGAAACAGCAGAATTCTACATCCTTCTCTCCTGGTTGATCAAATGTTATTATTTCTGGGCTTTGACTGAGGTCTTTTCAAACGTCTGTTTCTTAAAGTTTCTTCCATCACTTATTTGGCAAAATGCTTCCAGTTTTTCTCAAATTTCCTTTAATTTTTCTTTATTTTCATTGGTTTTCTACTTTGCCTGAGAGTCAAAGAGACGATGGAGTTCAGAGACTGACGTAAAGCCCGAGGAAATAACAAGCCTGTGAGAGAGAACTATACAAAAGTACATGCCAAATAGAAGCCAGAATTTCTGTGAAGGTCACAGAGTCAGTGTTTAGGGCTTTCTAAACAAGAAAGATGCTCGATCTGCCTCAGGAGACTGTTCCAGTGAAGATCTACTCTTCCCCAGCTAGTCCTATGAAATTATGCTTATACCCACTGACCTGAGTATTGGGTACTGTAGACTGGAGAACTATTACCCCCCAAAACTGAAGGCCTCCATTGCCAGACATCCTCCTTCCATCATATAGGTCTTTGATGAAGTGCTCAATTAGCAGCTCTGAAAATCACTGTATCACGAGCTATTGTGGAAACTGAGCCTCTTGTTCTGAGATGTAGACATAGGATGTGAGAGATCTACTGATCATGATAATGGTTTGGCTAGGCAGACAAATACAGCCTACCAGTGGTCTACTTCCATGTGGGCCTTAAAAAGTCCTGACGGCCTACATGCTGTGAGAGAGAGAAACGAATCAACACAGCAGATCACTAGATTTCATCCTAGCAGAATGTGGCGGATGATGGAGCCATGACTCAGATGAAGAAGGTTTTGTGTAAGAAAGGCATTTATATCTAAGAGTTAGCTTTGAGCAGATTGTAGGGAGATGGCAGCAGAAGTGGGTTCAAAAAAAAAAAAAGAATCCTCAACTAAAGAACAGAGAAGGCAAAAAACAAACAAACAAACAAACAAACAAACAAACAAAAAAACCCAAGGCTCTGCGGGAATAATCTTGAAGACTGAGTGACAATGAATTATCATTGATGACTAGGTATGAGCGAGGTGAGGAAACCATTGGGACCTTTAGCTGTGTTGACACCTCTGTGTAGTGGCATTTCATTTGGATTTTAATAAATAAAGTTGCCTGAGAATCAGAAAAGTTAAACAGCCACACTGGCCAGCCTTACAGGCAGCAATGATAGACATCTTTAATCTCAGCACTAGAGAGGATTATAAACGGGAGGAGACAGTTTTTAGCCACAGTCTCATCATGAGATTGCTGGAGGCAGGAGCACCATTTTCGGCTGAGGTAGAGGTAAGAGCCAGCGGATGGCTGCTTTGTGTTTCTGACCTTCAAGTTGAAACCCAATTTCTCTCTTTGAGTTTTTATTAATCGTGCTACACTTCTGTGACATCAGAGCAAGTCACAAGCTCATTAGACAAACTTGAAAACCCTAAAGTAGCCAAACGGACTGGCGACTTCTGGAAGTAAGAGGAGTTCCACAGTCCCTGCCTTGCCATAGTGGTAAAGCCGGGAGGAACCAAGGATGTCTGGGCCCTTTGAGCCAAAACTAAACCTGTGGCGCTTCTCCTAGAACAAAGTCTTAAACAAGGAGCAACTTAAAAAAAAAAAAGATGCAAACTGGGCAGTACAGGAACAAGACAAGACAAAGAAAGAAAGATGAGCTCAGTAAAAGTAGGGAGTACATATCCCAAAAGAGTACCTGCCGAAGGTTTTGGGAAAATATTACAAGATACCCAAAGAGAGAGTTCTGGAGCAATGCCTTTAGAACTATATTGAGCCATGATTAGTTCAAGAAAATAAAGGAAGTCAGTTCCATGACAGGCAAGGAAGGAAATGGATCAAATCTTAAAGGTAACACTAGGAAACAAGTCAAGATGCAGAATACCGTCCTCAGCATAATGAGTATGCACCAGAGAGGCATTACGAGAATTAAAATGAAAACAGAAACGACAGCAGCAAAGCCCCCAAAGAACTATAATTTTTAAAGTACTAAGAAAAATTACAGGAGAGATAAGCAAACATTAATCAGAATTTTAAAAATTAGGTAAAATAACGTGGGGGCTATTATAAACAAGAGAAATATATTTCTGAAAAGAAGACTAAGCCAGAAGTTGCAGCTAAATGAAAAAAAATGCAACAAATAACAAGTTGTGGCCGAGCCTTCAAGAAATGACTGTGGAGTGGGAGGAGACCACCTGCAAGCAGCCCGCTACAGGATGCAGGTGAGATAGTGATGGAGGACAGGAATGAGAGAGAAAATCCCCTACCTGAGTGCAAATCCCAGCCAAGTGTGGCCACTGGGGGTCCCAGGAGAAAGCATTTCTAGGTGTGGGGGCCAACAAAAAGGAATAGGCATGGGCAAGAAGCTGAGAAAGTCCATAGGAAGGAACAAAGTTGGGTCCACAACAAGGTTTTGGTGGACTCTCCAGGTAGTAGAGGTAGGGCAGTGTAGTGATGAGGCAAGCAGGCCTGCATTTCGTCCCGCCCGGCTCCCGCACGGTAACTTATACCCAGAAATAACAACACACAAATTGTATTCATTTAAGCACTGCCTNCTATGTTCTGACCTATCAGGCCAAGCAGTTTCTTTATTAATAAACCAATGAAAGTAACACATAGAAAATAGACCCACCTACATCAGGGCAGATCTAAAGAACTTCAAAATGAAAAAATGAACATTCTCCCCAACCAAATGGACATTTTAAAAATGATATTTCTTGTTTAAAAAAAGGAAATTGAATTTATCAGTATATTAAAGGTATCACAAGCCATGAAAAGTTGCATTTCTTCTTGGATATTAAAACAACCAATGCAATATATTTTAGAAGAAATAAGAAAAATACATAACTAAATTGATACAGAAATAGTATTTGACAAAATTCAACATTGTTTTATAATACGAAAACCAGCAAAGTACGATTAGAAGGAAACTTCTACAATATAATAAAGGCTATAGTGAGAAACTGACCACTAATAGCCAAAACAATCTTGAAAATGAACAATGTAGGAAGTCTCACATTTCCCCATCCCAAACAGCACAAAGTGAGAGTAATCCAACAATGTGATGCTGGCCTGCAGAGGGATACACTGAATAAGTGGAAAAGAATACGCATTAGCCCAGAAAAAATGTCATCCTCACATGTACGCTAAAATGATTTTTGACAAGGGAGCTAAGATGAATCAATGGAATAAGGACGACATTCTCCACAAACAATTCTGGAAGAACTAGGCAGTCACCTGTAAAACGATGCACTCGCATCTTACTGCATTAAAAAAAAAAACAACCCTAAATGCACTAAGATCTAAACATGCTGAAACTATAAAATCCTTAGAAAAAAATAGGGAGACATTTGTGACACTGAATTTGGTAATGACTTCTTGCATGTGTCACAATAAACACAGGCAATGAAGAAAGAAAGAAAGAAAGAAAGAAAGAAAGAAAGAAAGAAAGAAA
>LOEQ01000524.1:28458-57192 GCA_001685075.1 Bramus lutescens
ATTGACAATGCTGACTGTCTGGTGGCTGGATACTGAGGGTATCCAGCCCCCACTGGGGGTCTGGATAAGCATTTTTTCCCAATCTTGTTGTGTGTTTATTCATCGCTTAGATTTCAGATCGTTTTTCTTTCATTTCACTTAAAAATGGTCAGGACTCACTACATTAGTCTAATGTCTCTGCTTAAAGACAACTGACAAATGTGTATTATTTCATCCTTCTGAACTTGTTTTTAGATCTTTAAAATGACAAGAACCATATAAGACTGTGAGGATGATCAGACATATGGAAAGCATATACTGATGCTAAGTATTCAGCTTATATTCAACACTAGCTACTATTAGTACAATTTTATAAAAACAATAAAGAAAATTGTTAGCATCCGAGTCTGCACACAGCCAAGGGCTAGACTGCTGCCCAGATTGCAATTTGGTTCTCATCACAGCAACACACAACATCTTCCTTTCTCTCAGAATGGCAGTGCTACATGCTAAGATGGTGGCACCAGCTAGGAAACTTGAGCTATTAAGAGAGTTTTAAAAAAGAATTACCATTTCAGTAGTGTTTGAATGTGATCCCAGGACTCTGGTATGGATGCCCAAGTCTATAAGGATCCACAGACTCAGCATCATCCGTGTCTTGCTGTTCACACAGGGTGTTTTCTGTTACAGCAGGTTTTCATGGGTTTATAGTCAGGGCCCGATAAATATAACATTTCTAACCCCTTGAAAAGTACCCAAGACAAATCCATGCCCAACACTCTCCACCTTTTCCTAAAGATCGCCCCACTTTTTGATGAAATATTATAAATGATGCAAAGAGCTGAAGTAGGAAGGCATTGGGATGAATTGTGGGGTAGGGGTAAGATATTTTCCCCTATGGGACCTCTTATAAACAGGCTGAGTTGATTTTCCTTAAACTCGGGTGGTCAGACTGTTTTCCACGCTGCTCATTTGTCTCTTCCTGCATTTTCCCTCCCCTTCCTTCATTCTCCCCTGCACTTTTCCTCTCATCTCCCCCTCCCTCTTTCTATTCAGTGGGGTCTCCTGTAGTACAGGCTGGCTGTAAACTCACTATATAACCAAGGATGACCTTGAACCTCTGATTCTCCTGCTCCCCATTCTCCTGAGTGCTGGAATTACAGGTGTGTGCTACCACATCGAGTTTATAGGGTGCTGGGGATCAAAGTCAGGGCTTTGGGTGTTCTAGGCACACTCTCTCCTGACTGACCCTCATCCTCAGCCCTGGATTTGATGGTTTGCAGAGCATTCTCATAACTACCTAGAGACAACAACCCCATGCTAGAGGTAGATGGGAAATACAGGGGAATTCCAATAAAGAGGGAAAAAATGGCTGGTCTTCCTACTACTAGAGCAAGAAGTTTTAACAACACATTTTCTTGCTGAAATCACTGATTTTTAGAAGTAGCCGAAAATTTATGGGTGAGTTTTATATGAAATACTTCTCTTCAAGAAAATCATGTAGGTATTTCTTAGGTAATTTGGAACTTTTGATATTTTATGTATCAGAAAATTTCAGTTCTCCTTCTAAACAACCACACAGCCATGTCTTCCTAGACAAAAATTGGTATTCCCATGATGGAGACACCACTTCTATTGTCTTCTTAAGGCAAATTGCAAATAGAGATGGTTCAGATGACTGACTTGCAGTAAGCATGACATACCAAACTGGTTTCTAAATATAGAGAAAGGCTGAATGTCCTCCTTCCCACACACACACACACGCACACACACACACACACACACACACACACACACACACAAAACCAATAGAAGTGTAAGTGATGGTGGAGCTTCCGTAATGAAATGTCAAATGGTGGAAGAACAAGCAGAAAGGAAAGTAGCTGTGGAGGATAAACTTCCTACAAATGGTTATTTTAGACTCCTGGAAGAAATCCTCCAAAATAGCACCTACCAAATGACACCCATAATTTTGGTGAATTTGGTAATAGTGCATGTTACCTAAAGAAAAATGGAATAGTGCATAAAACTTTGAAGATTAAAAAAGGCAAAGTTGTTTAATAAATGCTATGATTTCTATGTAAGCATCCAGAAGCGGTGATCATCGTTATCCATATCCATATGCTGTTTGCGTGTGTCCTCTAGGTTTTGAATACAGTCGACTCTGTGTCCTTTCTTGGAGGCTTCAGAGGACTGATTTTTGGTAGCATCTCTTTGGCGTACTGTGTCTTATGGAGTCCAGCTTCACGAAGTGCTAGCTCAAATCTAAGTCTAGGATCAGAAGTTATCTGCAGATATAAAATACAATTTAAATAAACAACTCATTTAGTTGAAGCAAATTTTATCACTCATTTTTATATTTCCAGGTCGCATATTTTTAAAGGTATAGATGGTTAGATGCCAATAAATCCTGCTAGTTCTGTGATTGCAGAGTTTTTACTAAAAATGTTCAAACCGTTTTTGAGATCATCACTTTCCAGTGCATTATTTATTTCCAACATAAGCTACATTCAGTATTATATACTATATTAATCAAATACAATATATCAAAATTATTAAATGATTAAATAAAAGAACCTTACTTCCAGTACTATTATTATTTATTGCTGGCTAGAATCATATAAATAATGCATTATAAAATAAATCTACTTTAATAAATAAAATTAATCTTCAGAATATATTTTTAAGTAACTATCATTAAGAAAAACATGTTAAGCATATGAGTGTGTGTCTGCATGCAGGTATATGCACCATCTGGGTGTGCAGTGCTTACAGAGGCTAGAAGAAGGAGTGGTAATTTAGTTAAGGACGGTTCCATAATTAAAGGCCTAATTCTAAAATAACAAGCAGAAAGAATGTAGCTATGGAATTTAAATTTCTTGCAAATGGAAAAACAACCTCCAAAATACAGCTCCCCAAATGATAGCACAGGTAACAAACACCCCATGATCTTGGTCAACTTGGCAATATTAACTCCTAGAACTAGATCTGCTCAGAGCTGAGTTGCTAGGTGGATGCTGGGATCCAAACTCAGGCCCTTTGCCAGAGTCCCAAGAGCTCTAAACCACTAAGCCACCTCTCCATCATTCAGTATTGTGCAACATATACATAAACACATGGTCACTCCCTGAGAAAGAGAATCTGGGGGTGGCCTTTTATTTCAGACAGAACTTGAAATGCCCACCCATCCCATGCTAAATGGGAGGAGACACACAAATAGCTCAACTTCTGTTCATATTTATACTTGATTGGACCTTAGTCCTATACCTATGAATCTTAAATATCATCATACTCTCTATCGCGATAAGAGGGGACCACATATGGATTTATATGCATGAGGTATTTTACCTGAATCTGAAGTCCAACCCCACAAAGAGATAAAGTCATAAACTTTTGAAGATAGTTTTCTCAGTGAGTTCCTGAGAGAGTGGAAGGAATAAGATGTGTGCAAATGGCATGCGCACTGTGTGGGCTACGCTTCACGTGGTAAAACACGAAGGTGTGTGGGGCACTGCTTCCAGGAGGATGACCTCAGAGAAGAAACAACTGGGCAACAGTGAAATCTGACTTAATCTGTAACTCAGAGGGAGGAAGAGAGATCAAATCACGTACAAATGCTGAGAGGAAGCAGGTCGATTTTGGGATTGGGGAGTTGGGCCAGAACGCTCTGCCACTGAGGAGCTCTATCAAGAAAGGACACTCAGACTGGGGTGTGGATTTCAAAGTCTCGACGTCTGTCCTAGCTGGCACCATGTTGGTTACTTCTGCTTTTAGCATGAAAGTGTGGATCTGATCATAAAGTCAGAATAAACTAAGGTGGTAGGGGAAGAAGAGAAGGAGGTGGGGTCAGGAGTCCTTTGACTGTCTAGTCATGAAGTAATAAATACATAAGCATGTACAGAAGTAGGTAGGAAACAACTGTTAGAAATACCCTGAAAGGAAGATGAAACAGCAACCAATCAGAAGCAGGGCTGGGGTAGTGGTGCATTGGAATTGGGGCTGGGTAGTGCTGCACTGGAAACAGAGCTGGGGTAGTGGTGCATTGGAAGCAGGGCTGGGATAGTGATGCATTGGAAGCAGGGCTGGGGTAGTGATGTGATGTGGGATTCCCTATGCTGTGAATATGATTGGTCAATGAATAAAGAAACTGGCTTGGCCTGATAGGGTAGAGTAGAGCTAGGTGGAGAAAACTAAACTGAATGCTGGGAGAAGAAAGGCAGAGTTGGGAGAAGCCATGGAGCCACAGCCAGGGGAAGACATGCTGAAACCTTGCTGGTAGGCCATGAGCCTCGTGGTAAAATACAAAATACTGGAAATGGGTTATACTAGAGTTGGGCGGTGGTGGCACATGCCTTTAATCCCAGCACTCGGAAGGCAGAGGCAGGCAGATCTCTGTGAATTCGAGGCCAGCCTGGTCTACCAGAGCTAGTTCCAGGACAGGCTCCAAAGCTACAGCAAAACCCTGTCTCAAAAAACCAAAGGGGAAAAAAATACTAGATGTAAGAGCAATACACTTAAATGATTGGCCAAGCAGTGATTTGAATATTATAGTTTCTGTGTGGTGATCACTTTACTTTGGGAGTCTGGGCTGCCAGGAAACGAACAAGCGGCCTCCTTACAACAGTGATGCATTGGAAACAGAGCTGGGCTAGTGATGCATTGGAAATAGAGCTGGGCTAGTGATGCATTGGAAACAGAGCTGGGGTAGTTATGCATTGGAAGCAGGGCTGGGCTATTGATGCATTGGAAGCAGGGTTGGGCTAGTGATGTGTCTGAGGCCAGGAATAACCCATAGGTCCTTGTCGGAGAGACAACCCGTTGAGCCTAGGACCCAGGCTTTTCCTCCTCTGTCCCCATTTATTCTCACACATTTTTAAGGAGCCACACTCCCTCTGTGATCTGTATGCAGTTAATTCCCAAATTCCAGTTAAATCCCAGGATTCATCCTGGCCAGGGCTATGAATCTTTGACATTTTTTATCATTCGCTTTTTTNNNTTTTAGTAAAAACTAAATGAAGAGGAGAGGTTTCTCCTCCACCAGAGGCCAGTAATCGGTTTCTCAAAGGCATGCTTTCCACCTCTTCACCCTAAACATGACATGAACAAAACTAATTGTCCCCAGGCTTTGTTTCCCCTTCTGGATTCTTACATGGTTAATGGCAGATCTGCAAAATGGCAATAATCTGTTGACTTAGTGCTGAATGCAGGCAGTATTCTAGGCAGCTGATATTCATTATTTCTAATCCTCACAAGAACTTTGCAAGTAATTATTTTAAAGATGAAGAAAACAAACATAAAGATGCTAATAGCTTAGGCAAGCTCACATAACCAATAAATTGAGGGTGTGGCTTTGCATTCCCAATGAGGGCTCTTTGCCGGTGGTCCTTATCTAGCCTGGAATCGTCCTCGGCTGCTCACTACTCTCTCCCCACCACTTCCACGCCTCCACCCCAACACTCATCCACTTTCTATTCAGGATACAAGGATAAATTACAAATGCCGTTATTTAACTTAACCTGCTTTCAAATACCGTGTCTGTGCACAGGATCCAGGTCAGTCGTCTGAGTAGAAAGGTTTTTTGTGTATTGCAGTTGGGCCCTCGCCCATTTCTACGCTCAACCTGTGCCCTGCCCCTGTCTCACAGTGAAGGCACTCAAGGAAGCGCCTCCTTTCCTTCTGCCTGGGAAAGCCCTGGCGGCTTGGTCTGGCTCCCTAGGACTTTGCTTTCCTCAGAGTTAAGCCCCTTTAGGGTGCAGCTGCCTCCCCACATGGGCAGCTGGTTCTGGAGAAACACCCACACGTTCTTAGAAGGAATTCTCCCTACGCAAACTAACATTTTTTCCCCTTAAACTGTAAATCACCTTGGATGAATTTAGGAGCTACTGCCCCAAGTCCTCAAGCTCAGATCTCCATCTTTCTAACCTGCCAGACAGAGCTAACCATTCTCTCCCCACAGGCAGCACGGAAGTGGCCTTGCCCTGGTGCGTCACTTCTGTGTACCATACTCGCCTTCTTGACCTGGACCCTCTATTCCCTTCCTCCAGGAAAGACCAGTCTGGCTCTTACGGGATAGAGCTAAGAGCTACACACTCACACCGAACCAGAATATAGTTACCTATTTCTTAGGTACCTGTTTGATTATTAATGAATAGAGTTTTCATCTTATTCACTACCAAGTATGCAGCAGACAGGAGAGGCACTCTGGATTCACTTGGTTTCTTCAGAGTTGGGCTTTTCTTCTCTCTAGGTCTATAAAATTCGAGACTGCTTTCTTCCTTAATTTTGGCTATATCCATTCATTCGTATGTCCTCTTTCCTAACCTCCTCCTGCTAAAAGTTCTTTCCAACCTTCCTTTTCAGTTCCAGCCACAACTAACATGGAGTCTAAGCTTCCACCAACAACTTTGTGATCTTTCAAGGGCATCTCCACATGAGATGTTTTACCCTTAGCTCTAAGAACATACATAACCTGGGACAGTGGTCTTCAATACTGCCTGTCAGTCTCATCGATTGCTTATTTAATGGGATTTATGTCGTGAATTTAGATATAAATTATTAATACAACAATAGAGAAATCCATGAACTGTAAAACAATATCAATAACCATTTTATATCAATGACTTTTGAATAAAACATTGTAATTTTTCAGTGACAGACATGATTTTTTTAAACTGTTTTGGTTTATGTCACAATTCTTTAATATTTAGATTCACGCAGTAATTATGCATTATCATTTGGAAGTAAAAATATGCTAATATGAGGGTGTTGAAATGTAAATCTTGAGAATAATTTGTACCTCAAAGCGCCCACTTCAGCAGGTCTTCCGACTCTCAGCGTGGATTGTGCACCAATCCTGCTAATTCCCCTAATTACCTGCTGCTCATTGTATGTAGTCAGTGTGAAGAGAGGCTTCTGAAGGATGAATTCATCTTCACGTTCAGGGCCCATCCTAGCTTTCCATGCCATTGTGTCTGACATCATCCTCAGTGGATCAGACTGAACAACAACAGCAACCTGAGAGAAGAGAAAGCGTCAGCACTCAGAAGAGGGCACAAGCTAGAAGCCTCTGGGTAAGATTATAGGTCTGTTTCATGACCGTTACGGAAGTGTTATAACATATAAAATGGTAGAGGAAAGAGCAAAGGAATGCAAAATCCAGGTCAATTCCAGAGTCTTGCAAAGGAGTTAAAACACATGTCAAGTGAGCTATTTAACTATCATGGTCCTTTGCTAATGATTAAATAGTCACAATTTTGATTGATTTCAGATACAAATTTATTTGTCTGGCAAAAGGCAAATGAAATCTTACAGAGAAAACCTGTATCACTTGAAAATGACAAAAAGCAACAAAAATTCATTTCAGCAGCAATCGATCTATGGTTATAAGTACCAACACCATGAGGCTCTCTGGTGAGGTCGATTGTGCCCTCATTATCAGAAGAGCTGGGTGAACTTCCTTCCTACTCTGCAAGTAGACTCCCTGGGTCCATTAGAGACAATGAATTAGTTACCTTTCTACTGTAAAATTCAATTGCAGAGTCATTTTAACACAAAGTCATTGTCCTACGTAAAAATAACTGCTCTGACCCAAATCTTAACGAAAAGAAGCCACTAATTTTGTCAATCATATGCACCATTATTAACACTGGCTTGTTAATTCTGCAAGTCAAGAATTTGCATAGAGTAAATGGTATGTTTATGCCATTGCAAAACAGCTGTAGTAAAATGACTATGGTCAAACGTAGTTTAATTATTATAGGCTTCCAAGCTCCAATGCCTTATATACTACAGTTCCAAACACTGACTACAGGTGATGGAAATAGAAAATGTCTTCCTTCAAAGGACTACTGGATAGAAAGAATTCCAGTCACAGGGACTCTGTAGTTATCAAAATTATGTTTGTAATAAGAATATTCAGTAATTGTGACAGTAAGTCTGTCTCCAGGAAGCCATAATATGTAATTATTTGCTAATAATTGAATAATTGGTGTTTTTCAGATTTATCACAAAGAATTTATGTTCTTATACTTTGAATTCTTCTCTGCAGCCCCTTTTATTGAAGAGGAGGATGATGTAAGAGCCATCTCATAGGAGTCCCAGTTGACACTTACTAGTTATGTGACTTTGGAGAAAGCACCAGACCTCTTGGTTTCCTCCTTTACAACATGGGGGGCCTTAAAAACATTTTCCTCATAGGGATGCTGAGGGGGTTAAGCCAAGCTTCATCAGAGAGCACTGGAACAGGGCTTTGCAGTAAGTAAGTGCTCACAAATTTGATCTCCGATTACGGCAACCAGTAGGGCAGGTACTGCCATTATTATCCCCATTTTCCAGATGAGGAAATGGAGCCAAGGCAGATTAAGTCAACCACTCAAGTTTTTCCTGCCATTGAGTACTTAGCCTGCTGCTGCAGGGCTGAAGGACACCCAAGGTCAAGCGTCATCCATGGCTCTGTAAGACTTCTCATTCAGAAAGGAACCTACATAGCCGCTGCCTGTGCACGCTAGGCTGTGCAGTCACCAGTTCAAGAAATCACCTGGGAGTTCAAGTTTAGAAAAATTACCAGAGGAACTCCCTCACATTTCCCAATCTCTTAAATCCCTGCGTCTGCCATGTACTGTCTACTTTCATCTACTTTTGCCTAGTTCTATTAGGCAGGGCAATAGGAGGCTTTTATTTCTCTACAAAAGGGCTATTTGTAAAATGGTACTTAACAGGCTTGCTGGCTGTGGGATTTTTTTCCAAGCACAGGTTCCCACTCCAGAGTGGATAATCTTGTTCCACCACATTTTTGAGGACAGTCCTTTGACTGGGAACAGTTTCACCGCTGCAAACAGATACTGTGTGGACAATCAACTACAGGAGACAGGGTCGCATTTAGATCTTGGGAGAGCTTTTGAAACGCTGCTGATAAACTTCTTCAAATATATTAAGAAGCTGGACCTGGTTCAACATAAACCTAACTGGCTCCTGGGAATGAAAACCATGTCCTAATTTGGAAAAGTTACATTTTTATATAGCAGATGTCATGAACAAAGTCCCAGTAATAATATCATTCGCACACTTAGAAACATTAACAGAGTAAAAGATTTCCAAATTGAAAACACCTGTTCTCGAAGGGCTTCCAGCCGCCTCTCTCGCTCTTCCTCTTCCTGAACTTCTTGAAGGGCCGCTTTTTTCCTCTCCATCAAACGCTTCTCCAGTAATTCTTGTCTATATTTAACCCTTTGGGAAAGAGACACAGGACAGGTAGGTGTACCATAAATAACTCACACAGTACACAGACAGGAGTGCAACAGGAGACATCTCAGGGGGACATCACCCCCCATGGGTTGATTTTACTTGTTTTGATTTCTCAGGTCCAAACAGTGAGAGGCAATTGACTGATTCTAGTAACCAGAGAGATACGGGAAGGCTTGGAGTGAAATACAGCTGGGCTCAGTGTTCGTGGCCCCAATTTTAAACGCTGACCCCAAGAGCGAGCCACCAAAGCTACAATTACAGTGCCCTGAGCAACAACCACCCAACCCTGAGTTACGGCACAGCCTTCTGATGACAAGCTTGAACACAACTTGAGTGGTTAGAAAGACTGTATTCCTGACTAAATGCTCAGACTTTTTGAAAGCAGGGCAAATAAATTACTGTAATAATGTGCTTCAATTATTTAGGTTACTGGTACTTAAACTACGCTTCATATGTAGTGTGGTTCAGTGAAGTGGGGCTTGTGGGCATGTTAAAAAAAAAAACTTAAACATTTTAAACGTTGCACTCTGACATCTGTAGATGGCAGCAAAAAACATGACTTTTTCCCTTCACCATTCATTCTCCATCTCCTTCCAAATCATCAGACACTAAAACATGGTGCCTTAAAACACAGCCCCGGGCCATGAGCTCGCCTAGCCTTCTCTGCGGCCTGTAAGCCTCGACTATTGCTGTCTTCATGACAGAAGGATTCTATTGACTTACAGAGATGAGATTTACCATTTCACAAAGCAGGCACCTAGGCTCTCTGGAGGATTAGGCTGTGCTGGTCCTTCTCTCGGTGACAGCTTAGCTTTAGCTTGCTTTGTCACTTTAGGCACAAAGACCCTTTGCCCCTAGCATACCCATCCTTATTTTCTACGGTTGCATTTTCGCTAGACCTTGCGTCTGTAGGTTCTGATGTTCGCTGAGTGCGTGTGAGGCAAAGGTCTTGCACTAAGTGCTTTATGATTTCTTTTTTAGGCTCCACAACAATCATAGGTAGGGGTATAATTTTGTACGTATAATTTTGTCTTTTAGAGATGCAGAAATGGAGGCTCAGACAAATGGTGCAATTTGTCCAAAGTCTCATGCTGATTAAGCAGCAGAGCAGAGACACAACCCAGAATGACTGTTCTCAGCACCCAAGCCTAGCCTCCAGTCTCCCACCCCCTGTAATTAACCTCTGCGAGGTCCTCCTCCCTAGAGCTCTCCTTCTACACCAACTTCCCCTACACATCTCTTGTGCTAGTCGGTGCGGGCATGCTGAGAATAAGTCTTCCTTAGATGCTGATATCTTAATATAGACACAAAGCACGCCTAAGAGCCGAACGAAGAATTTGCAAGGAGGGACAAATATGGTCCCCTGGAGGTGGAGAAAAGAGAGATGGCCACTTGTTGGAGGTACTGTTCAGGTTGTAACAAAAGCTTCGTGGAGGAGGAACATTTGAGCTGGGTGGTGAGGATGGGACAGGAAGCGTGGGACTGGCGCACAAGAATGGGTACCCTTTTTGTCTTATCCTAGTCCCAGAGAGCATGGAACAGGGTAAGTAGATGGTAGCGGAGAGGGACAGGCAAGCTGTGGTGGACTGAGCCTGGCAGTCACACTGTTTCCTCAGATGTGCCCCGCGAGCGGTGCTCCTGACAGTCCGCTTGCTCATGAACCGGCAACAACGGAGACGTGCAGGGAGGGACAGAAGGAAAGCGTGTGACACAGAAAAGTGACAACGGAGTCTGAGCAGGGCAACCCTAGCCTTCTCTGAAGGTCATGGCCATACTATCGCTCTCTTCTGTGTCAGGAGTCAGTGCCAACCGAACCTGTGGACTCAAGAGCCACAGCTCAGCAGGCTCCCCATCTCCCCTGCCTCCATGTAGGACACTGTTTCCCATTCTCTCCGTTTTCACTAAGGCATGACACAACACAACCTCCTTAATGAGGTTCTCCTCAGTTGCACCGAGTATAAGCCAAGTGAACTTCTGTGAAGGTTCAATTAAAAGATACCCTGGGACTTGCCAATGACCATATGCTAGTTCTCAGAACCTTGGAAAGTTTCTCTTCCTGCGGGACATATAGGTTGCTTTGTCTGCAACAAAGTTTTTGTCTGCTTTGTGGGAGAGTAATAGTCGGTCCTGCCAGGGGAGCTTGACTAGTGAGGGAGAAACTGCAAATGAGACTTTGGCATTTATTTATTCATGAAGAAGGCTGACTTTCAGTTCATTTTGAGGCTCATTTTTCACTTAATAGATATTTATTGAGCCCAGTGCCAGCCATGAATCAAATATTGCTTCAGGCATATGCAGTGACCAGTCAACATGGGTGACACACATGGGTCTTTGCCCAACAGACACTACAATAGAAGTTTCAAGATGGGGCAGCTGTGAGATGGGGGCTGGGGGGTGCTTCTGTGGTACAATGAGGTGGAAGTCATGGGGGAGGGACCTTTGCCAGAACTGGGAGCCGGTCTTAGAGGTATTCTGAACCTGAGACTCAAAAGAGGAATCACTTCCAGCCAAGGGGGAGAAAACAGAAAGAGTGGACTAGGAAGAAGAAAGCCCAGAGATGAGAAGTCATGGCAGGCCTGAGGAACTGAAAAGAGATACAGTAAGACCCAGTACAAATGTGACAAGATGCAGGGAGACATGGACTCAGGCTAACAGGGTGAGATAGCCACACTGTGGGGCTTTGTGAGGAAGAGAAAGCACTGGCTGCTCTTTCAGAGGTCCTGAGGACAATTCCCAGCAACCACATGGTGGCTCAGAATTATCTATAATAGGATCTGATGCCCTCTTCTGGCATGCAAGTATACATGAAGAGTACTCATAGGTAAAAAAAAAGTAAATATATAAAGTTAAAATTAAAAAAAGAAAATGGAAATAGGTTAGGACTGATTTCCAAGGAAACAACACCTCAGAAAGGAACAAAGAAAGCAGAAACTAAGGAAATGAGAATAAACAGTCCCCAGAAAAGGTAAGAAAAATGAGATCTAAAATGTCAAATGCTACAGAAATATTTATTATAATCCAAAGCTATTACTGCATTGAATTATGGGGAGTCATTGCTGATGCTGGCCAGAGCAGACAGTGGTGAGGTGGCTGAGCACTTAGAAGGAGGGAAGGAGGGACAGAGGGCAAAACCTTTTGTAAGACGGATTCGGGTGGGAGGCAGGCACGGAGCAGGGCTGTAGAAAGCCAAGCTGGCCGTTGAGACCCAACTCAACAGGGAATGTTCTCAAGGTTATCTAGACAACCTTAACCTTTGAGAAAATCCAAGGGCATGGGCAACATAGTGATTCTCAGTTTTTAAAGATACTGTGGCTTAAATGCGAACAATGCTTCGCGTACAAGAGGAAGACCCCTGACGCTGCTTGTGCTCTGGATAGCAAAATGTCTTTTCCTGAAGAGAAGTGATGCATAAAGGAACTCTTGGGAGAAGGCCAAATACTCACATATTCATGGGGAAAGAAAATGGCAACACAGTAAAGCCAGTCACTTGGAAAATTTTCCACATAAATACTTTCAGTCATTTGAGGTAGCAGATTTCCTCCAAATTTAACTGTTGCTATGAAAGTCAATGTCAGGAAATGGCTAAACTCAATGGTTTTTAAGCTGTGCACTGAATCCCC
Organism: Bramus lutescens; assembly: GCA_001685075.1. Taxonomy (NCBI): domain Eukaryota; kingdom Metazoa; phylum Chordata; class Mammalia; order Rodentia; family Cricetidae; genus Bramus; species Bramus lutescens. The sequence goes on from LOEQ01000524.1 coordinate 41,301, forward strand.
AAACAGGAGCCTCGCTTTCATTTCTCACTCCATTTTACGCTCCCTGCGTCCACAAAGGTGGAACAAGCTGCCGAAGAGGCATTTGCAACTTCTCTTGGGGGAGGAGAGCATCATATTGTTCGTTCACAAGCAACAGCTGCTGCCCAGTCAGGCCAAGCACTAATAATAATCAAAGAAGGACTTTAAGCTTCCTGGCCTTCAGGAGGCTTGAGGGATGGTAAGCTTTCATGTAGAAATAGAGAATCTGCATGTCATTGAGGAGACTTGAATATGTATTGCACTCTAAGGAGTGAGTGGACCTCAAGGTGCAGCAACACCTGATGTCAGTGAGCCCTCAGGAAGATCTTGGCAAACTTTTATAGGAAAATCTAGGTCTTACTAACTGGAATCATGAGCTAACTGCAGTCTAAATGGTTATGGCAAACAAGTGGGGAAGACTTTACCAAGAAGGGCACACGGGCACACGGGAGCAAGCACTTCAACTAAGAAACAAGAATATTCTCATAGGACAACACAGCAGTAGGTAAAATAGAACAAAGAGATGGAGTTTCAGTTAAGGTACAGTAGCCAACACTGAACTTCCCACCCCCATGTACTGGGGACATAATTTGCTCCGCTGAAGTCAACTCTGTTTATAAGCAAACTTCCTTCATAGAGTTGAAGCCATGAACCTGAACATTCAACATAACAATGTTAAACAGGTACTTGCCGAGATCTCCCTGCCAGAGGGACCACAGCAGCCGCGTCGTGGGGAATAGGGTTTTGCCTGTTGGGAAATCCATTCTGGATTTGAACCTCGCTCAGAAGATGATTCTGCCCACCAAATGGAGGAGAGCCTCCCATTAGCTGTTGGGTGCCTAGGGAACAGTGTGTAAATTGAAACAGAGGAGGTGAGCCAGGAGCCATCACCTTCCGGATCGGAGTCTGTCCAGAGCAAACACTGAAACCCTGGATCACACCACCATGCTTCACTCCTCCAGCCCCACGGAAGGGGAAATTGGCTCCACTCAGCTCTGGGAAGAGCATCAGCAGAGACGGATCCCCACAAACAGTTCTGAGTCCTGACTTGAGGTGGTGACAAATGGTACAGATGTGCATGAAGCAAGAACAAGGAGGACTCGGAGCGTGTCTGCAGAGCCAGGAATGGATGAACCAGGCCAGCCCCAAACAGAGCCCATACTTCCAGCTTATTTATTTGTGAGACTCCCAGAACCCAGTTTCTGGCTCTATATCAATGCAGTTCCATCAACATTGCTATCTTCCCACCTCCTTGGTGACAAACACTACTTCAGGTGTTTGGGGTACAGTAATAGAGAAAACAAAAGTAAACATTCCCACACTATGATGTTTTACATGACTTGTGGTTTGCTTTGTATACAGATGACTAAGTCCACACTCTGGTGTTGACGGAGGCTGCTTGTTCACTCCCCAGCTGCTAAGACCTGAAATAATTTCTCAGAAACTATATTATTTGCAATATTGTTTAGCCAACAGCTTAAGAGTATTTCTGGCTAACTCTTATATCTTAAACTAATCCATTTCTATTAATCTGTGCATCACCATGAAGTAGTGTCTTACTGCAAAGTTCTGGCATGTCTGTCTCCTCTGGCAGCTACATGGTGTCTCCCTGACTCCGCCTACTCTCTCTCTACATATATCTTCCAGCCTGGGTATAATATTCTGTTAAGCCATTGGCCCAAAGCAGCTTCTTTATTAACCAATGGCAATAAAACATTCATAGCATACCATGGGGAATCCCACATCACTCTGGTTATGGTCAAATGGTTCTCAATAAGTTGGTTTTGGATGCTCACATCCTGGGTTGGAGAGCCATTTCTTGGATCATTATGGGACAATGGTTTTTAGTTGTAACCATAATTAGAACCATTGAAACTTAACAAAAACAGATGCCAGGACACTACAAATCCATCGAATCCTACTGATGGGGGTCCAAGCACTAATACTTGGTTAGACATTCTCCTAGCAATGCTAATGAAGAAGAGCCCAGGTTGGGGACAATGCCAGGCAGCTCAGCCCGAGCCTAGCTACCTAGAGGCTGGGTAGCTAGCTGCTTCTAACCCTGGGCCTCTGCTTTAAAGATACTGAGTGGAACCTGCAGTCAGAATTTTCAGTATATTTCTGAGTGATACGAATGCCGCTGGCCTGGGGACCACATTCTGAGAACTGCAACATAGATAAATATATACATTAAAGGGACTTTACCTGACCATTGTTATCAAGGCAAAATTGGGTACAAATTACTACCTAGGCAGGGCTTATTTCTGTCTGTGTGCTTATACATCACAGTTACATGCTTTGGGTCTAATCTAGACTAGAAATTTCTGATAGTGCTGTTGGCATCCAACCCTGCCCTCTCCTACCTGCCTGCATCTCCAAAACATATGGATGGCAGACACTCAGGGCGAACACAGCCTTCTCAGGCTTGGAGCGGTATCATTGATGGGCAGTCTTAACAGCAGTTGTTACAAAGCTTGTTTTTCCCTCAGATGAACAAAACATATCTTGATGACAGCTGAAAACCTCAGGCTCCTATTTAGAGTCTGTTCAGTGAACTTGAGGCAAAAGGAACTAAATCAAAGCATATCCACCTGAAAGAGGAGGCATGGGCTGTTCACCCTGGGAATAGGCCTTTGAGCCACAAACAGATGGGTATTTTATCACCAGCAGCGAACCCCACAAATGAAAGTGAGGTCCATTTCCTGTTGGTTATACTCGGTTCTAAGCCAGATACCCAAATCACCACCTTGAGATGGAATACGGACTTGACCTGGGAATGCAGGGATGAGAGCAAATAGGCTAAGGTGAGACTAGGCAGGCCCAGGAAGGGTGTTGCAAATGTCATCTTGGGTATTTTTCCCACATTAATCCAACAAGCCACTTCTGCCACTGATCATTATCCATCTCTAAACCCATCCCTAACTGCTTCTACGTGACTCTCTGTAATCCATTTTAAATCTTTACATATCCTCAATGTTTTTCCTATACAACTCATTGCCAATAATAAGTGGGAGTAGGGACTATAAACTGTGGTGTCTGCAGAGATCTTAAAATAATAATAAAATTGACAAAAAGACAAATTTTCCCCTAGTTATGTACCAGAAATGTTAACACAATAAAATACCCCTCCCTGGAGCAGACCACATGACCCTATCTACAGTTGTCTTCAGGTGAATACCAATGTTTCTTGGCGACAATACTTCTGTGGAGGCCCCTGAAATAAAGGGTACCTAGGGGAGATGATTGCTTTGATCCCCAGTGACACTCACAGAGATTTCCCCACTGACTTTGCAGTTACATGGCTCTCTCTCTACCGTGGTTCTTGGACTTACATACTGGCTGTCCAGGTCCATACCCACCACTGGCAGTTATTTGAGACTGTAACCAACAGCCCTTTCTTTCCCAGTGGTCATCCCTCTTCTACAACCTGCTTCCTTAGACCACCTTGGAGCTTTTTAGCACCAGTTATGACTGTTGCCATGGGAGATGCTGTTGATGATGCCAATCTCTCAGCTCCCTGTATCTGCTAAGAAAGACTGCAGACTGCATGGCTCTGGGGACTCATTCTTACAGACTTCCTAGCAGCTTCCTGCTTGCTCCTAGTTCATCTCACCCTACCTGCAGCTCTAGCTCAGCAAAACTTGCATTTCTCAACATTGTTCATTGGGTACTGTGTACCAGACATGGGGGCTAAGCCTCCCTCTCCTAAAGTTTACAATATTTAATTCTTCCTCTATCTTTTCTTCCAGACCTGATCAGGTTTTATTACATTTTCTTCCTGGCTTTTGAATCAAAGCCCCAAAGTCACCAAAATCCATTGATTATCTTTCTTTCTTTTCTTTGGACAGCCACCCCGCCAATTCCCAGCCCTAATTCTTTGTTGAATGTATTATACATTGACTTTAAGCTTTATAGCATATTCAACACATCCCACAACCATTTTCCATACTCTATCTGTTTTGGCATTTACCCTTCTTAGTTCATATGTAATTCCCCTCCTGAGCAGAGAGAACCTCAGGCCCTGCTTCACTGCAAAAAGGCCTTTGGCCTTTCTTTCTCATGCCTTGTCCTGATGACCTTGCCAAGTTTCATCTTCTCACATCCTCTCCATGAGCCCAGGATTTCATTCCCATAAGCTTAGCGGTTGTCGCTAGTATCATGCTCCAAAAACAGACCTCTTCCTTGCTTTTGCTTCAGTCTCCATCTCCAGCCACACCATTCATGATCTTCTCCTGTACACACAGCTTCTTCAAGTGGGGTGAGAAATGTGTCTCTTGGCTCTGACTCCCTTGTCGACGCCACCCTTCCTTTCCCTTTCCTTATTTCTACAGAACCATTTTGTAATTGAAGGAGCTCTATTCTCTGTGTGAGATTCTTTCTTAGTTTGGTTCATGCTGGCAGCAGTCTGGGGTCTGTTCATTCCACTCCCTGGAAATGACTCTCTTCAATGTTACCACAGGCTTCAAACTGTACACTTTGGGGTCTCTTTCAGAGTCTCTTCCTATGAGACCTGTTGCCAATGCCCAAACTGATGGCCACCTCTCTCTCTCCCAAACTGATGTGTCCCCTCTTTCTGACTGCTCCCCACAAACTCTATCACCAACTCTTTTGCATCTGTCCACCCAAGGCCCCAGCATGAATCTTCTTTATTTTCTCAATTAAAAAAGACTCAGAATCTGGACTCCAAATGTAGGCAGCTCATTGAAAACATTAAACTTACCTCTCCTTCAAAGCTGTAAATAAATCCTTTGATCTTTTTTATCTTCTGTAAGTTCAGGATTATTCTCAGACAAAATCTTCAAGAACAGCTGTGTCACACTGAGGGCTCAATGCAGAGCTACTGACTTACACAGTGAGCGGAGTTCATATAACCAATGGAACAAACTCACAGCAAATCTGAACAGAAACCCACAAGGCTTATTTACAGCCCCTTAGGGGTAAGTCACATGTGTCTTGAGTAGAGCCAAGATTCTGTACAATCAGTTATTTGGAGATCACTATAGCTAAGGACAGACAGTTAAGTTTGTACTGCTAATAATACCTTATAACACGAATGTAAAACTTTCAGCCTAAAATATCCATAGTAGATTGATTTTAGCTACCTAAAAACCTAAGAAAATCACTCACAGAGTGTATTACTTTGGGCAATGTGACATCTTGGGGCCAAGAAAGTCTTGAATATGCTCAGGGAAATGACTGAGGTGACTTTCTCTTTGGATTTATTAGCTAGAAGCTGCCTTATAAGTTAGAGATGTCTTCTAAAAATAACAACTTAAATATTAAAATAGTTGACTTTTTAAGTCTTCTCCTTCTAACAGAAATTGAAAACCAGAGCCAACTGCCTATTATGGCCAAATCTAGAAGTTAATAATTAAACCACACTGTTGTAGACATCTGTTGTTTTGAATCTCTCTAGCATTTACTGTGGTGGTTGAGAATTGCCTCCCAGAGGCTCGAATATTTGACTATGTAGTCCCCAGTTGGTGGGGCTATTTGGAGAGATTTAGAAGGAACAGTCTTGCTGGAGGAAAACTGCCATGACTGGGGGAGGGGAATCTTTGAGGGCTTGAAGCCTGGCTCTATTTCCAAATTGTTTTCTTTGTTTTGTGCTCCGTGGTTGAGGATGTGAGCCCCGAGCTAGCTTCCTGGGTTCCAGCTGCCATGTCTGCTGCTTGCTGCCACACTTTCCCACCAAGAGGGACTCTTCTCCCTCTGGAACCAAAAGGCAAGGTAAACTATTCATTAAATTGTGTTGGTCATTTTGATGGTTTAAATAAGAACATCCCACATAGGATAGGCTCCTATGTTTAAATACATGGTCCCCAGTTGGCAGAACTATTTGGGAAGGATTAGGAGGTGTGGCCTTGTTGGAGGGAATATGCTACTGGTAGTGGGCTTTGTGGTTATAAAAAAACTTTTGCCATTCCCAGTGTGTTTTCTACCTTCTGAATGTGGTTCCAGATGTGAGCTCTCAAATGCTAGCCAGTTGCCTGGCACCTGCAACTTCTACTTGGCCAGATTCTGAGTCTCTGTAACTGTAAGCCCCAAATAATCAATTCTCTCTTCTTTAAGTTGTCTTGGTTACAATGTCTTATGACAACAACAAAAAAGTATACAATGCCTCACCAACTACTATCAATCCTTTCCTGGTGAATTACATTCTCCTTATCCCTTGCATGTCTGTTGAGGGATTAATTCAGAGAATTGCTCCCCTTCCTGAGAATAAGGATGTACCTGTGGTAAGATATGCATAATAATAACAATAATATAGAGATGGCCACTGTTGTTGGCTCTGGGTGAGTATATGACTTCAGCTGAGACAATCAGAATCTTTGCAATTTATATTGTGGATACCAAAAAAGGAAATCTTTCCTCTCTGAGGACACTATTCTAGGAAGATCTGAACCTGGAGGTGCTTGTAACAGCAGCTTCCTCTTCTTCCTTCCTCTTCCTCTTCTTCCTAATGTCCTTCCCATCCACATGGAGGAAATCTATATTCATACATAGCCAGCTGCTGGAAAAGGAAGAGGAGGGTTGGAGGGACATAAGACAGCTGTTGACTCTCTGAAATAAGACCCAATATGGACTTCCATGCTTTTCTGTCTAAGCTACTTTATGTGAGGCTCTTTCAGTTGTCTGGGGCAGTGGGAAAGTCCTGATTAATAAACATTTCATTTAGGAAGAAAGAAAATATGCATCTTTTAATCTCTTTAATAGAATATCATACCACCAGCTGAGCTAGATAGTAACTTTTAGGGAATAAGTTAAGTCCTGAGTGAATGTGTATTGTTTTACAGGGGCATAGACATGCCAAGGATTCCAATGTGTTAGTTTCTCGGGTGTGGCAAAGGCTTCCCCCAGTGGAGCTGAGAGGGATGATGGCCAAGCTTTTTACTGGCCTATGTGCTCATGTTGAGTGCGTGTAGAAAACTTATGCCCTAGCTTTCTCCCCGGATGTTTATGGCCTGAAAACCCTTCCCCTGTGGAGACTGCCTCTACCAAGATCAGCTAAACCTGCCTCCTAGTTCAGTCATACAGAATAACCCTGCTTCCTTGTTTATTTCTGTGAGTGATGTCATCTCCTTGTTGAGCTGTATTCAAAACTCCGCCTCCCTATTTAACTGTATGTAAGAAACATGCTGAGTTTCCAGGGTGCTGTGGCTTCTCCATTAGAGAGTCCAGACCCTTTTTCTGTGTCTATATGTGTGTTATTTCTTCACCTCCTTGTTGGCCCTCAGAGTTCCCAGACCCAAGCCGTGCACAAATGTGGCACCTAACTGGCTCATTTCCCAAACTGATGACTCATGGGATGTAAACATCCCACAGCATATTAACATGTGGATGGCGATACATATGTCCAAGTGAATATTGGAAAACCTAAAGTGCGGTAAAAAGATGTCTTCACAGAAGAGTGGCTCTAATTATCTGCAATACTTTGGTGGCATATATAAGGAACCTTCAAGAGGTTAATGTGCTTATTGTCCAAATTTGTTTGACAACAGAAAATTTGTCACCAGAATCCAGTTTGGGGAATGCTATTTGCTTGTTATAAGCCAGCAGGAGTTTACACATACGCTCACAGGCATGCACTGTAGTTTTATGCCTTTCTTCACTGCTATATTACGTTTCCTTCGCACAGTGGCTGTGGCTTAATTTCCTTGGTACCGCCAATGGCCAGCAACATACATGAAACAAAGATAAACACCACTGAAATGAGAGACACAACCAATGGCGAATGAAGTGAAATGGCAATGCAAAACATCTCTTCAGCTGCCCCAGGAAACAGGGGTGACAAAGAAATTATCAATACAGTAACCATATGCCTCCCATTATACCTATAAATAAGCATTGCTTTGTAGGATATTTAGTCACTTGAGGAATTGGAAGAGAAGAGGGAGTGAAGGAGAACAAACTTCATATCTGGTTTTTTTTTTGAACATTCAGGAGCATTAAAAGCAAAACCTGACAGATTTATTAAGACTGGGACTAGGGAGGAGCATTGTGAGCATCAATGCCCCACTGTTTTTCCTTTATCATGAACTGAAAGCCAAAAGATCACCCAGGCAGATCACTGCTAGTCTTATTGCCAATACAAATTCACTTACCAAACACTTGCATATGAAAGCACTATGTGCACAAATGTGCAACAATCATATTTCTGCAAAGCAAATAAAAAGCTCTGATGTGGTGGTTATTTTTTTATCACCAACTCAACTGAATTATGAAATGCCTATGGCACTAGTGAGGCATGCCTTTGGGGGTGTCTGTAAGTGTGTTTCCAGAGAGGCTTAGCTGAAGAGGCAAAATCCTTTCAAAATAGGAGTGACATAATCCCAGGGGCTGAAGTTGCTAACTGAATAAAATGGGACAAGAGGGAAAATGAATTAAGGACTGGCATTTCCTTCTCTCTGCTTCCTGATACACTCAGATGTGAACAAGCAGCTTCACTCTCCTGCTGCCACAGTCAAGATCCAATACTGCCAATACCGCCTTTCCTGCCCTGCTGAACTGAAGCTTTTAAAGCTGTAAACTGTTGTGGGATATTATTTTAACTAGACAAAGGTGTGTTACATGTGTTTATGCAGCAGAATATTACTTTCATTGTATAAAGGTGTGTCACTTGTGTTTATGCTGCATTTGTTTAATTATGTAAAGTTTCACCTTGCCTGCCTGATTGGTCTAATAAGGAATGGGATGGCCCATAAGTAGGCAGAGAAGGGATGGGCAGAGCTAGCAGGCAGAGACAATAAACAGGAGAAATCTAGGCTCAAAATGAAGAAAAGGAAGAACAAGAGGAGGAGGAGGAGACAAAGAGGGGCCACATCCAGGGCAAGAAGCCAGCCAGCTGCCAGACAGACAGACAGACCTAAAGAAGCAGTGAACATAAGATATTCAGAAGAAAGGTAATAAGCCGAGACAAAATGCAGAAGAAGATAAACAGGTTAATTTAAGTTAAAAGAGCCAGAAAACATGCCTAAGCTAAGCTGAGTATTCAAAACTAGTAATAAGTCTGTGTCATGATTTGGGAGCTGGCTGGTGGCTGAAAAGAAAAAGCCTGGTACAATAAACCAAGTAAATCCTTCTTAAAAGATTCCTCTTGCCAGGTCATGAGCAAGCACGCTGCTGTAACAGCAATGGGGAATACCCTCTGGGTGGACAATGGTGGAGCCTAACTCTGGACTGTGGAAAGTACGCACAGGAGCTGGCACTTGCCACGTGATCCCTGGCACCATGAAGAAATTTGCAAAGTGGATCTCGAACTCATAAATGGGTCGATGGCAGACTTCATTTAGCTTCATGATCAATATGCATTTGAGTTTTAAAAATCTTTAAGATGGTAAATGGTCATTTTAATGGCTGTATAAGAAGGGAATTCATGATGCAGGTTTGCTTAGGAAAATAGAAGTTTTCCTAAAGTTCTTCTTCTACTTTCATTTGTACAGAAAAAAACAGATGTTGTAAAGGCAAGAAAATAAAAATATAAGCATGAGATGAGTAGCTAGTTTCATTGGACGATGCTTTAGAGCAGTGGTTCTCAACCTGTGGGTCACAACCATATCCAATATCCTGTATATCAGATATTTACATTACAACTTACAGTTATGAAGTAGCAATGAAATAATTTTATTGTTGGTGATCACCACAACATGAACTGTATTAAAGGTTTGTAGCATTAGGAAGGTTGAGAACCATTGCTTTAGAAGAATCCTCGAAAGATACACAAGATTTTTGATGACTAAAAATCCAAAAGATGTGTTTTATAGAACTTACACAAACCATGCTAATAAAATATGCTCCTGTGTGATCAAATTCCGATTCCTAGCTGGGCCTCATCTCCTTTAACCCCATGTGATAACAGGCTGCAGTGGGCACCTGGGTTTCTAAGACACTGCACCATGAGGTTAGACCTGGCGGCCAGACTTTACAGGCATGTTGGAAGATGCAGCCCTGAGACATCACAAGCAGCCCAACCCTTACCCTCCAATGAATGACCTAAGTAAATAAGAGTTGTAATGTCTGGCTTCTCAGCGCTGGTTTAAAAACCCACTTCCCCTTCTCTGTCTTCCTTCCCACGTCTCTCAGAACTTTTGCAGACAGCAAACATCAAAAGGACCAGAGATTTTTTTTTTTAAATAGTGATTCAGCTGCCCACGGCAAGGCAGTCAACCTTGATTTTCTTTCAGTCTAGGAAATGATCATCAAACAGCTTTAACATTTGAGGCAACAAAAAAAAAAACCCACAAACCAAGCCAAAACAACAACAAAAAAAGCATAAAAATTGACTTTCATAAATACCTTTGGGGAAGATTGCTGCCTTTTCCTCTTTTTTTTTGTCTTTGTTTTTTCTTTTTTTTTTTTTAAAGTAACCTTTCTTATTTCCACTGTAAGAATATTATAAAGTGTTTATGTCATCAGAACTCTTCAGTGAGGGCTGGAAAGAGAGTTCATTTGGTAAAGTGCCTGCCTTGCAAACATGAGAGCCTAGGTTTAGATTTCTGTGGACCCATGAGAAAAAAAAAAAGCTGGGCATGGTGGCACACACTTACAACCTAGAGTCCTAGCACTAGGATATGTGTGGGAGGCACTGGAGGGTCGTTGGTGATCACTGCTAGCCAGTCTAGCTTCATTGGTTACCTCTAGATATAGTGAGAGACATTGTCTCCAAAAATAAAGAGGGAACGCAAACTTGCGCACACACGTGAACATATACATATAAATCATCTACACACACACACACTTGTGGTTGACACTTAGGGAATTAACATCTGAGGTTGCCCTCAGGTTTCCAAAAGCACACACACACGCACACAAACAAAGCACACCCCCTACACATGTGCACTTGAACACACAAAGGTGCACATAGACACACACACACACACACACAAACCTTTTTGTTTAGCCATTTGAAATGTACTTTAAGAAAACAATGAAATATACTAACAGTGGTTGCGCCTTTCCTCGGGTCCTTTGTGCTTATTGCCTTCAAAGCTGAATTACTCTTGCTATTGCTAATATATCAGCCAGCTTCTTTGGTGGCTCGCCCCCCACTGTGCCTCCCTGAACAGTCTTTTCTCTGCCTGAAGACCCAGCCTTCCAGACCAAGCCCTGGGATAAATGGTTAGATTTTCTTTAGCAAAAGACAAGAGTCGTGCCCCTGGCGTCTTGCCAAGGTAACCCTAGCATTGAGCGTGCTTGGGCTTGAGCAGAAATGATGCCGCAGAAACCTGATGGTTTCCTTTCCTTTTCTACATGAAGTGGGGTGGATATGTCCTCCCCCACCTTCCAAAGGGCATCCCTTGGGATGCCTCTCCAAGGAAATGGAGGAGCTTCGGAAGGAGCATGCTAGACCAGACCAGAGGAATACAATGAAACTGGCTTCCAATAACATACAATTTGTAAAATGTTATACAATGTCAGAGGAGGTGGTCTCATACATGTTCCTGGTAGAAACAAGACAGTTAATGCTAAGAAAGTTCTATTTTAATGAATAGCCAAACATGGGTCTATTTTGATACAGCTGGCAAAAGGCAATACGAAATAGGCTGCGCCTCCTTGTCCACATTCTTCCCAGAGTAGAGTAACACTTTGAAAGGCTCCTTAGAGAAAAAAACCACATCTCCCTTTCCAAAGACCACAGTGATCAGGACCACAGAACACAGGCCTGTGCCCCCCGCCCCCTCCCCTACAGAGCTTAAACATGACCCCTGTAAATAGTGAGGTCCACTGGTTCCACGTTAAGCTAAAAAAGGGGTATCAGTGCTGCTTCCTGTGGGGGGGTTGCTCTAACCTAAGCTGCTGGCCAGTCAGTCCCATTGCCTGAGACTGAGCCAAGTGAATGGCTATGATTCTAATTCTTAGAGGTGTAGTCAGCCTTGTTGCAGGCGTGAAAGGTGATCACGGGCTCTCCGCAGATCTGGCAGTATACCTTTTCTTTCAGGAAATACTTGTGTCTTATTGTTTGTGTATGGGTGCACACGCCACAGTTCACGTGTGGAGACCAAAGGACAAGCCTGGGATGCTGGCTTTTTCCTTCTACCTTGATATGGCTTCCACGGATTGAACTCAGGTTGCCAGGCTTGCACAGCAAGCATCATTACCCAATGAGCCATCTTGCTGGTCCCACACTATAATATTAATTGTCCTCTTTCAGATGTCACAGTTCACATCTGTCAAACTATTTCTGTGGTCTGAATGTGACATGTTTTCCTATTGGCTCACATGTTTGAACATTTTGTCCCCAGCTAAGGGTGCTGTTTGGGAGGGCTTTGGAGTCTTTAGATGGAGCACTTGGCTGAAGCAAGTCTGGGACAGGGGGTCTTGCAGTTTGATAGCCTAAACCCCCTTTCTCTCTACTATCTGCTTGCTTCCTGACAGTGAATACAATGTAACCAGCCATCTCAAGAAAATAAATAATGTACCCTGTTATTTCAAACAAGAATATTCCTGAAGACCTCCTTCCAAATATGCCTTTCTGATACCCTGTCCCTGCTTTCTGAAAGATTATCATCAACAAATCTGTCCTCTGCTGAGATCCTGGGCTGAGAAAATAATTTTATCACTTTAGCCAGACACAGACAATATTTCCTCCTTGTGTGCATTCTTTAAACAGAAACATCCTGTGTAGACAGCTCCAGCTCTATGCTTTAGAGTGATCACATGCCAAATTGGCATTCCGAAAATAGACCACTCACCCGCCATGATTGGAGGAAGCCCTGTCTGAGCCTGCTCCAACATGAGGTCACTTATGGATGTCCTCGGAAGGGAGGCTTTGTGGAGGATGCTTTGATTAACCAGAACCTCTGAGTGTGAGGGAAAAACAAGCCTTGAAAAGCCCAGGTCTTTTAAAACGTTTGCAGCTTTCAAGCCCACGCACGTTCGCCTGGTGATGATAGCCCTTTTCTGTTTGTGGGATTTGAAAATGCCATAAGATTAAAGAGCAACAAAAGCTTAACAAAGGGAAGAATTCTCTGTGCATTTGATGGAAATGTAAGACTGCTTCCTCTTCAATTAATAAAGCACATTAAAAATGTAAACAGTTGAGTGTTTATAGAAATGCTATAAATGCACATGCTTTTTAAGTATATAAAAATATCATGTGTTTAAAATTGCCTATTTGTATTAAAAACTTAACTTTAAAGATATTCTCATACATATACATACATCTGCAAAAAAATAATTTGCCACTCAACTAATATTTCGGCAGTGCCATTTGCCCTCTCTTTAGACTAGGTGTGAAGAAGACTGGGTTATTTTTCATTTATTTCCAAGAAATATTTGGAATGATATATGTAGTATTAAGCATAAGGGAATACATCAGAATTAAAAATCAAAGTTACCAGAGCCAAGTAAGAGGAAGAGATGTTTCCAGGCAACTGCCACAAGTTAATTGTCACAGCTAGGCCCGGAGCTTGCCTCTCACAGGGCACTTGCTGTCCAGGTGGGTTTATCAAAACTGTGCCTGTTCAACACAATGTTTCCAGACCTGTCTCAGCAGCAGGGGACTGGGCTTAATTATATTGTATTTCTCAGAGAGTGGGCAGTAAGTCAACGTCACTAAAATCTATTTGTAAAATGCAGTCCCTTGGGGTCTACCTTGGGCTCTCTGCAGGGAGGGCCCTGCCATGCACTGGAGTGTGGAATCTTCTGCTTTGCTGGGATTGCAGCCTCTTGTAAGAGCAATGCAGGGGAACTCGGCACCAGAGTTAGACGTTATTCTAATGACTAGTGCCTTGGATACTGCACTAGCCCTGCTGCGTTTCCTTGTGCCAGTAATGCTTTGGGCCACCTGGTCCACAGAGCCCACTTGATAGCGGCCCCAAGTGTTTGTCCTCTTCTGACGGAAACCTGTTTTTTCTAGCATGCTGTGGGAGCTTGAACACAACGAGCTCATAGTCTACAGCGTTTGAGTGCTTGGTCCCCAGTGGGTGGCACTGTCTGGGAATGCTTAGGAGGTGTGACTTTGCTGGAGAAAGTGTGTCACTAGAAGCAGGAATTAAGAGTTTCCAGACTCCTACCATTCTAGTTTGCTTTCTCTGCTCCCTGCTTCTGGTTCGAGATATGAGCGCTCAGCTTCTGCTCCAGGCCCCACGCCTGTCTGTTGCCACACTCCCTGCCTTGACGACGATGGAAGCTAACCTTCTGGAACTGTAAGCCCAAACATCTCATGGTGTGGTATCACAGAAGTAGAAAAATCACGAATACACTCCCGTGTCATCCACTGTGTTTTTGTTCCTGTAATACACTCGAGAGAGCTGCATGTGTCCCCAAGGCTGCTGGATCCTCCCAGACTCCCACTGATAGGTCTGTGTAGGCTAAGGTGTCAATTTATTTTGATAGGGATCCGTCCTATTGCTGCTCCTGGGCATGTGTGAAATCCTCCTTCCTCCATGTTCTGTGTGGACCCACTAGGAAGAATGATTTGTTCTTTGCCCCTTGTTGATACTTACAATTGATTGACACTTACTGGCTTATTCTTTGCATTAGAGGTATAGCTTTATGAATGTCATAGTCTCCAAATGTTCTAAGAAATTGTCCACTGTAACCCTTGTAATTTTCTACTTTCTAAGATATTTATTGACTAATTGTCTTCCATGGTACTTTCCACATTTGATAATTTCATATGAAGCTACAGCCCTAATTCCTACCCTATATCAACCTTCCGGCATAGTTCTGGAGAGTCACCATCATTTACCATTGTGATGGGTAAAGCTGATTGCCAATCTGACTGGATTAAGAAATGCCTAGAGCATTAAGGAACGTATTCCGCTGGGTGTGTCTCAAAAAGATTAACTGATTGGTGAAGATCTGACCTGAATGTGGGTGACACCATTGTTTAGGCATGGGTCCCTAACTGAAATAAAAAGGGGGAAAAGAGAAAGCTGGCCTTCTTTCTCTGTTCCATGTCTGCTGAGAGATGAGCAAGCAACCTCACACTCCTACGACCACAGAGAACTAATCCGACCACGCCCTCCTCACTATGATGGACTTATATGCCTCAAAGTATAAATAAACCAAATCTTCCCTTCCTTAGGATGCTTCTTGTAAAGCATTTGGGGACAGTAACAAGAAAAGCAATTGCTATAAACATCAAGTAGTTTGTCCTTCCTACTCGAATTACTTCCTGAGAGCTTCTGCCTGTCCCTTAAAACTGAGGATGGTGTCTATTGCCAGGCATTTCCTGGAGATTGTAAAACTCTTGTCAAAACATATGTGCTGCACCCTTGAGACATGCCTCTTGTACCCAGCTCAGAGGCTCTCTTTTTGGTCGTAGATTACCTAGTAAATCACTTTTTAAAGGTCATGTTCAGCGCGTCTGGAGATTTACTCAGCTTCCAAAGTTGTCTGCGTTAGGAAGCAGCTATGGTAGAAACATGCCCTCCATTCCCAGCCTCTTTGGTTTCCTAGTCAAGGCCTAAAAGTTCTCCAGCTGTCACCCATTTGACTTCAGATTGGCACCACACGCCAGGACCAGCGCAAATTACCTGCCGAGCACAACTTAACTGTGGCATTTTGGGAAAGTGCGCTGGGAAGACGGCACGGCTGCTAACAGCACATTGGGTCTTGACACTAGCCTTTCCACGGTAAAGTACAGGAATCCAGCAGGCTCTCCTTGGGGACTTAGTTACATACCTTCTTCCTTCTGCTATGGAACCTAGGGCCTCATACATTTGTAAGAGACCCATATCAGCTAGAGAGAACCAACTCTTTTTGTTGTTGTTGTTGTTATATGTATATATATATGTTTATATACATATATTCTTTTTTAATTTTATTGATTTTGTTGAGCTCTACATTTTTCTCTGTTCCCCTCCCTTTCAATCCTCTCCCATGGTCCCTATGCTCCCAATTTACTCAGGAGATCTTGTCTTTTTCT
>LOEQ01000524.1:67538-78315 GCA_001685075.1 Bramus lutescens
AGAGAGAGAGAGAGAGAGAGAGAGAGAGAATAAACAGGACATATTGGAGAATGGGGAATGGGAGGAGAGAGTTGGGGTGGGCATGATTAAGACAGATTGTATGGATGTATGAAGTTGTCTAAAATGACTAACAGATATTAAAACAGCAACAAAACAACAGCAACTATACTTAAGGTGAGGTTTCTTTGACTTCATCTTCAAAGACATGAGTTCCCAAAGTTAATTAATTTCAATACTTCATAAACATGGCAGGCTTCATACCTCTGCACCCCCAGGGCTGCTATCTGAAGGCAGACATTTTCTCTCACCTAACAGGAACTTGAAATTACCTTCTTGGTCACAAGTGTCTACCTCATGAAGATAATTTCTAAACTTTCACTGCGGGGAAAAAAAAACCCATCTATGAGAACCTGAGAGAAAAAGACGAAAAAGCTATTTTGGCAGCATATTTTTAGATTGGAGATTAGATTTTGTGTATATATCAATCAGCTTTCCTTAACATTATTTTAGTGCAAAAAGCCTGCAGATTCTGTAAAAGAAAACTGACATAAGAGTAGCTATTTTTGAGAATACTTGTCTGCTAGACAGCCCAAGAGAGTAATTGAACCACATGGTGCCCATGCAGAAGTATAAACAGAGATCACTTTTATTTGATCTAATTAAGAGTCCATAAGGATATAAAAGCATAATTAGAAATGTGATATATAATAAAGTGGCATAGCCAATCAAAGGGTAAGAATGAATCATTATCAATTGGTTCTGAGATAGTTATAATTCATGAACATAAATCCCGGATGGCTACATGGCTAGTTTTCAGAAGAAGTATGAACAGCACATTCTCGGTCTTAAAAGCGTAGGCAGTTTTGTTTTGAAGAATACCATGGATCATTTTAGGATCTTGCTTTTGTGTGCCATGGTTCAGGAGCAGAACCTTTTTTTTTAATTGACAAATAATTACTAATTTCTTTTTAAATTTATTTATATACATTAATTAATTTTATGTGCACTTGTGTTTTGTCTGCATGAATGTCTATGTGAGGGTGTCAGGTCATGGAGTTACAGACAGTTGTGGACTACCATGTGGGTGCTGGTTTTTGAACCCGGGTCCTCCAGAAGAAAAGTCAGGGCTCTTAACCTCTGAGCCATCTCTCCAGCCCGAAGCAGAACCTTTTCTGGTTTGCCCTTCTGCAGCAGGGGCTGACTACACATCACTGTCAGACCGGGGCACCTTTTCTAATTGTTCCAATATTATTTGCCAGCAGCAACGAAACACAGCTAAGTTAACAAACAATCTTCAGTTTGACAAACACGTTTTGCTTCCTTCCAGATGGTTGCATTGAACACGTCTGCCCCAAATTCACATGTACACACCTTCATTTCCAGTGGCTTTGGGAAAGGGCGAAGCCTTTTACCAGGACATGAGTGTCCTTACAGGAGAAGACATCAGGGTCCTTGTCCCTCCTAGTCAATGCAGTGAGCCTCCATCCGAGGCTGCTTTCTAAACACCAGGGAAGGATTCCTCATCAGAACCCTGGCCCATATTGGGTTTGTAGCCTCCAGAACTAAGAAAATAAATCTCAGATTTCAAAACCTCCCAGGGAACACATTTTTTATGACAGCTCTAGGTGAATAATACAATGGTACTATATTTGGCAGTATACTGAAGGATGTTTGGTTTTTCTTAGACTTGTATTTTTGTCTGGGTATATATAGATAATATATATGTACTTTGTTAAACAGCTGGTAATAGCAATGAATTTCAGATAAGACAGTGCATGAGGACAGGCATCAAGGAGCAGCTTGCATTAATACAAATGGTTTCATTTCTATAAGAATGGATTTATTACTACATATTTAAAAAATTTTTTATTTACAGTTAGCAGAGACGCTAACTGTAAAAGACCAAGTCAAGGCTCTCGTGGTAACAGCCCAGTTCTGGAGTCTTCTCTCTCGTGCTCAAGAACATGATCAAAATGGGGCATTTAGAACATAGAAGGCTAGTGGAAACATTGACAAAATAATTTGAATAAAATGAGATGTGGATGTCATTGTCTTTTTGTTATGTCAAGCCACATGAAACCTTTAACTCACCACTATCTTTAACTGTAAAATGAAAGTTTCATATTGTTCACCCATCAAGATTTTGGTGAATGTGCTATTCTCGTGAGCCTTCATCTTCCATGTTCAATTAGAAATAAGTAATCAAGCAGAACTGTCAAACTCTCAAGGAGACATCTGCATGCCATGGTGGAAAATCTGGATGCTAATATTTAGGCCTTCTTAATCTGATGTGAAGAAGTAGCCTTAGATGAAAATATTAAATTTTATTGTATTATACCACTACAGAAAAAAATGTTTACCTATCTACCAAATTTCTTAGTGCCAGAACAGTTACAGATGAATCTAGCTTCTGGTCATTGTCAGAAGTGGAGCTTTTTTACATGCTAGACTACATCGCAAAACGCAGAATGAGAATTATATTTCTATCCATATTCCCTTGGGGTGGGGCAGGGTATCCTGTCCTAGACTGGTCTTGAACTTGCTAAGTAGATAACTATAACCTTGAACTTCTGATTTTCCTGTCTCCATCTTAAGTACTGAGATTACAGGAATTCATCACCACACCTGGTTTTTGTGGCGTTAGGAACTGAACCCAGGATGACTCTTCTGGATGTCTTGCAAGCCTTCTTCCGGCGGTGCTACATCCGCAGCCCACACAAAATCACAGGTTTGGTTTGGTTTTTTTGCAGAGAACTATAACTTGGAGATACATTTGAAAGCCCTTCCTTGGTATGCAGGGACTGGCTTCAAAATTCTTTAAATCTATATTATTCCATCAAAGGAGTTGGGATATATATATAAACAACTCAGATAGATAGATAGACAGACAGACATCAACTCCTAAAGGCGATCAGCTTTTCAGCTTTCAACTGTTTTCCAGTGGACAAGATGGAGCCTGGAGGAAGGTAAACAACTGATGTTCCCAAGGTCATACACTGTTCAAAGCCGAGTTAGGAATAAAATCCTGAGCTACAGTTCTTGGTCCTCAGCCTTTTTTCTATGTTGCAGTATGGCTATTTTTTCCTGTTATGTAATACACACTAATCTGATTTTCGTTTTCTTCTTTTCAACCGAAGCTCTGAATCAGCTAATCTTGTTAATTACTAGGACAGGAAGCCAAAGACCGAAAATGGCTCTGTAATCGGAGAAGCTCCCTGCGATGAGAAACGTTCTATTAGAAGCACGCCCCAAATGCTGGAACTCCACATCTGCTCTGCTTTCCGTCCCCCTTAAGTTCCCATGGCTCTCTATCTTTTCCTGGGAGAGCTTAAACAGCCCCACCAGCCTCCTGACCTTTGCATTGCCCTTTGGTGCTCAGCTATTCGGGGGCTTCCATTTACTTCTTTCTGAGCCACAGCAGGGCCTGTCCGAGGGTAGCCACTTGTATCTTGGCCATCACTTGCTCTTTGCCTTTGGGTTGTTTGACCTTCCTGACTTTGAGCTTGGGCTTTTCTATCCTCTTGGTTCCATACTCAACTCTTAAGGACTGAGATACCGGGAAAACAGTAGGATGACGATCCAGGAGATAGTTTGGGACAAGGAGCACCTATAACTCCAGAGGCAGGTTCTAATTCTAACTTCTTCCATAGGAACTCTCCCTCAGCCCTAGAGACTTCCTTTGTGTCTCCTTGATCTCTTTAGGTAACAGCTCTTTATTTTTGGATTTTCTTTTCCAAATTACTAGGATTTTTACTGTTTCCTTTTAGGCCCCGCTAAGGTAATCTTTAAAAAACATTGTTTTAATTTCTTGGTGTAACTCATAAAATAAAAAGACGGAGCTCATTATCGCAAATGTCCTTCCCAGCTCTGCAGTTACATAATTGTAGGAAACTCGAGGGCACATTTTCATATCTGGTGTTAGAGTTCACTGGAACATCCACCCAGCTCTGGATAATCATGGATTGTCTTTCTCAGCCTCAGTCACAGTGTGTGGACCCCTTATTAAAATAATGGTTTCCTCCTCCTGGTTCAAGATATTAAGTCACAGCAGCCAGCAGCAGCATCTCACTCACGCAGTGGGCGACCAATTGCCAGAAAACCCTCCATGAGATCTTTAACTAGGAAGCCATCAAAGTGAGAGTTTAAACTCTATTATAGAAATCACTTTATCTATTTGTAGATATAAATATTGAATGGCGATATCTGGTGTGAAAGACTCTCGCTCTGATAACCGCTTATCCTAACATCTTGCAGTAGGCGCTCCCTCCCCCAGCCGACGATCACGGTCTCAATGCTCCTCCTCTTACCTTTCTCTGTCTTTCGCTGACTGCTCAGCCATAGATACTTTCAGTCCTTCTAGTCGCTGGAAATCTCTCATTTCCATCTCTTGCCACTTCTGCTGCTTCTCAGCCCAGTATTTCCTTATCTGCCATATAAATGTTACATCAAATTTGAATTAACACTAGACAAAATGGAGAGACAACAACATCATCCATTCATTCACACAGCAAAGATCAGACTGAAGGATGGGCCTTTTTTTGTATGTGTGCTTTAGAACTACCTATTAAATACTGGCAATGGGAAAAAATAAATGAAAACATAAAGGCACAAGTCTCGAACTCTCCTCGCTACGGTTTCTGAAGTGGAAATGTAGTGTGTACTGAGACCTAGGTTTTAACCTATGGCTGAAATCATCGACTTTCAGGGAAACACACACAGTGTGTTTCTGCCTCTAAAGCATATGACTTACCTGTTACCCAGGAGTATTTTTATTCTCATGGTAATGCAGTCTTTAGCAAATATAACATTTGAAACTATTTTTACCTTAAAAGTGTGGGTTTATTTATGCTAATGGACAGCCAGATGCTAAAAGCTCCCGGGGAAATGGCAGGAGATAGGTGGGAGGAAGGAGGGAAAGAACGAATTAACAAGGTTGTGGTAAAGAGCAGTCTTGACCTATGTGGTAAAACAAAGGTCGTGCTTCTCGGGTTCACAAATGTGGAAGGCATTATTCTTCCTGAGCCTGCTTTGCTTCTCTCAATGGAAGCAAGCAATAAGCACTCTTTGTAGGGAGGAGAAATCATTTCAGGGTTCCACAGGGTGCTTAGGCAACTCGAGCTAATAAAAGCCCCTTCTATTACTCTAGGCTGCCATATTGCTGGCTCAAGACACTGGATCTTGCTAGTGAAAGAGGGGCACCTCAGCGGTGGCAGGCAGCAGTCCGCAGGGTGGCTAGCTAGCCTCACCTCCAGTGTGGCACTTTGTCTCCTGAAAGTTTGGATATGAAAAGCTAAGTGGTTTCCCAGCTGGCCCTAGCAGTATGGTCTTTACCCTGGGAGCCTCTCAAGAGACAGCCTAGAGAGGCAAAGGTCACAGCCAGAGCAATGCTGCAGCCGCAGGGGAATGTGGCACAAAGTGGTACCCACTCAACATGATTCAAGACAGAGTTTAAAGAGAGAAACCAGAAAGATGCCAGCAACAAAGATGGGGTGTGTGTGAAAGGAAAGCAGTACAGTCCTTGTGATAAATGCCAGGAATCCCCAAGTGTCAGGCAGGATAATAGATCATCTCCATTGCAAGTATAAGTGATCTTCACACTTTTGTTTTGCAAAAAAAAAAAAAAAAGTATCTTTCATTCTCAAGGTGCTGCTGCTACTTCAAAAGCAAGTTTGAAAAAGCACATGTAAGAGACAGAAGAGAGCTCCCCCCTGGGTCACACCAACGCAATAAAATGCGCTTACTCTTGGCCCTGGCCTGGGAGGAAGAGCGGAGCTCCTCCTGCAGACAGGCTGCTAAAGCTAAAGCCCTGTCTCTGACAGGACTGGGTGTGTTGGCTTTTGCAGACCAGAGAGTAGGCTATCCCCTTCCTGTCCTTCATTCCTCCTTTCTTCCTCTATACCTCTGTTCTCTTCCTCCTCTTGCCCTCTCTTCTCACCTCTCCTTTCCTTTCTTCCTCCTTCCCCTTCCCCATACAGTCATTCACAGTGCTCAGTCCTGAGCCAGGCCCTGGGAAACCTGATCTGAAAGGTTTCTCACAGCTCTGCAGGTCAGGGCACCTCTTCCTGCTACAATCCTGTGGCAGAGAGCTCACTCTCTGACGCAGCATTCTGGGGAGTGCTTTTCATTTGTTACTATGACTTCAAGAACACGATCACATCTTTCACACGTAATTCCATCTAGTTTCCACTTCTGTATTGTCTGAATATGGCACCCTTTGCCTGTTCTTGTCAGTGTTCCATGTGGCCCTCCAGGGCACCCCCTCCCCAAGGTCCTTGTCAAGCCTTACAACACCTGAGCCGGAACCTCACACCTACCCTGCCTGTCTAGGCAACATTCGAATTTCCTTTCAACCCACCATTCTTATAGGTCTTCTAAAGAACTGTGTCCTCCTTCGGCATTTGATCATCATTGGTGTCCTACTCCTAAAATCTTCAATTATATAGCAACAGGCTCTTTGACAAGAACTGGCTCCTCTCCACCTCCATCCTTTGGGTTCTTGCTCAGTACAGTTTGGTTTGGCCCTCAACATGAGGCTTTGCTAACTAGCACAACCTTCTCTCCTGCTTGATTGCAAAACATGTGATTTACTAATCCTGGCACTTTGAGTGTCTTCTAGAACACTGACTAACCATTTGATTAATGATACAATTATATGAATAGGTACAAAATTCATGGCTTTGGTGGATCTTCAGTGACAATTATTTTTTTAATGAATTCTTGGTCAATAGTTCCCAATTTCTCAACATTCCAAGACACATTCCCTATGTTCTGCTCTGTCCCCACCTCCTCTTTCTCATTTTTTTTCACAGGCCACAAAGGAAGTTCTAACTTGCCTTCATATCCCAACCAAGGAGAGGAAGGGCTCTCTGCCAGTGGTCATATGTATATGCTCTAAAGACTCAAAGATCCTTTACCCCATGTGCAGGTCTCAACTTTTAAACCTCCCTGCTCCATCACCCATCCCTCTCATCCCACCTCAGCTCTGTGCCGCTTCCTCCTCTGCGATACAATTAAACACAGACCTCTCCAGCTCAAATCTTCAATGAAGACTATTTGGAAACCACAAAGATGGTAGCAATGGGCCATTCAAAGTTCTTTCTCATTAAAGCATCTAAGACAATTTACTGTTTTCCACGTTTCCATCTATATTATTCCCCGCTCATGGCATTCTTACCTCTGCCTTCTACAGAAGGGTTTACCAAGCAGCAGGGAGATGAAGAGCAATTCTATGCAAGGAGCCAATCTAAATATATCAGTAATGATCCAGGCAAATCTGCTGCCTTCTCTGGTGACTCACAAGGGATCAAAACATTTCATCTTTTATTTTATCAATAATTGGTATTCCTGTATGTTTCCATTAACCTTTAAGTCTACTGTTAAACCATTATTGGTTTTGGCGCTCATTTGTTCAGTAAATATTAAGGACATGCCTGGAGCCATATACCATACTACTTACTTGGAATATGGTATTTATAGCAATTGTCATCAAATTGGGACTTAGTAGTGGAAAGACACAGTAAAGAAATAGATGAATGAACAAGTCATTACATGTCCTGCTAATTCCTAATAAGTAGGGTGATGTTTCTGAAGCGTTCAGGTGGCTTTATTAGATGGCGTGTTCAGATGCTTTCAATGGGACATTTGGAGGAAAGGTTGAAAGATGGTGAGACAGCCTTTGAGGAGCTGGAGATCAGTGGAGGACAAGGAAGCTGTGGGGTCAAGAGCATCGGCCAGGAAAGAACTCTCATGTTCTGGAAATCAAGATGAGATTGAACTAAAATTGGCGGGTAAATCTAGGAGACTAGAATTAGTTGGTAAGTCAGTGCAGGAGTCCAAAGTGGAGAGCTGCTGGGGGTCCCCATGAGCAGGCCGTGACTCCGACACAAGGAATTTCAATCTGGCAGTGACAAGGTGTGACTCTGGATGGAAAAGGTTCTGCCTGTTAGATGGAGAATGAAGAGCAGGGTGCCAAGGAGTTTGGAGATCACCTAGAAATGTAGGTCAAAGGTGGTCACTTGGGCTAAGAACTGGAGCACAGTGTAGGGGTGAGAGGCGTACTTGAGTGTGGGATCAGTATGCTTGTTAAGAAGCTTTGTGTATTCGAGGCCTGGACTAAAGAGCAAGCAGTGAGTCCTAGCATTTCGCTTTAGCAACTGTGAGACAAGCATTAGTAACTGAGATGAAAGAGTGGGTTCCTAGCAGGCTTGGAAAAGGAGAAGGTCACTTTGGGGCATACAGATCCTGATATGCCTACAATACCTCTAAACAGACACACCGACATCTGGAGGTGTGAATTGCCACAGGGAGAACTCAATCCTGGGGGCCCACATGAAGCATCTATTTACAGGAAAATCTGCTGTCCAAAGACTAGGGAGAAAAGGTGCCAACCTTATTTACATCTTCATTTTCACAGCTTTTCCTGGGAGAACTGCTTACCTTCCCACCTCCGTGGTGACATCTAATTATGTTGTCAGGACTAGAACAAGAAGCAAGCTCCCCTCCAGCAACGACCCTTTGCTTGTTATTCATTATGCTCCTCGCCTTGATTCTTTCACATGGGACTTCCTGGGATTGTTCCCGGCCTAGGGAGCCTTTGCTATATGCCTGGGGTTGTGCTGCCCTGCCTTTTTGATTGGGAAACCCCTCTTGGCCCTCTAAGACTTATCCTTCAGCACTGCCTTCTTAGCCATTCTTCCTTTCTCCTCTGCCAGATACGGCGAGGTGTGCCTGCTAGAGCATCGTTTGTTTTCTTGGCACAGCATTTCCCATATGGATTTTATTATTTAGCGTCCTATTCCTTGTACATTATACGGTGTCTGGCATACACTGGAGTTTAGATGGTCACTGTTAGATGAGTAGACACTTCTCCGAAGTCCCTGGCCCAAGAATAAGTTGTGGATTGGAACTGGTCCAGCAGTTTTATTTGTAAGAGGGTGAAGTCTGGACTAAGTACTTCCCCAAGGAGTGCTCCATTCACTTCTCATCAATTAATAGGAGCAGAAAGCGTGGATCAAGAATTATTGGCTCTGCAAGCTTCAAATTAAAATCCTGGCTAAGCACGTTCAACTAGACCTTTGAGATATTTGAGACACAGAGCCTAGATGCACTGGGTTTTAGATTTCTTGTGTAATCTTTAAAACATTCAAGTGAAGACTATTCAGACAGTTAATGTAAGTGATAAATCGAATGTCAAGTTCTTACTTGGACATGAAGTTTCTAAAACAAGCTCTCATTGCCCTGCTCTCCTCCAGGGGATGCTGATTTGTCCTGGATGCTAGCTGCCCCTTTTCCAGAGTCCCACACAATGGTCATTTTAGTAGACTTAGACCAGTGAAAGCATGAACAAAGCAAGGAAAATAGTCTCTGCCCGGAGTTATGTATCAAAATGTAATACTAGTTTTTCCAGAGCATTTAGATCATTTCTATATTCTATCTTCTCTTAGTAATCTTCAAAAACAATTTGTTTCTTACTAACAGTCCTGCTAGAAAGCATGGTGCTTATGCTCTAAGCATACATCAGTTTACCCTTAAACTTAGATGAGTGTCAATCAGCCATTAAATTCACCATGAAATAAGACTTATTGATAGAAAGCAGAAGCTTAGAACGAACACGCATTATCACAGGAAAAGGGTTGGCCTCTAATTTCAGGCTAGCTGTGTGATATCGAATATTTGAACAGACTTCTGTACCATGTTCCTGAGTTATTTTCTCCAGGACTTTAATCACTTTGCAGCAGGAGGTCATAACACTTAACCAGACATGCAGACGATATGAGACACAAGGGTTAAAAGATTCAGTCTCTTTTCCAACAAAGCATTAAGACAAAGCAAACTGGGATTTCATCTTCTGGTTTCTAATTTAGATAGCTCCCTTTCAACTTACAGCCATCCTTTCTCCTTTTGACCTGCAAAATGCCACCCCATATAACAATGTAGCATTATCATATATAAAAATATGACTGGGTATTATAATAAGCATTCATTTTTTTACTTT
Source organism: Bramus lutescens (assembly GCA_001685075.1). Classification (NCBI taxonomy): domain Eukaryota; kingdom Metazoa; phylum Chordata; class Mammalia; order Rodentia; family Cricetidae; genus Bramus; species Bramus lutescens. The sequence continues at coordinate 77,533 of LOEQ01000524.1, forward strand.
TTTCTGCTAATTTAACATGTGTAATACATAATAGTACAACCACCTCTGCGCTGGCACATAATTTATGACCTCTTAGAAGGCAAGGGACATTTCTTATACAATGGCATCTTGTATCTAGTATCTTTTAGGAAGGAAATAAAGACTCACTGTACCAGATTTTCTTTTACTTTTGGGCCACCAACCAGCTCCCAAATCATTACACAGACTTCTTATTAGTTATGAATACTCGGCCTTCTCTTATGTTTGCCCCCTTAGCTCTGTTAACATAGCCTGTTTCTCTTCACCTATATTTTGCCTCGGGGCTTTTTTTCCCTCTGTGTGTCTTACTTTCTCCACTGCTTCTCATGTCTTGGCTGGGTGGTGGCTGCCTGGCTTCCGGCCCCAGGCATCATCATCTCTTTTTCCCTCATCTCTCCTCCTCCTTCTTAAGCCTAGATTTCTGCTCCTTTCTGCCTGATAAGCCCCACCTATCCCATTCCTGTCTGGCTATTGGACATTCAGCTTTTTACTAGACCATTCAGGTGCCTCAGACAGGCAAGATGGAACAAACGCAACGTAACTACATAATTAAACAAATGCAGCACACCTTTACATAGAAAGCAATAGTCTACAACATAAACAAATGTAACACACCTCTACATAGTTAAAGTCTGCAACATAAACCAATGTAACATACCTCTACATAAAGTAATAGTCTGCAGATAAACAAATGTAACACACCTCTACATAGTTAAATAGTCTGCAGATAAACAAATGTAACACACCTCTACATAGTTAAATAGT
>LOEQ01000524.1:78554-91655 GCA_001685075.1 Bramus lutescens
TAACACACCTCTACATAGTTAAATAGTCTGCAGATAAACAAATGTAACACACCTCTACATAGTTAAATATTCCACAACAACTCATCTGCTAAACCGATGCAATGAAATATAATGCATATAGGAAGGAAGCATTGAAGTAAATACTTTGGGGTTTAGCTCATATAAATCCCAATATTCCTGAAAGGGATAGTGTTATACAACTATAGACGATTAATACTTTATACAGTAGTCTGTCATTGAACTTGATACAAGTCCTTACCAATCACTGAACTAATTTATAACGTCATGGGGACATAATTAATCCCCAAACCACGCATACCTGGTCCTTCTGAGTCAAGTTGCTTGGGAAAGCCAAGTCAAGCTATTTGATGCTAGAGATGAACACTTAGCCACTCTTACTCTCAAAATCTTTCAATGTTATCTCTCCTGTACTTTGTACTATAACATCTCAGTGATTCGACCTAAGACTGACTTAAATTTCTGAATTTAAAAAACTAGTATCAGGCTGGGTGGTGATGGCACATGCCTTTAATCCCAGCACTCGGGAGGCAGAGGCAGGTAGATCTGAGTTTGAGGCCAGCCTGGTCGACAAAGCAAGCTCCAGGCCAGTCAGAGCTAAACAATGAAACAATGTCTCAAAAAACAAAAACCCTAGCATCAGGTTGGAGAGAAGGATGGCCCAGAAGTTAAGAGCGCTTGCTGCTCTGAACAGAGGGTCCCAGTTTACTGACCAGCATTCAGACCAAGTGGTCCATCACCACTTTAACTCTGGTGCCAGGACTTCTGAAATCCTCTTCTGTACTCCCTAGGTAGCTGTGTGCACCCATGTACACGCCCACACACAAACACGTACATGTACATCTTATTAAAATGAAATTTAAATTGTAAAGGTGTTTCGGTGATGAACTTGCAGGGAATTCATCGTATCAAAGCTCCCAACAGAATACTACATAGGAAAGGGGTAAATATATGAATATTGACAAGGGGAAATAAAGTTTAAAATAATACATTTATGTTTCTAGAAACGTTTAAGACCATTGCTGTTAAAAAAAAAAACTTCTGGGAATGACGCAGGTCTAGAGTGTTTTTCATAGTATTTTGTATGTTTGTCCATATTTCTGCAACAGATAATAAACACTTTGTAATTACAAAGGTTTTCTTTTTTAAATTTAGGCAAAGAAAGTGCACTTTTAGGAAGTACATCAAGGAGCATTGTTACTATTCATTCCTGAAATTTTCAAATTATCTTCTCATATCAAGCCCAATGGCAAGATACTGTATAAAGTATTAATCTTGTCCGTAGTTGTATTAACGCTTTCTGCCACCTTGTGTAACCTATGAAGTGAGTTCCAGGATAGCCAAGGCTGTTACACAGAGAAACCCTGTCTCAAAAACAAAAAAAAGAGAAAAAAAAACATTTCATGGAATCATGATTTAATTCTATGGCATAAGCTTTATAAAGGCCTCATATAAAGCTTCTATTAAAAATGCTGCCAATAGGATAGGTCACTTTTCCTTTCAATATATGTTCCAGCTTCTGATTTACTGGAATGATGTCTATCAGTAACAAATGGGAACTAAATCCTTTATTTAACTGAATCCAATTACAAAAAATCTTCTCTTTTAGTTTGCTGACATAACTGCATCCCTAACCCTTTAATTTCTTGCTGATTTCTCATATTAGTGATTCTTACTAATTAACATATGGCAAAACATAGGATAAACTAAAAGATGTGCCAAAGGAGAGTTGAAGGGAAAGGAGTGGAAATGCAGGCAGTGAGGAGTTGAGCCGCACTGAGCTGTTGTAGAATGTTAGTTAAAGGTGTGTTAGGTTTGTTTACACTGTGAAACATTTGCTTAATGATGCAAAGATGTGTTGCATTCCTTTATGTTGCGTTTGTTTAACTATGTGAAGCTGTGTTTGCCTGTCAAAAACATCTGATTGGTCTAACAAAGAGCTGAATGGCCAACAGCCAGGCAGGAGAAAGGGTAGGCGGGACTGGCAGGCAGAGAGAATAAATAGGAGGAGAAATCTGGGAATAGAAGAGTAAGAGAAAAAGAAGCAAGCAAAGAAAGGGGGTCAGCCACACAGCCAGACGTGGAATAAGAATGAAAGAAAAGATATTCAGAAATAGAGAAATGTAAAAACCCAAAGGCAAAAAGTATATGGGATAAGCTAAGAAAAGCTGACTAGAAACAAAGCCAGGCATTCGTGAGAAAGAATACGCTTCTGTGTGATTTATTTGGGAGTTGGGTGGCAGCCCCCCCCAAAAAAACAAGAGTAAAAACAACCACCCTGAGCTGCTTCGCCACTTGTAGACAAGAGGTAGCATGGTGGGGTGAGCAGCATACAGGAGCAGAGACCTTTAGTAGAAAGAATGATGCTCAAACACAACCCAACAGGGCAAGAAACTGGAGGGCCATCACCACCCTCCTTCATTCCAGCCTCCCGCCTTTGCTAAAAGCAGCCAGAAGCCAAGGTCAAGGAAAACACCAGACAAGCCAGGAGTCACTGAATGAAGGGTGGAGATATTAACTTCGACTATAAGTATTTAGAAGTAAATACTACATGCTTGCAGAAGTAACATTTTAGGTAGTGCTCGCTTTGGCCATTTGGGTGAGCAATCCTTCATAGCAGAGCTTCCCACGCAAATTGGCAAAAAGCTGTTTTCTGTTGTGATGTATTCTATGTCCACATAATAGGATGAGCCAAGAAAGTATTCTCAGGTAAACACATTAGTTATCTCATTCTTAATTGAAATGCCAGGTGGATTTAAAAATAACTGTCATGGCTTTAGGAGGAAGCGTCTATTTTCAGGATGGGCAATATTACATAATGATCGTGTCGTTTGTTGACACTGCTAAAATGAATGCTCATAATCTTGTTTAATTTCTCTTCACTGTTCATTAGAAAGGGAGTTTATATACGAAGGATGTTGTATCTTGAGACACGAAGTGTCAGGGAGAGTAAAAAGTAATCAGGCCTCAGAGTCGTTCAATCATGACGTCCTAGAGCTCGGGTGATTTTTGTGAACATTTAATCCAAACACTTCATTTTACAACTGAGAGCACAAAACCCCACACAGCCTGCATAACGCGCCCAAGGTCATTTAACATCTTAGAGCCCCTGGGACTGTCATGGCTTCCTCTCGGCTTCAGCATCGAGGCTATGTACAGCTAAGTGGTTAGAGGTGGCGTGTGCAGCCAACACACCCAACCAATATTCTGTGAGTTCCCGCACCATGCACTGGGAGTAAAGAAATGAAAAATAAAAACCACAAATTCCCATTTCTTATAAGTGTGCATTCTAGAAAAATAAGTGATGGTAGTATTACAAAATATGTATGCCAGGGGTGAAAAATGCTGAGACCAAACTAGGCCAGGATGACAGGTCACAACAGGAGAAGAGGGTCATCGAGGATGTGCTCACCAGTGTGGTGTCTGTTTGGGTCCTTTGTTGAACTGAGAAGAGGGCTGTGTAGACATCATGGAGGAGGAAGAGGGTTGCAGCTGGAGCAGAAGCAGGTGGAAAGGGGTGGGATTTAAGATCCAGCACATGCTGGGGACTGCGCAGGGAGGAAGATGAGGCAGGGCCTTTGAGAATGGTGGACTTTGGATTTTACATCAAATGGATGGGAACTCTGTTGGAACATTTCTGGCCGGGGGATGATACAATCCAAAGGAAGTTTTTACAAAGATCAGCATGGCTTTGCATAAAAGAACGTGGAGGTGGAACATTGAGACGGGAAGAGTGGGGGTAGAGGAGCGAACTAGGAGACCAAGAGGCCGCTGCTTCAAATTGAATTTAAAAGACAGAGCTTCTATCCATGTCAGAAGGTAAATATATGAAGGGAAAACAGGAATCAGCAAAGACTCCAAGACTGTTGGGCTGAGCCCTGGGAGAACAGAGTCCATCAGTGGTGAGAACAGGAAGGATGAAATAGGTCTGGAGGGAAAGACAGAACCACAGCATCGGCATTTAGATTTGAGATAGTCGGGCGTGTCAGTGCAGACTTCAAGAGGACTTAATTGATACTATTCAGCATATAAATCATGTGAAATTATTTTATCACAAGATGATGTACAAACTTAGCAGACTAAGCCCCCAGCACAATCCCAGGTTAAATAGAAGAATGGGGGAAAACCTGTCTGAGTTAACTGAGAAGTACCGTTGTGGTAGAATGACTTGCTAGAAGTAAACGAAACTGTTTCCTATAGACAAGGCCATGATCAGTTCCGTCGTGGTAGTTCCCGAAAGATGAGGACTTAAGAGTTGACCACTGGGGTTAGCCAGCGGAGCATGGAGGTCAAGCGCAATCCTGGCAAGTGCAGGATTGCTGAAGTGGAGGCTGCGGTGGCTCAAGAGTAAAGACACGAAAGTGTTCCACATCACCATTCACCGGAGAAACGGGAACTACAGTGAACCCTGCATGTGACCCAGCTCCAGCAGGAAGAAAAGAACAAAGGTGACAAGAGCTGGAGAGAGGGCAGATCGTGGAGGACAGCACAGAGGGATTTTTAAAGATGAACAAAGAACCTCCATAACTCATCCTGGGGCTCTGGCCGAAGAAAACTGGTGTGCTTCAGAGGCATCCGCGTTGGCGCGCACTCACGGAAGCACTATTTACATCCGTGGAGAGATGAGAACAACCCACGTTGCCCGTCCACTCAGAAACAGGAAGTAAGAACACAAGCGAGTTCTAAGAGTTGACCTCTTGTCGGGCGTGGGACTCTAGGTCATTGCTCAGGAAACAAGCCAGAGCAGGAAGTTAAGCGGCGCTTGATTTCACCCAGGTGGAAGTGGAAAGGCTGATCTCAGACATGGAGAAGGCAGTGGTTACTGTAGGCTGGGGGTACACAGGACAGGGAAAAGTCATCAGAGAGCGCTACGCCATAGCCAGAGAGGCATAAGAAAGTCTCACGTACTGTATCATAGTAACCCTACTGATTTATCGTGCAGTTTTAGAATGCTTGAGGAAAGAATTTCAAATGCTTCACCATAAATAACTGGTACAGGCATAGATACATTTACAGTGATTGAAGCACCATACACATGTACCAAAATATCACACGATGTATTATAAATGTGTTTTTATGTGTTAAAAGGAAATTAAAATTTGAGAATTGGAGCTGGACACTGAGTTCAGGCTATGGAATGATGGTATTGTCTGAATAGGGTGGGACCAAGAAAGAGGGTTTGGTAGATAGAAGACATTATGGGCATACATTTGGAAAAGATCTGGAAGGTGACGGGTGGTGGGACAAAGATTGGGACAATCTTGAGTAGGAAAGGTGATGAGACTCAATGCTCAAACAGTAGACCTGGTTATGAAGCGTTATGAAGAGAAGGTGTCAGAGTCATGGGTTATGGACTCCGATGGGTTGGTAGATTTGATCTTAGAAACCTATGGAAACTCTCTGAAAATAATGTCAATATGTTAAAAAGAAAAATGCAGTCATGGCAACTTTCATCTTCCTTAATCCCACTCAAAAAATGATACCAAAGAGGAAATGAAAATGGGGAGCTTTTAAAAGCAGCTGGTAACATAATCTGATCATGATTATCTGATTTCTCATGGAATGTTTAATTACAATGCCTTGTTAACCCACAGAAATCATAACTATGAAGAATATGGAAACAGACTGTCTGTCTGAGGCATCTTTTAAAAACATTAAGAGCAACTCCACTACAGCAAATAGGTACTATTGGAGAGTTTTAATATTACCCATTTCCTATCTGCTCGACAGAACTGTGTGAACAAGGGTAGGACTAGGGAGAAAATAACCCCAGCTCCAATCCTTTGGTACTGAGGGTTCTCAAAATGGATTCATCTCAAAATTAGTAACAAATAGCAATCCCAATGGAGGGCAGCAGAAACAGGACAGCAGCATTTCAATGATGAACCAGGACCACCGCATCTAAGGCCAAACCCTAGTCACCCACTTCCAGGGCTCTATGACTCTGGGGAAATTATGGAACTCCTCTATTCGGTTACAAACTGATGGTCACATGGTTACCCGTCCATCAGAGCAAGAAGATTAAATGAACACAGGCGCAGCATTGAACATTGCAAACACTGTATAAATGTTCATTATATCTGATCATTATGAATAATCAAGTCTTAGCAGGAAATACAGCCAAACATGGCACCTGGAGTTAATCCTTAAATTTCTCTCTCTAAAGCTGATAACTGGGAAATATTGTACAAAAGAACAAATACATCTGGCCCTTGGTTATCCTAGCATTTTTTTCATATGACCTTTCCTTAAAATTGTATCACAACAGACAGTAAGGTCCCTTGCTGGGCATGAGACTACACGCCTTTAATCCCAGCACTTGGAGGGGGGGTAGAGGCAGGCAGATCTCTGAGTTTGGGGCCAGCTCGGTTTACAGAGTGATTTCTAGGACAGCCCAGGTTACATAGAGAAACTCTGTCTCAGAAATAGGAAAGGGGAAAAATATATATATATGTGAAGGTCCCATCATGCTTTACTCTTCTTAGGAAGAATCTGTAGGGGCTGTAGTGATGATTCAGTGGTTAGGACGATTTTGATGCTTAAGTCTGGTTTTCAGCACCCACACCTGTTGACTCACAACTGCTGACAACTAGCTGTAGAGCATCAGCTGCAAAATTCCACTGGGGGTCCAGGTACACAGGGCTCAGCTTTTTACGTATGTGTTGGAGATCCTACTCAGGTCCTCACACTCGCATAACAGTGAGCTGTCTCTGAAACCTTGACATTTTCATTTTAAAAAGACAGTTGAAAACAAGCCAAGTAAGCTTACCGTTAGCCATCTCTGGATGGTCATCCTACAATTCCTGTCACTTGTGGACTTTATATTGAGAACTGATTTCAACTTCTTCAGTCTCATGTAAACAGGGCAGAATCAGTTCACTTAATAAGCTTGCTAGGCTCATGTCTAAATTTTAATGACATACCAAAGAACACTGGGAGCATTTTTTACACTAGGTGATTCTTGATTTATTTCAGCTAATTAAATGTCCTGCTCAACATTAGTTCCTTTATCCATAAAATACTATCTAGAGGACTGATATTAAATTTTCAAAAGAAAATTGGAATCCCAGTTTAATTCTGAGTTCTTTCTGCATAAAATATTTACCATCTTCTATCTAGCCATTGTTAAATGGCATTTATCCATTCCATTTCTTTAACTCCGATAGTCAGGCTGCTTCATCAGATTCTAAAATTAAAAAGAAAAGTAAGAAGGGGAGCTGAGGAGGTTGCTCATTGGTTAAGCGTACATATACTGCCCTTGCAGAAGGTCTCATGGGTGTTCCCAGCACCCATGCTAGGCAGCTCACAACAGCTTGTATCTCTAGCTCTAGGAGATCTGATGTGCTCTTTAGATCTTCATGGGCACCTACACCTATGTCTCTCTCTCTCCCTCTCTCATGCACATATATACACAAACAAAACTAATTTTTAAAAATAATAAAGCTAGGCGGTAATGGTGCACACCTTTAATCCCAGCACTTGGGAGGCAGAGGCAGGCAGATCTGAGTTCAAGGCCAGCCTGGTCTACAAGAGCTAGTTCCAGGATAGGCTCCAAAGCTACAGAGAAAACCCTGTCATATAAATACATTAAATGTCATTAAATACAAAATGACATTAAATACAAAAATGATAATAACAAATAAAACAAAACACCCCCTCAAACTGTGCAAAACTCCACACCTAGGAGTTATCAGCTGAGAGGAATGGAGAACAGCCAATGGGAGCAGTTCTAGATGCTGGGCCTCACTCAGTTCCTAGCCTTCTTGGCTCTCTGGCTCCTGAGCAGCTCCACCAGGACTTAGCTTTAGCGCAGATGGTTCATTTGCAAAGAGTCTCTCATGAGAGTGAGGTCAAGTTTTGTATTTGGAGGGACTGAAAGACAACATGTTTCCAAGGTCCCCAAAGGCCATGGCTATGCTCACACTGTCATGTCTGTTTTCTGAGAACATGAAAGGTGCTGAAAGCCAGTTTCAATCATCTGACAGTCACCAGATTGCTAAGTGTCAACACAGTGCTTCTGCATTGATGCTTCAGCTAGCACAAGTGAAATATTGCATAAATTGACAGCGTTTTCATTTTATATAATTTTATTGTAACTGCAATTGACAGCATTTTCATTTTATATAATTTTATTGTAACTGCAATCCAGTTAGCTATCTTTCCCTCGCTCCTCAAAAGCAGTCTTGATCTGTGTTACACAGGTTGGGGGAAGAGTGTCAGTCAGAATGGAAAAGGATTCAGAGGAAGCAGAGGACCCTGGCCAGGATGGGCAGGTCCCATCTCTGAAGGTCTGTTTTCCAAGCCACCACCATGATTTCCAAAGGTTCTTTTCCCCACTCCCTAAAGCCTTGTAATCGTCATTACCCTCCTTCCTCAGCATCAGAGCACTTCATGGGGATGAGAGGCAATCAGTCACAGGCACTGGAAGGAAATTGCGGAGGATGGTTCCATGTCCTGCTGTTCCTGTGGTGCACACATGCATGCGATAGCAATTAAGGGCCGAAACTGAAACAGGAAGATTAATAGGAAGAGAGTTGCTGAGCCCTACTACAGTCAATCAGGGCAAAAAGTTTATTTCAGGACCTGAACTTTGATCAACTACAGCTAAACTAGGGATGCTGCTAAGATGGGGGTATTTGCACTAGGAAGCAATCAGATCAGCAGAGGCCAGAGTAGGGACAGAAACCTATGACTTGATGATACAAGGCCAAGAGATGAAAGAGGAGCCGATGTAGGCATTGATGAGATCAAAGACATCTCCTTAACTGCCCCGAGCTAAGGTAATCATCAGTACTCCTTGAAGGGGGCCACCAGTTACTCTTAAAATTACATTAGAAATATGTGTGTAGATATTTTTGTGTTTGTCAATATGAGCATATAAATTTGTATATATTACTAATTAGTTTGTTGTGTGTAGTCATATTTAAGTTAACTAATATCAAGCTCAATATAATTCACCCCATTTTGTAGTTTTTGTTTTTCTCAATGAACACTTATTATCCTGATAAATTTTGAAACTCAAATCTTCTGTATTACTACTAAGAGCTTCTAGTGACATAGCAAGAATTGTATACTATCTTTGTGGCAGGGCAGGTAAACACAGCCTTTTAAAAACTACTAGAAGAGGGACAACTTATTTTGGAGTGTCCTTACAATGGCATGAAATTTGCATACTGAAGAACCAGGGCATAAGATGTACCACATTGGAAGGCACTTGGAACACAATAGGTAAATGGATGAAGAATCAGCCCATCTGGACCACTGGGATTATATCCTCGTACTGCCGAAATACCTTACTAAGAGCCCATATCACTACTCTATATATTAAGCAGCTGGGTGGAGAGAAAGCAAACGCAGCCCAACACATACTACCTGTAGGAGAGCAGCAGAGTTGGTGCTGAAAGAAAAAGTAAAGGCACTACTTTGAGGCACACTGCTTCCTTAAAGGAGACCTTGAGATTTCAAAGCAGAACACACAGCAGAAGGCATATGTGTATAATTTACAATAAAGTCAGCAAGTCATAAAGCTTATGAGAAATGGTGTACATTTTATCTTTTCGAACTGTGTGCTAATGAGTGTGTATTCTGCAGTTTATTGCCACCTAGACCCAGGGGATGCACTAGTGAATCAATGGTCCTGCGGTTCAGGGTGAATCTCTGCAGTTAGCTGCAAGCTCTATGTTCTGATTAGAAAGTTTCATCTTGCTGGCACTAAAAGCCCGTTATGCAGCCACCAGTGCTGATCAAGTACTGCCCTTTGAGGGGACCTTACTTTTGCTAGCTAAGAACAACCAGGGAAAAAATGCACTGTGCCCATGACTCTGGTTTTTGAATGTGGCTTAATACCATTTCCTCTAGCTATGATTAGCTGATTGCTATTTGAAATGTCATTCGATTCCATGGTATATTTCTAGCTACCTTCGGTTCCACCAGTCTGCTACAACAGTATTAATATCAGTAGTTACCATATTATTTATAGAGCTTTCTGGGTTCCAGTCGTGTGATAGCTGTTTTCTATGTTTTGTCTCAATTTTTCCAATATTATGCAAATAGATACAAATGCTGAAACTCAGGAGATAAAGACAATTTTCCCTGTGGTCACACAATGAGCAAGTGATGCCTCTGAACTTTGATTAGATCTGAGTGAGGAAAATAATAAACCTATGCACTCAATGTACTTGGAGCCATGCCCCACTTCTAATGGGTTCATTGAGTCTGGGACCCTTCATGCTTGCTACCCGGTATGCATTTTGTTGCTTTCTCTTTCCACAGTGGTTCATCTCTAGCTTTCTTTGGCATTAATCTCTTTAGATCTTCACTATCTTTGAATCTGCATTCGTTTGGGTTCCTTTATCAGTGAGATTGCCCATTGCCAATGTACCATAGAGTTATAGCCAATACATGATGGAAACAAAAGCGTCTTTGGACTACTCTGCCTCCTTAAATTCTCTCAGAGCCATGGGCCTGCCTTTGGGATAGCAAACTAATACAAAGTTTTGTTCGAGAATGCTTATCTTGTAGTCCTCAGGTAGCTGAAACCAATTCCCCACCCTGCACAAAGGTTCAAGGTCAAATGAAATTCAGCCCTCCAAGCTCAAGATTCCACACTCTGAGTCCTCCCCGCCCCTTCTTATGAATGGTAGCACAGGGTTGACAGCTGGGACACTTTGTCATCCTACTTCTTCCCGCTAGAATTCTAGGCATGTGGTAGCCTCTTTCCATGCTGCTGTATTCCGGACATTGAAACCCTGTGTTTCATAGGAATCTCATGTATTAGACAAAAGTCTCACACACAGTCTTAGATAATCCTCATTGCTTTGGTCTTTGGAGGTGACTAAGAGACATCACTCCGCTTCCCAAGTCTTTCTAGTTTCAAAAGCACCCAAGGGTAGGACTTTTAAATGCTGACCTTTTGTTTCTTGAAGGCTTCAATAAGGGATTATATAATCATAGATCTAGTCCATTATCTACATTATTCATCAAGAGGAGTCTCTTAACTGATTGAGAATTTTCCTAACCAATCAAGTCTGCAACCTTTATGTTGAACAGCTCTTCAAAATCTATCTCCTCCATTTAGCTATAAGCCGCAAAATGAATCCAGGCAGCACCTTCAATGTCTTGGGAAATTCTCAGCTCTATGAAGCTCATTACTCAGGAATTCCTTCTCTGTACTTCATAGTGTCCCCAAACTCTAGAATCTCCTGATGGTAACTGGCCTTGCTCCTGTTTCCAAATACTGCACACCACTTTTGCTAGAGTCTTCATTAGCCACATCTAACATCTGCTGTTTATACTAATTGTTGAAGGTAATCTAGTCTTTTTTATATTAATCAACTTCCAAATGATAGCCTCGAAATTCTTCTGGCTTTTCCTCACTTCCAATTCCAAACCCCTTCTCCATGTTTGGTGTTCTAGATTCCAGCACCCACTTTAGTGTTTTGTTTAATTACTGTATTAAAAATTATCACAGATTTGGCAGTGTAAAAAAAGATTCTTAGCTCAGAATTCTATAATTCAGAAGTCCCTTACAGTGTAGCTGGGCTCTCTGCTTTTGAAGTTATAATTCTGAAATCCAAGGTTTGGGCAAAACTGAATTATTATCTGGAGAAAAATTTGCTTCCAATCTCATTCTTGATTTTGACAGAATTACGTTCCTCATGGTCACAGGACTGTGACTTAGCTTCGCATTGCTTCACTGGCTCAGCTCTGCAAGGCTACCCGTGCCCCCTGCCTGATGACTGTCTTTGTGCCATCAATGGCAGGTTGTACCCTTCTTGTCCTTCAAATCTCTAGCCATCCTGGGCAAGCAGCCAGGCCTATTCTCTAAAGGACTCCTGTGATTGGGTCATTCTGATAATGTCTCTGCTTTACAGTCATCTGTGGTGTCTGATCTAAGCTAAGCATGGGAGGAAACTCTTATTTCCACTTCTGTTGAGGAAGGGCATATAGCAGGTTGGAGAGGGAATCTCAGGGGGGACATCTTTCAAGTCAGCTTGGTCAGATGTTCTTGCTGACTCCTCTCAATCCTAATGGTTCAAAAGAAACCAGGTTTACATCTAAAGATCTTAAGTTTTATCAACATTCTGTATCCACCTTTTCTCCACCCACAGCTTTTTAGGTTGGTATCTAAAAACTTGATAGAACACTATAGTACCTCAAGGGAGACTTCAAATTTTTTATGAGATTTTTCTCTCATATGGACCTACAAGTTCCCACACTGGGAGACCATCTTTGACATTCTCTCGGGAGAATGCAGCTTCTGGAATCTTCTGAGCAAAGGAACTGTCCCAGCCATCTAACCTGCATTCCCTTTTCACTGCTGTTGCTTGATATCCTGTGCCCTTTGGTTTTACATGGTCTCCTCACCACAGCTGTCTGCAGGGGTGTGCAATCTGGGTATGTGTCAGAACATTCGAGTGCCAGTGTCCTACTGAAGCTGTGACTTCACAAAATGGTAGCTTCCTCCATAAAGTATCTTTGAGGTAAAACTGAAGACTGTATACCCACTGGTGGCATCCTGATTTCTCTAGTAATGCTTCCCAATTCGGTTGCTTTCAGTGCTGTGTTAAGAGCTGGCTAAAAGTTTTTGGAGAACTGCAAAACACTACACCAGGGAAGCCATATTGAAGAACCAGCCTGACTCCATCTTAGGCTTAAAAGTCATCTTCTAGTAAAGATGAACTAGGTTCATTTCTGTTTATGATTAAAACTTGTTTCTCAAGGATTGGGATATGTCCTGCCTTATAACCTAAACTACAAACTGTTTTGTTCTGTTTCAGGAATGGCAATTATGTCTTTGCATAAAAAATGTTAGTAAGCATCTTGTAATCCTGCCTTTGTTTCAAAAGGTTGTATGACAACATTCTTGGAACTGCCTGCTGTTATGACCACCTTGTCATGCCCACTTTGCAACCATGTCTGTTTCCGGACCTCCTGTAGGACTAACATGTTATGCTTATGTTCTGCTTCTGTAACTCCAACTATTTTGCCTACCCAATCCCCCATGTGGAAACACCATACCCCTGAGCTATAAAAACTTTGTCTTCCTCACATCCAATGCTGACCACTCAAACCCCACGTGGG
>LOEQ01000524.1:107827-126483 GCA_001685075.1 Bramus lutescens
GCCAAGGCAGTTTCTTTATTAACCAATGAAAGTAACACATAGACAGATGACCCTCCTACATCATACTTCACCATCGTATTATACATTCCCTGTGTTCTGGAGACCATATTTATGTAGTTTTCTATTGCTGTGGCAAAGACCATGACCAAAAGCAACTTGGAGAGGAGAGATATCAGCTTACACTTCCAGGTAGCAGCCCATCGCTGTGGGGTGGTCAAGGTGGGGAAGGGATGCTAAAACCAGAGGAGCGCTGCCGACCTTGCTCGCCAAGTCACATTCAGTTTGCTTTCTTAGAACCCTCTAAAACCACTTTCCAAGTGCGGCCCCAGTCGCAGGGGACTTGAGCCCTCCTACATTAATCACTGATCATGAAAATGCCACCACGTGTTTGCCTATGCGCAATCTGATGGAGGTATTGTCAAACGAGGTTCCCTCTTCCCTGGAGACCCTGGCTTGTTTGAAGATGACAAATCGAAACCAACACAACCACCATGCTAAATATGAAAAATGAACCTCAGTAAAACTTACTCTAAAACACCTATGTGATCTTAAAGACATCCTTTAAGAAAAGTAAGATCATTTTTTGCCCAGCCCTAAATTTAATTCTGGCGTTATGGCTTCATGACAGAGCAACCCAACCCTAAAAACCATAACCTCCCTTTGACTCTTTGGCTCTGAGCTTTCTACATTGGTTATAGTTACAAATAAAGTACAAATTAAAAATACCTAGGACATTTGCCTAACAAGGCATTCGGTTAACTAACACAAGAGAGATGGACTGTTGAGAAGCTGTCTAAAAATCCTTTCTTGTAACTAGAGGACTGAAATGCCTAGGGGGCGGAGGGGAGAGATCCATCACTTACCGTGTTGATGCAGCATTAATAAACAATTTCCAATTCACAGGCCTGTTGACATAAACATACACCCCATCAGTCTGGGTTTCCACTACAGTTATTATGGGAATAAGCAGGACCTAAGAGAAGTTCTCATAGGTCAGTAAACACAGAAGCACTAATTTTTAGGGAGCAAGACCATCTTGGATCTGTGAAATGGAGGACACAGGTGAGAAGGGAAATTAAAGAAAGCAATTAGTGTGGGAGAGTGATTACAGTTTATGGACGTCCTACCTTATAAAGACCCTAACAGAACCCCTTCAGCAGGAATATTCCTTTTCTTCCTAGCCAGAGCACAGAATCAACAAAAGATGATCTAAGGATCAAAGCAGGACTTGCAAACGCTTTGCTTGAGAAGCTCATTACATCTCACCTGTGCAGGAGGCCAAGCAGACGTCAAACAGAGCACAGGAAGATTAACTAGGGAAAATCGTAAAAGAAAATAACTTCCATTATCATCAGCAGGGCCACTTTAACTTGTCTTACTCAGTAAAAAAACATTTCAAACTAGATGTGTGCTGTCTGAACGCCTTTTTTCCAGAAAGCACAGCCGAAGTACAATGGGGAGCAAAGGCAGTATCTTCCAAATGGGGGTAGAGGGGAATGGTAGAATAGAGAGGAAGATGAAGTATAAAACAAAATTCAAGGCCAATTATAATTGTGCATAGAAACCTCCCTCAGATTATCACCAAAAATGCTAAAGGGGGGGGGGTGTAACACATCCATTACCTGAGCATTCGTGAGACGTTAAACACCCCCGGGATTGAATTCTGTCCAAGAAGACATTAAGAAGGAGCAGGAGCCTATGGGGTGGTATTACAATATGTCCATAGAAATGGGGAATCTTATTCTTCCCCATAAAGTCATAGCAAACCTCTAAAATGAATGTTCTGCGTAAACACTAAACAATGTGGAATCCATTCATTTTGTGTGCGCGATTTAGACAATTTTCCTTGTTAATGACAACTCTGCTGAAGCTCATTTAAGCACTCTTCCAACTTCCCCAGCACTCTGCTTATGCTTCTCAGAGGAATAGATATGAGCCCACACCGAAAATTCCATACTATTCAGCCAAGGAGACTACTTTGTCCTAATCCATAAAACCGTATTATTAAACTGAACACATAAAGCATGATGGTGTGATTCTAATTGCCACTTAGGTTGAGAGATTTAGAAATTTGAATTTTGTCTTTCAAGGCTGCCCCGATTGCAGGCATCTGCTTACTCATGATTATTCTCAGCTAGAGAAACATTGAAAATAACTTCATATTTTCCAAGAGTTTAGTGACTTGTGGTCCTAGCTTTTTCCACGCATGTAATCATCTATTCCAATCTCACAGGTCACATAGTCAGGAGTTTGAATCCTTGATAGTATTGTCATTTGTTTATAAAGTAGAGCGAATCTGTGAAATTCACATGAAAATGATTCTAACTAATAATCAAACATGTCAGCACTTATACCAACTGTGCAATTCCATTAGATAGCTAGACCCACATGCTCCCTGCACCCTCTGGCATCTCCAGGGCACCCTCTTTTTCTCCATTCCTTATCACTCAACACATGGGCTCTCCAGTACAACAAATGAGCTCAAAGTTCCCAAGTCCTCAGTTTAATTTCATGTGTCCAACTGAGTCTCTATCTGAGATCTAAAGGCCACAAACTCAGAGAAGAACCACAGTACCTCCCTCAGAACCTGATCACCTAACTAAGTTGGTGGCATCACAGGTCACCCAGTTGGCCAAGTCAAGAGCAACCCTAGATGTCCCCCTTCTAGTACCTTTTACATCCAGCCCCCAATCCTGTACCTAGAAGCAGAGCATTCAAGAAAACATTCATCTAATGATTGCTTCTCAATAGGCCTGCCCCTCTTAAATTTTATGTTTAATCCTTCCATCATGAAAAAGATCACTATGAGATTATTGTCCTGTCCCCAGCCTTTGTGCACGGGTTCACATGCACTGATGGAGAGGAAGGAAACTAGGCATTACATAGTAAGTAGTGGCTAAGACGGGATGTACATCAACCACGCCCCCACCTGAAAGCACCTAGGTGCCTTTGACCCTGGCCAGATGTTGCCATGTGAGAACAAAGATAAACATCAAGTGAACAAAATCAGATAGTCTACTTTTTTAGCAGTTGAATTTCTATGTAGAACTTGCCAAATTCTAATTCTTATTCTTAATATCCAAATATTAAAAAAAATCACTCTGGTGTTCAGGCTATCAAGTTTCAACCTGTTCTTTTTTAGATGGAGCCCAGACTCTGCAAGAGATACCAGGTCCTTTGTTATCCATCAGTGAACATTTCTTTCTTTCCACTGCATGCAGCCTGGATTTTCCTCATTCCAAACTGCATGCAGCTCTTCACACATGCCATGCCACTGTTAGCAGCTCTCCTGTGTTGGTTAAGACCTGCCACAATTGCCTGACCCTTCTTGTAAAAGCCAAGTAGTAATTATTTATTTCACCACACTCAGCTCAAGCATATCTTTCTCTGTAAACTATCCCATAACCAAAGGGACATGACCATCATTTTGCCCTTAATGCCATTCCCGAAAATGAGTCAAAATTATTAATTCACCCTTAGAATACAGTGGCATCTTACTGAGCCTTTAGTTTCCTCAGCTTTTTAAAAGTCGGGCATGATAGCACATGCCTTTAATCACAGAATTAGGGAGGCAGAAGTAGGTGGAGCCGGGAGTTCCAAGCCAGCCTGTTCTACACAGTGAGTTCCAAGGCTATAGAGAGAAGCCATATCTCAAGCATATTAAATAAAATCACATTTTCTTTACTATCCTGTGTGAACACATGTCAGACATTATGTTCCCCTCACATGGTGTAAGACGCCTTTTTCTAGTTTTATTGGCATATAATTAGTAAATAAGTTATGCATTGTATAATTAGCATAATTATACTAATTACATACTAATTAGGAAATTAAGGTATGCATTGTGCTTATTTTTTAAATTTTAGATTTACATATTTCATGCATATGAATGTTTTGTCTGCATGTATGTATGTGCACCATATGGGTTCCTGCTGTCTAAGGAGGTCAAAAAAAGGCACTGGGCTCCCTGAAACCAGAGTCCAGTTGACTGTGAGCTGCCATGTGGTGCTGAGAACTGAACCTGGGTCTCCTACAAGAATGCTCTTCCCCTCCGAGCCATCTCTTCAACCCCACACTGTGATTACTTGACAGCCAAAGATTGTGTGAAAGGGCATTAACAAGTTAGTTACACTGTAGTTCCCTGATTTGGTCTGGTTTTGTAGAGAGAACATTTGAGCCAATTCCAAGCACACAACTCCATTTTACTATGGTCACTATGCTGTATGTTAAGTCTGAATTTCTTCATGCTACAGCTGAAAAGGTTTACCTTGAGCAAAACCATCCTTCCTCCATCTAACCACATTGCTACCTTCTGCTTCCTCTTCCACATTCGGTCCTACTTACAAGCCGTGTCAGCATAGTGTTGGAAATCCTCTGACTTAATCTGACTTAATTTACTAAGTACACTGCCCACAAGGTTCACCCCCATTGTCATAGACCGTATGATTGCTTTCTTCATCTTTTTTTTTTTTTGGCTGAATGTTTCATTGTGTCTGGAGTACATTTCACATGTGTGCATGCGCTCATGTGCAGAGTCCCCCCACACATACACATACACACACACACACTCACCTCTTGATGACACTCGCATTATCACTCTATCAGGGCTCTTTTATAAATGCCGAAATAAACATGGGAATGCTGATGTCTTGCATAGTGCTGATTTCATTTCCTTGGGAAAACACGAAGTTAAAGGGTTCTCGGATGGGATGGTAGTTCTAGTTTTAATTCTCTAAGGAACCTCCATATTATTGGTATTATTATCATCATCAGGGCCATTTGCAGCCCCAGCAGCTCACAGGGCCCCCTCCCCTCTGTGTCCTCACCAGCACTTCCCTCGTGTCGTCTTTATTTTTAATTAATGAGTTTTCATTGGCAATTGCTAGAGTAATACATTTTCCTAAATAATACATTTTCCAATTACGTTAAAGATTTTTTTTAAGCACTTTCTAATTGGACCCATAATTTATGAAGTAGTATTATAATACATTTCTTAGGAATTCAAGAAACAAATATTCAAGTTTATAATAAAAACCAAAGGAAAAAAAATCTCAGAACTGCTAACTAGATTCGCTGGCTGAACGATAATCAAATGAGACTCTTCCAACAGCACATCACTCAGGGACTGTTAACTGCAGATTTCTAAGGCATTGAGTCAGCTCTAGTGTACGCCTAAGCAGGGAGTCTCGGGCCTGCAGCCCACTACGTACGTAAAGAAGAGTGTTAACTGCATTGCTGCTCTTCCCACTTGATGCTCTGGATTCAGACTAAGCTTTCTTGTTCAGGAAAGTTCCTTCATATCCAGAAAAATGAAACCTTCGTGTGAAACACATAGACAGCCAATCCAAAAGTTGCCTTTCAGTCCTCATGATTAGTCAAGGCATTAACATCAACCCCTCAACGAATAGTGTGCTTCTGGAAAATTCTCATGAGAGAATGAAAGAACGATAGCTGCTAAGCATTGTGGGAGATTGCTGTTCCATTGTACTGAGTTTCAGCTATGCAAGATGGGCCATTGCCAAAAGCTTCTAGCACTGTGCCTGTTGGACAGGACTGGTTCAGCAGCTCAGACCTCAGATTGTATAGGAGCTAGACCATCTCGTTTCTTTTTGGTAAAAATGTTGGCATCGAATGGTGACTTTCACTTCCTTTTGCCCATCTGAACACCTTTTCGTTCACCTTTTGGCCTTGACCAAACTTCTGGCTGCAGGTGTTGGAGTAACCAACTGCTCACAGGCATGCCGCAGCTCAATCTCACCTCACCGGCACCTCTATCTCTCACCTTCTGTTCCTGGGTTTCCTGTCCCCTGGCCCCGGGGGGGGGTATATTTTCAGGAGCCTGTGCATTCTAAAAGATTTATACCTTTAGTAATAGCAGGGAGGGGTACAGCCCATGACTAATGTTGGATGGGAGCTGGTGTGTACCCCACTTCTCATTCGTCCTTTGGAAGAACAACTTTGGAGCATGCTCTCTGGGGCTCCTCACAGCAGGCTCAGTGTTGCTCCCGAAAAAAGACCAGCAGGATAACACATCCAGGACATGGCCTTTTCTCCTTTGTTTGACTCTTTCAAAACCTTGTTTTCCTTCCTTGAGAGCATTTCCCAAATTCAATTACCTGCATGCGAGCCCTTCACTGGACTATGTTTTAGGAAATACTCAGAAGTTGCCTTTGGAAGCGCTTTAGTTTTAAGGGAAAGTGACTGCCAGAGCATAGAGCCTATGCTAATTCTATAAGGGACAAAAGGACATATTGGCCCCTCTTTTGGTGATTATTATTTTTAGCCATATCTTGAGTGAAGCTAAATTGTGGGATTAAAAAAAATCAACGATATGGTAGCATTGTCTCTTTTGTTGGAACCACAAGAAGACACGCAACTAAAATATTTTGGATTTGCCAAAAGTAGTAAGATCAACTTGCTTAAAAGTTAGTGAGGATGAAAGTGATTTGTGTGCCTGCCACTGCCTTATTTTGCTTTTACACTTTATAACCACAGCCTTTTAGAATTTGTACAAGACCGTGGTGGCTTTGCTTGGGAGTTACCTCTGATGGGAGGAAGTGCTGTTCTCCACAAAGATTCACAGCAGGCCTGGTGAGAGGATCTGAACAACAGTGACCTTGTCACTCTGCAGGAAGGGTTGGCAAACAGCAAACTTGTTCCCAGGAATCCTGGTCACTCCATTCACTAAAGCTGTGACCAGATGGTGCAGAAGCCACTCAGAGTGATCTGCAGTAAAGAGTTTGGGTTGTTGCCACTTTGACAGCAGAGCCCATTTCTGGCGTGCCACATGGTGCAGCTTTTGTTAGCAAGCACAAGAAAGTGGGTGTGTCAGGTGTCTGCTGTTCTTGGTTGTTGACTATATCTGGAATTTTAACTACAATCCAAGTGACCAGGAATACCTGTGAGGGATTTTTGCTTATTAATTAAATCATTTGAAGTGGGAAGCCCCTCTTGTAATTCAGATCTGTGAGGGAGAAGGTACACCTTTAATCCAGACCTTTTGAGATCGGATCTGCCTTTCATCTGGGCCAAACCTTCTACTGGCTCTATAAAAGACATAAAAGATGGAAGCTCTGTCTTTATTTGCTCTCAGTCTCACTGGCAAATCCATTCCTTCGTCTGCAGTGGAGCCCACTTCAACACTCTGGTTTATACTGAAGACTGGCTGAGTGTGTAGCCTTATAGACTGAATGACTTCTGGATTCTTGGACCGTCCCTTGGTAGACAGCTATTAGTGGATTAGCTGGACAACAGCCTGTATGTCATTCTAACAAATCCCATATACATGCATATATATATATATGCATATGTCAATATGAGAGAAAGAGATTTATTCCACAAGTTCTGCTCCTCTAGAGAACCCTGACAAAAAAAACAGCGGGCCTATTCAAGATGATGCATTTCCCAAGTTTCCAACTCAACTCTTGGGCACATATTATCTTCTGCTACATATGGATTGATTATCTGCACAGGCACTTTGGGAGGGGGCATTTTTCCTATTCTGGAAACTGATGAGCAGACAGAAGCCACCTACGTGCATCCTGTCAGGACAGCTAAGAGTCGTCACAGGTAAGAGCTGGCAAAAACACTCCTGAGCAAAAGGAGCAATCTGAGCCGGAAGTGAGGTCAAGAAAATACAGAAGAGAAAACTTTACAAATATATCCTTAATGTTTAGAATGATTAAGCACCACTGCCTGCATGAAATAGGCCCACTCATTGTTTCAATTTAATCAATATCACCTTCACTTTCACTACCTAATGGGATTAATGAAGCCAATTTTTAGCTACACTGAGAATTTCATTTGTACTCTAAGTCTCTCAGATAATAATTCACCATTATCTGAGTAGCTGGAAATATATCCATTTTTATTATACTGAAATCCAATGAGATGAAAGTGTTTCATATTTTTATTTAGGGGTCGATCTATCATTTAAATAATAACTTTTAAACCCAAATGTGCTTCTTTTGTCACAAGTAAATCCCTCTCGTCTCTTCATTTCCCTTGCCACTTCAGTGTGTAAATCCTTAGGCATCTTGCCTTCTCTGTGCCTCTTTCCAGGACCTAGAGTTACCCTTACTGATCTTTCTTTGTCCTCCTCTTCCTCCTCCAGTGAAAGCACAAACCTCTGATGTTTGTCTGGCTAACACCAGGGCCAATTACATGTCATCACTGAGACAAGATGAAAGAATCTGGGCAGGTTTAAAGACAGTATGCAAACATGGTTTCCTACTGATAGCAGGAATTTCTGGAAGAAAAGTCAAAAGGCTCTAAGTTAATTTCAGATAGGATAATCATCTTGTGACAATCTCAGCGACAGGCAGAGGAAAGCCCTGGGGACAGGGACTGAAAACCAGGTGCTGTGCGCAAGCTGGTCTCCTTGACAGAGGGACAGACTTCCCTCTCTGCATTGCTGGTTCATGGAAGGTAAAGGATGGTTCTTGGAGAAACAGGATAAAGGATCTGAATGGAAGCAAGTAAGAAAAAGTACACAACAACTGCCAATGCTTTGCGGACTCTTATCTTTGTCATTGCTAGGGAACTCTATGAGCTTAGCTGTCTATCACAGGGGCCAGTCTTTCTGCGAAGGTGGGGTAGACCCAGAACTCCAAACAAAGGTGCAGATCCCCCTGCTGCAGACACAGGGTGGATATACAGAGGCCACAGCAGCTGATATAAAGCCTGATGCAGGAGTTCCATCGTTTCTGGAACATTCAGTAGACATTCAAGGAGAACTGGCCTAGAATCAACTGTCTCTCAACACTCATGGTTCTCCCACTCCATAGGATGGCATGAAATTCATGTGTCCATCTCTTTAGCCTTAAAAGGCACCTTCAAAACTAAAGACTTGTAGTAAGTAGCTGAAGTAACAGTTGTGTTTATTAGCTTAATTTAATCACCCTACAATGCCCATATACACCACACCAGCCCATTATACCCCATAAGTGTATGCACTAATTATTTGTCAATTAAAATATTCAAAGCCTTAGTGACCTAAAAGGTGAATTCATTTTTCTCTTCTAATGTGACATTATGACCTCAGAAGGGGGATGAAAATGTGAGAAGCAAATAACCCACTGTAAAAACGGGTCAAGTAAGAATTGCTTTCTGTACCACAAAGTATGGTTGTAGGTGTGTGCCTGGCAAGGATCAGGAGGAAATTATTCATAAGAGTCATACAGACCTGCTATAGATGCTGTCAGGATAAAGGTGAGGAAGAGTGAGATGTGGTCTTTATGGTGATGGCAGGTGCCATAGCTAGGGGACAGCAGTGGAGGAGGTGTTTTATGGTAGGTGCCAGTTCACACCCGATGTCTCGGGCTTCTTCAACCTGTGACTACACATGAAGTCGTGTTAGCGTCATGTTCCCAATGCATCCTCTGCCACAGTCACTCACTTTCATCACAGAGGGTTGTCAAAGTCTTTCTGGGGCTTAATGGAGGATATAGTAACAAACACATGTCTAAGAGGCCTTTACCCCTCTCTCTCAGCAGACCTGGGGGAGTGCCTGTCATCTCTGCTCACTTCAGCTATGCCTGCAGCAGATCTCCATAGAACTCTGAATTCCGTGTCCTTCCCTCACAAAGCCATCACACTTAGAACAGCTAGACAGCCCTGTACAGACTTCCCTTCTGGTTTCTGAGCCACCCTGGGTCTCTGGGGTCCTTACAAACACAAGCCATACACACTCAACTTCTTGACTGAAAGACAGAGTCACTGTTCCTCTAGCGTTACCTCTCTACCATCTGAGGCACCCGGCTGCCTTGAGAGGTGAGCAGCACGGGGTTGTAGGCTCTGTTTAGGTTTGGCAGAATGGACCCTGCTAAGCTTGCATCTTCTGGAGACCATTGTACTCCCTTATCAGTCCCTTAAAGAGGAGTCAAACCTCAGCCACCATCTCCTCAGAGAAGATGCTGGGTCTTCCTGGCAGTTTCCTGGCCCCTGTTCTGGGCTTCCAGGCCACTAAGGCTGCCACATCCATGGCAATGTTCCAGGAGAGAAGTTACTTCAATTACAGATAACTCCAGGTCACAAGTATTACATGAACTTCAAGATTTTACTGTTTTCCAGTAGATCCCATTGTCTCTGGATGCAAATATCACCTCTCTAGTTTAGGGTCTGATGATTCGACAGACAGTATATGGACCTACACATCACCTATGAGCTTGAAGGAAATGCATACTTTCATGTTCCACCCTAGAATCTGCACTTTAAAGACATTTCCAAGTGATTCGTGATTATATTAAAGTTTAGAACGAGGGTTACAGATCACATCCCTAATATTTTCCATTTTACAAAATTATGTCACTAACAGTAATACTACTCAATGGTTTGAATTGTGAACAGACTCCTAAGTCCTCCTATACCTGTAGCCATCACAGCCGCTGTCACCCCACATGTAGGTGCAAGCATGTTTTCTGATGGTCACATCCAAACTACCTACACAATCAAATACAAATTATTTTACACTTGGCATTATAGTTTTATTTCTTTTTACATAACATTAATGAAATTACATGTAGAGGTTATGTTTTCTGTAGTTTTCATTTCAAGGCTGTAGATAAAGTTTTATGGAGTATTTGTTACAAATCAGGGACACGGATTCTGAAAAAATTGTGACAGCCACTGCCAAGGTTATGCGAAGTCATTTAGCAAACTCTTGGGCAGGGAAGCAAAAGGGTCATGGGTGGTCTCAGGTTCCTTATTCTGGTAGCTGTTTGAATATGGATGATGGATCACAGGGCCGGTGTTGAGGGAACCGCCGTGGGAGAATGTAACTGTAGTTCAAGTGAGTTAGACAAGTGAATGTAGTTTAGAAAAGGAGTGTGGTGTCTTGGAAGGTCCAAAAAAGCCTCCATGAGAGGGATCAGAGAAAGGACTAGGTCAGAGCCAATGGATTTACATCATCTACAAAAGTTAGCGGAAAGGCTAGGCACAAACCTAAGTGCAGCCGAGAATGAGCAAGGCCGGATCATGTTACCATGGCAGGTGCTATAGGGGAAAAAAGAGGAGACGGAATGAACACTTTTGCTCGTTTTTCTCTGGGCAGCAGTTTCTTTTAGTCCCTCTCCCTGCAAGCAATCCTGTACACATGAGAATGTCACTGTCTAGAATCTGCAAAATGACTTTCAGTCCTAAGGAAAATGCCAGTGAGCGCCTGCAATTCTGACTGGTCAGTTTTCTGTGACCCAATGACCTTTCTGTTTCTCACAGATAATTGGTCCCCTCTCATACAACAGCATCAATGACAGAAATATAATGTTACTGTATTTTTTTTCAAAGTCAAGGAAGTTAACATAGCTGTGATTGCTGCATTGTTGATATGGATCTATAATAGGTTTGCATGCAGAATACCTGTGTGCATAAGTGGATACCATGCCATTTGCTTCTAGGAAGCAATCAGGCTTTTCCTTTCTCAAATAGTAAAAAGAAGGCTCTGATAGTAACGCTTTTCTGTGGCTGCACACTAGGACATTTGGGAGAATGAATAAAGTGACTTAACCGTTGGGTGGCTTGTTGGAATTCTCTTTATTCTCTGGTCCCTGTCAATCTCATTTTATAATCAAAGTATATTCTATGGAGATCTCGGACAGCTGGAAGTCAGGGTTGCAGTCGGTTATATTTACTCAATACATTTGTAAAGAGGTTCTTGATGGGGAAATTTTAAATTGGAAAAAAAAATCCCTGAAGAAACTTTTATTGCCTCAGAAAAGTGTAAGTCGTCGTGGCGACTGTCAAATACTATGCATTGTAATGAGGGCTTCCTCGCAGTGGAAGAGTTCTGGACAGCATCCCTGTGTGTGCACCTGCAGCAGCGTCTGTCGGTAGCCAAGGAGTTCGTGGTCTGAGCCTCTGCTCACTTGAAAAGACAAGAACTGTCATGAGCTTCCCTTGCTTGCTCTCGTTCTCTCATTGTTCCCTTGCCCCTTCTCATTTCTCCTCTCCCCAAATTAAAAACTAATTTATTTAAACAATTGTCTTAAAATGCTGGGTATGTATTTGCAAAGTGATTATCTGCCTTGAAGCTTCTTAAGAAGCTGACCAGTTCAGGAGGAGGCAACGCGAGCTTTTACTGGGTTTGCATTCGAAGCTGCTTCATTTTGCTGGTGGGTAACTAACATTGGGCACGAAGGTTATGTTAGGTGAGCTGAGATTCCATTCACATATCCACAGGGGCATTTCCACTATCACTGATGGTTTTCCTTTTAGGCATCTGAAATGCTGGGAGCTAAGAAGGCATCTAATGTGGTCATTTATACACAGATAACCACGGCTTGGGGACAGGCAGGTGTAGTGATGGGGGAGCGGGCCCTGCTTTTCGTCCAGCCCAGCTCCCGCACGGCNGGGGGCCAAGGCAGTTTCTTTATTAACCAATGAAAGTAACACATAGACAGATGACCCTCCTACATCAGGCAGGGACAGCGTCAGTAAGGTCATGCTGAGCACAATTATTTAAAGGTCACATTTGTTAGAGACTATGCCTTGTTAATATGGCAGATGGAAAAAAGTATGATGCTTCATGCTAACTAGCAGCCTATAAATAAAATTGAAACTGCCCAGCTAACACTAGAAACTCAGTCACACATGCAAATCTACTAGAAAGATACTAAAATTGCATTTTACAAGCAAATCACAGAACTTATGAGATGGAGATAATTTAGTCCAACTCTCTTTGACAAATGAAGAAGTAGAGGCCTTGGGATATTGTGATCTATTCACATCAACACAGTTAATACCATGGCAGAAACCAATTATTCAAGAGATTCTCTGTGTGTGCCATTTCTCCCACAAGTTTGATTCCTTCCTTAAAATTTCAAGTTCAACTTGTATCTCTATGATCATAGTATATATTTTGTTTTATAGACAGTTTCTGGTAATTTTCACGGATAACTTTCCATCCTTACTGATTCTGTCATATAGTGTGTATTTCTATGCATCCCATGCTCTGGCTATTTAATAGTTACTGAATTAAATGCTCCTGGAAATAATCTGATAGCAGATGATGGCATCCTCTTCCCAGGAACATGATCCTTCTTTCATATGCATGAAAGCATTACGAGCCCAGGCCTAAAGCTTTAGAATAACTTTCTCTCAAGGCGGGGTCTCATGGTATTGCCCAGACTTGGCTTTACGTGTCTAAAATTTCTGAATCACTGAAATTATTCAAGGTCCCAACCCAGAGGTCATTTTTCTCAGCCTGACTACACAGTGATACACTTCCTTCAACAAGGCCATAGCTTTCCTAACTAGGTCACACCTTCTGACAGAACCACTCCCTTATAGGCCAAGCATTCAAACATATAAGTCTATGGGGGTCATACCTATTCAAACCACCACAATGACCAAGACAACTTATAAAAGAAAGCACTTAATGGGGGACTTGTTTACAGTTTCCTAGGGTTAGTCGATGATCATCATGGCAGACAGGCAAGCATGGCACTGGAGCATGAGAGAGCTTACACACTGATCCACAGGTGAGGCAGAGAAAGAGACAGCAAGCCTGGGCTTGGCATAGACTTTTGGAACTTCAAAGCCTACCTCCAGAGACATACTTCCTCCAATACCATGTTTCCTAAATTTCCCTAAACAGTCCACCAACTGAAAACCAAACATTCAAATATATGAGCCTAGGGGACATACTGTCATTCAAACCAACACAAGAGACAATCAGTTTCTTTCTAATAAAGTTTGAGACCTGTTCCATAGGAGGTGACTCATGCCTGGTACTATAAACCTGGTCAAAAGCCATGGTAGGAAAAGTCCCAGCGTCTAGAGGGCAAGCAACTACTATTCTTTAGAAAAATGGACATAATATGCCCATTAAACTGCCTTCTAAACGCTTATGTTTATGGCTACCAGTTAGTATCAATGTCAGTTTGATCAGAGTGGCAGTTACTGCAGGGACTCACAACTAGTCCAAGTGCTGAGAAGTGTTCGCTGAGTGCTCAGCCATAAAGGGCTACCTATAGCACTTGTCCTAAGATGAAGGCAAGGGAACACTACAAAAAAAGGAGGCAGAAAAAGGTAAGAGCCAGAAGAAGGGATGTGTGTGTTATTTAACACTTTCTGACATGGCATGGCTATTCTACCCTTCTACCCTTGTACTCACAACAGCTGATTGCTTTACAGGGACCTTCAACATTTTATCACAGATGGGGGAAGGACTGATGAGAACTCTCTCCATGAGGATTTGCAGGTAGTTAACGACAGTCTGGGAGAGCACTCATGAAGGACCACCTCTCTCTGTGGAACTAAGGGTAGTTAATCGTTGTTGGAAGAGGGGAGACATTTTCTTAGTGGTACAGCCACTGGTAAATTGCCCAGCCTCCTAGAAATAACCCTTCATCCATGTTCACATGAGCAATCCAAATTTAAATCACTGGGACACACAAAGGAGAGGAGGATTAGTAGTTTAAATGCAATTGCCCCCCACAATCTCATAAGGAGTGGCATTATTAGGAAGTGTGACCTTGTTGGAGTATGTATGGCCTTGTTGGAGGAAGTGTGTCACTGTGGAGGCAGACTTTGAGGTCTTATATACGCTCAAGCCATGCCCAGTGTCTCAGACTACTTCCTGTTGTCTGGTGTTCAAGATGTAGGACTCTCAGCATCTTCTACAGCACTGTGTTTGACTGCCTGCCACCAGGTCTTACTATGATGATGATGGACTGAACCTCTGAACTCTGGGCTACACAGTTTAAATGCTTTCCTTTGTAATAGTTGTAATAGTTTCCTTTGTAATGGTCATGATGTCTCTTTGCAGCAATAGAAACCCTAACAAAGACACAGGGAGAGCACAAAGGGCATTAGTAAGGGAGAAGAGAATTAGTGAGACTGGAAGGGAGAAATGGGAGTGAATATGGTTAAAATTATTATACAGGCCAGAGAGATAGCCCAGTGGGTAAAATTTGGAATGCCTATGTCCAGATCCCTGGGATCCACGCAAAAGCGGGAATGAGGTTTGACAGCTGAGGTTGTTCTCTAACTTCCAGCAGGCACAAGTGTACCCTCACACATATCATATACACACATACAAAAATACACTTATATATACATATATGTATACATAATAAGAAAACCCATTATCATGTATAGTTGATATATGGTAATAGAAATGCTTAAAACTTTTAAAAAGAATAAACCAGGTAAGTTCAATAGCAGATTAGAAACAGGTGAATGAAGAAATGATAGTCTGAGACAGGCATGGTGATGCACACCTTTAATCCTAGCACTTGAGCGGCAAAGGCAGGTGGATGGTGGATCTCTGTGAGCTCAAAGCCAACCTGATCTAAGTGAGTTCCAGGACAGCCAGGGCTGTTACACAACAAAACCCTGTCTCAAAAAACATAAAGGCCAAAAACAAACAAAACGGAACTGATAGCCTGTACAAATGTTAAAGGAGATATCAACCACTTTCTGACTGAATTTAAGTCCTGCTCTGTAAGATGAAACCCATACCTCACATCACATTGGGACCAGCAACCTGTGGCTACACATGTCAATGGGCCATAGGTGAGAACATACTATTCTGATAAATGAATGCTATGCTATATTATAAATGACTTATTATATCCATAGATTGGTTCCTCTCTCAACCCTCATCGGAGAAGCTTCCTTTTTCTGTAGATAGTGATTAACATAGAGGCCTGCAGCTAGTCAGATACAGGACATAGGAGATTGGGGAAAGTTCAGCCCCAAATGGGTTAACATGAACCCTTCTGCCAAGGTTCAGGGCTCATGGAAGAGGTAATGGAAAGACTGTAAGAGTCAGAGGCACGGTGGGTGGCCACCAAGAGACTATCTTCTGAACACAGCAGAGCAAAGTTCCACATCTGAACTCTGCAGCTGTGACAGCATACACAAGACCTGCTCACACTCAAGCCAGACAAAATCCCAACATGGACGGCAGAGGTGAGCATGAAACTCCATCCCTAGCTAAGGCTGTACTGATGATTAATAGCTGCTGCAAGGGAGAAAGAAAGTCAGTTCTCTGGAAGGTGTGGCCCCTGGCGCGTCAACCATGTTCCAGTAAAGAACCACATGTCCAAGAGGGAACGATCAGCACAAATTGGACTTGATGGAGTTTGCAACAAAGATGAAGACACAAAACTGGGTTGGGGGGGATGGGAGTAGATCAAAAAGGAGTGGAGAGCAGAAGTGATATAATCAAAATACATGTGTAAAATTCTTCCATAATAAAACACTTCAAAATAAAGTTAAAAAAGAACTGATAGGCTATAATGCAAAGATGTACAAATTAGTAAGACTAAAACAGGCAGGATGATTTGCTCTACAATAATTCAAGGCTAATTACAAAGCTATGTGAATTAAGACAGGATCGCACTGGCCCATGATCACAGACAGACAAATGAAACAGAACGGAGGGTCTGGAAATAGATCCACACATTTATAGTTGGTTCCTGTTCAGTGCAGATGGAACTTCAGGGCAGTGGGAAAGTACAGAATAAGCTGAGAGGACAACTGACCATCCTTGCGAGAAACAGTAGAATTGGGCCTTTATTTCATTGCACGAAGAAAGCATCCCAAGTAGATCATAGGCCTGGGTATCAAAGGCAAAGCAGCAAAACTTCTGGAAGATCAAAAGGAACACAGGCTCTCAGACTGAAAAGCAAGAAAGGATTTCTTGCATAAAATATAAAAGCACCAACCATAAAGAACAAGGAGGCCTACACGCTTCCTAAACACAACAGGTGAAACCTTTGCGTTTGCAGCTCCTTCTGTGTGGACAGCATTTCCCCCAAGTGTTTCCTTCTTACCTTTCTCCAAGATTCCCGTGCAGTCACCTTCTCAAAGAGGTTTCCCAGTCTGTGAATTATGAAGCTTCTTCCCCTCCAGCTCTCATGTGCTTTTCTTTGCTTAGCATGTCTCCCCCTTGCGCTTAGCATGCACCTCTCTTAGCCATAGATATTGTATGTCACTCGGACTTCCAGAAGGTAAGATCCTCAGGTTTGGAATTTGGAATTCTTTCCACGTACTTCGTCGAGTGCTAGCATGAGACCAGCACTCACTAAATCTTCCCTGAATGAACAAGTTTACCCATCCTCCCATCCTACCCCTTCATCCCTGCAGTAATGACAACAGAAGCATGGCTCCTTTGTCTTTCTCCTGTACATTACATTTCCTAAATACCCCCTGCCCCTCTTTCTCTATTATCACTGTAGTTCAAATGTCCACTATCCCTCACTTAGACTGTAGCAATGGAGGCTCAGCTGTGCTTAGACCCGTTTTCATCAAACATCCTTTTTCTCACCAACTCCAGTTATTGGCTATCATAAAGCATGTCCCTCCTCTGCCATCACACACCTACAACAGAATGCTATCTTTGATGTTGTTCACAAGACTCTGCAAGATCTAGTACCTCATTAGATTGTCTCTCCTTATTCTCTGACAGATAAATTAAGAAGGAATATCAAACTGGTTTTGTATCCCGACACACTATTTATGAAAGATTGACTATGAGTTCTCAGTGTCTAGCATGGGAGCTGACGTCATTCTTTGGCTGTTGTTTAATTGGTGGCCTCCTCGATGTTGACCACTACAACCCACTCCTCCTATAGACTCCTTCCTTTCTCCTAGAATATCTCTCACATATCTTATCACCCTCTAAGATGACTGTTTCTACATCTCTTGTCTCTTCTACAGGAAGCTGCGGTCCCTAAGGATGCTCTACTCATCTCTTAATGCCTTGTCCCTATAACAGTGCTGACACACGGGGCGGGGCAGTGTACAAAGGCTTGTTGTTGAATGAGGAAATGAATGACTTACATCGTGTCAAAGAAACATGATTTTGTAAAAATCAGAAAGTATATTAGTCATAAGCAACTTAGCCACTTTCAAATACTCAGGCATTCAATACATACCTTTTACAAATCCCATTCTTGTCAAAGGAACAAACTAGGCAAAGAGCCCAGAAGAATCACTTTAACTGTCTCGTGTGGTTCTTTCATGCCCGGAAAGTTGATTCTCTTTATTACAAACGCCTCAGGCACTGACAGATCATTTTCTCAGGGTTGTGTTGTTGTGATCGTTTAACTTTATTCCTTTCCTATTCTGCCTGCCTTTCTCACTCACAGAAGAATTTGCAACAAGCACTGCAGCCAAATGGTTACAAGACCATACACACAGGAAAGACTCAAATGATTATTTCAGATGTTTTCAAAATGGGGTTTTTCTTGGGGAGTCCATAGGAAACTACTCTAACTGGAATTTTGGGCTACAAACAGCCTAATAGCCAACACCAAGAGGACACTGCTCAGAGTGCTGGAAGCACTAACTAGGTGAGATATACTTGAATGTCACTGAAATAGAAACACTTTTTTTTTTCTAATAAATGATGGGCTTATTTTCTTTTCTGTTGCCCAGGGAAGTCTATAAAAATAAACAGTACATTAAAAGATAGTCCTTGCCTGCACGTTTGCAAACCATCAATACTATTTCAAGATGCTTTTGATGAAAGCTTTTCCATGCTCTCTCCAAGGTAAAAGCAAGGAGTCAGGACTTGAATCTTTCTGCACAATTTTCCCTTCACTTGGCACCTGATGATTCCCCTGTAGGACGGGCACCAGAGTTGAAAGGCAGATCTGTCTTCTGAGTGCCTAATGGCAGAAAACATTGTGTGTGTGTGTGTGTGTGTG
>LOEQ01000524.1:138527-157709 GCA_001685075.1 Bramus lutescens
AGAGAGAGAGAGAGAGAGAGAGAATATGGTTCATTTCCTGTGGAGCGAGGCAGATCTGAGGAGGTGAAGGAGGTGAAGAACAGACTAAGGTTGGATGGCCTGCTTGCCACTCGAGGCCGTGGAGATGCCCAGGCCTAAGCTGCTGCCAAGGCCCATGTCCGGGTGTGTGGCCCTGTTGCAGCCCCAGTCTGTGTTGACGTCCTTGGCTCCTGATGATATTGAAGGTCAAGAGGATAGGGCTGCGCAGAGTTGGTCCTGCCCCTCACGGGCTACAATACTCAGGACAGCAGGTCCTGTACATTACCTGGGCAGCACAATAGAGCTAACTCTGTTTGAGGGGGCATAGGCGAGCTGCCTCTGAGGCATGAGAGTGGGAGGGGCTGGTTCCACCCCACTGTCTGCCTCGTGGTGGCATTGAGTAAGGGAAAGATGTCCCATCCCTCACCCTTGCACCTGAGACAAGTGGGAGAGCTGACCCCGCGCCCTCAAAAGGTACAGCACCCCGAGAGCAAGTACTCCACCCCTCCTGGGAAGCACAGAAGAGCTGACCCTGTTGGCAGAGGGCAAGGTGAGCCAGCCCCAAGACCGTGAGCGTAGGAGCACCGTCCCTGCCCCTCGTCTGCCGGACAAGAGTGTGGGCCAGGGGAAAATGTCCCCCTTACCCGTCACCACCTGTGGCAGTTGGGAAAGCTGGCCCCTGGGTCATGAGAGCAGGAGAGCTCTCCCTGCCCCTCACCAGCTGCAGCAATCAGAAGAGTGACTCCTGCACCTCGGCTGGCAGCGAAGCAGAACTGACCCTAGTGTCGTAGGTGCCAGTGAGCTGACCCTGAGGCTGTGCAAGCAGTAGACCCTCCTTGCTCCTCGCTGCAAAGGGTGAACAAGCCATGGCAGCCCTGCAGAGCTAACCCGGGGTGGTGAGGACATAAGAAAGTTGATGGGCTGGCAAACTCAGCTACCACCTAGACCAGAGCCAGGGCTATGAGTTGACCCAACACCTACCCCATCTATGATCTGTGGGAGCACTTGAAGGGGCCAGTCCTGCAGATCCAAAGCTGAAGGATCTCCACAACAAAGAACAACAGACTATCTAAGGAGACCCAGAGAGGGCCGAGTATTGATGGTGTAGCAGAAACCAGAGGCTTCGAAGCAGGCCGATGACTCTGCAATGATCCCTTGCAAGTAAAGATCTGTGGACCAGAGAGGGTCTACTGCGTGACTCACTGTCACACTGCAGCTTCCACAATGAGGTTTTTCTTTTCTCTTAAACTTAATTTTATTTTATTGTTGGGGGGGTTGCAAGGGCAGGGGGCAGATACAAAGGGTTGGGGAGATGAATGGGATCTAGGGGCACAATGTGAAAGGCACTAAGAATGCATAAAATAAACAAAAAAGGGTTTTTATCTCTAAAAATCAAATAAAAAACAGATTTACTACACAGGGTTGGCGAGTGGGATGGAGAAGGGTAAGAAGGGAGATGGGCGCCACACCAGCAGTGTGCTCTTCTGTTTCCTCAGCAGACATTAATGATAGCGATGCGCTTCATCCATTGTCTCATGCACCAAAGGACTTTCACAGGAAGACATTTCCAAACTCGCGAGAGTGCGTACGATTGGCTTCTTCATTTGAAACAGTATTAAAAGCTACCCATGTGACATTTCACAGCCCAGCTCATATGTGTTATCAGGGAAGTTACATTGAATTGATTTGGGGACATGGTAATTTTTAGATTCTTGATATCCTTAGTCATGCCCACTACAGAAGGAAATACTAATTTCCCAGTTTCTTCTCAGGTAACTTTCAGTTGTCTTTGGTTCCTGAGGTGGCATTTGTAGTCGGGACCATGTGGGAAGCAGGCAGAGCTGTGGTAACAGAAGCCAGTAACATTTCCCAGGGTAAATGCTGGTTCTCCCAGGTCTAAGACGGAAGTGGGCCAGGCTCTGTGGGAAGAAGGCAGGCATTCCAGTTTCAGGCAAGAGCCAGATAAGGCAGAATCTCCATAGTGAGCAGGTAAGGGATGGGGTTGAACTTCAGGGGTGAAGGCTGCTGCTCTTCAGCTGGGAAACCGTGGGGAAGGTCTTCGGACAAGTGAGGGCACAGTACTGGCCCTGGCCTTCCTCCAGACTTTATGGACTTAAAACAGGGCCCACAGAGGCTTGCAACCTGTAACAGGGTCTTCTATAGTGGGGGAATAAAGACTTTTCAGAGCACTAGTGTCTCAGTTAGGGTTTTCTCTGCTGTGAAGAGACACTGTGACCATGGCAACGCATAAAGAAAGCATTTCATGAGGGTGGCTCACTTACAGTTCCAGAGGTTCAATCCATTATGATCAGGAAGGGGAGCATGGCAGTGTGTGTGCAGGCAGACAGTGCTGGAGCTGAGGATGCTATGTCTTGCAAGGAACATGAAGTTGACTGTCACATTGAAGGAAGCTTGAGATAAAGAGACCTCAAAGCCTGCCCCTCAATGACACACTTCCTCCAACAAGGCCACACCTCCTAATAGTGCCACTCCCTTTGGAGGTTATTTTCTTTCAAACCACCAAAACATAAATTTGTCTTACTAACTAGGGACCACTAAACACTGCAATTCACAGGCATGTAGGATATACATATTCATCATCAGGATGCACTCACCAAAAGATGCCTAGATTTGTGAGGAAAGTATCTTTGTAACATGTCCAAGTACAGAGTCCTTCTGCCAGGGAGATTTCCAGGGTACTGATCTAAGACAGCCTGGTAAATCCACTGCTCTTCTTCGTTTAGCTGGAAGTTTCTGGAAGCAATAAGAAAAGTCACAACACAGACATAAGCAATCATGGAGTTTAAGGGACTTCTAATAATAATCATAGAGAAAGAGGTTTCTTTGAAGATAGTATCTTACTATGTTAAGGCTGGTCTCAAGAGAACCTCAGTTTCACCTCACCCCTACCCACCTAAGCCCAGGAGGAAGGACCATAGGAATGCACTGACATGCCCACCTGAGGCATTTTTCCTTAGTGCTAACCACTGATCACTTTCCAGAGAATTACTAAGCCCACCTACAGTGGATTTATTCAGTCGTTGGTTCTATCTTGCCAGTGTTCCAAGCACAACTTGAAGATGGTGAGACACAATATTATCTTAATATTTGTTCTAGTTTGCCTTTAGCAGTATTCTATTTCTTTATTTTAATTTATTTATTTTTCAAAGCAATCTTTTCTGCCTTTAGCAATATTTTAAAAACCGTCACCAGTGAACAAAGTAGATAAACACTGGAAAATAGTTATTAGGGATAAAGACTAAAAAGACATTTTTCTTATTCAACAAAGTTCCCATTTCTATACTGGAGAAAAGTACAAATGTAAATAGATGAACATTTTACATGAAGGAAAATAAAGACAGATTGGCATTTATTTTGAGGTCTGTGCTCCAAGGCAAGTCAAATCTTTTACTTTATTCTCTTTACCTCCTGCTTTGTGGATAACATCACAGACTGGTGGGAAGAAACAATGGTGCTGCATTTCTGGTGACTAAATAACTTGGTTTTTGTTGAGATTTCATTACATGCATTGTGTGTGTACAAGGGCGCCCAGGAAGTTGTAGAACCTCTAACCAGAGTCGGTTCTCTGCTGTGGGAGCACATTCCACTCCTTCAGCCAATAGCATTTAAGACACCAGCCCACTTGGGCGTGGTCACTTATACTGTAAATGCAGCTGTAAGTGTGCTTGCTCTCTCGCTTCTGGCTCCTACTTCTAGCTGCTAGACTCTGTTCCTGTTTGCACAGAGGATGGTTATCTAGGACCATGATCTGCAAGTTTCCCTTAAATAAATAACCCTTTATTATTCATAATTCTGAATTGGTTTGGGATTATTTTGTAATTTCTGTCATCAGTTCTCTCCTATCATTTGGCTTTCAGGGGTTGAAATCAAAATCATGCGGCTTGGTGGAAGGACCTTTACCAATAAATCACTTGTAAACAAGATCCTGCACATGCCCTAGTCATGAGTCCACTCCATTCCAACATGCCTAGTCCCTTCCCACCACTTTTTACATATATAATTTATGTAACATAATTTTATGTACACTGGTAGGAAGGTATCAGATCCCCCAGAACTGGACTTACAAACAATTTCAAGATGCCATGTGGGTGCTGGGAATTGAACCCACGTCCTCCAGAAGTGCTTTTAAACACTGAGCCATCTCCCCAGCAACCCCTCAACTGCCCATTCCTTTTAGGCGCTGGGATGATTCATGATCTACATGAAGTATTGACAAAGTCTGGTGCAATGTGAAAAAGTTGCACTGTCAGTTTGAACTCTAAACTGAATTAATGCCTATTTATATTCTGATTTTATTTGCATGTTATTATTACTCCCGCTAAGTAAATTAGAATAACCAAATACAGATGCAATCAGAGGAACTATTAATAGTAATGAATATTTCTTTGATCCAAGACAGATTACCATTGTTTATTTCTACTGTTATCAATGATCTTACAACTTAAATTATGCAATTCAATTTTTTCCTGGTATCTTTCTGCCTCTGAGAAACATTTGACATTGTAAGAAAATAAGACACCTTTAAGTGAGAGTAACTAATGAGAATTCCACCATCCTCACACAAGGTCATCTAGTTTCTTCAGTCCACTGATAAGGAGCAAGAGAAAAACAATTTCAAAAGAGAAAATTCTCCATACCTCCTATATCCAGGGAAGAAAAGAGAGGGTGGGAGATGGTCCATCCAAAGGAAACTGTTCAGTGTGTCATAATGATCTAATGCAGGAAAGGTATCAAATGTATTCATGAATACACTGAGTGTTTTGGTTCCAACTGGATTGGTTCTGCATGTGCAGACAGCCAAAGGCTTCTGCAAATAAAACATCTCAAGTAGGAAAATTAACCCAGAAGAAAAGCTTCCCTGAGTGCACTTGACATTTAAAGTGCCCTCGGGTTGTCAAGGACAATGCCTCTGGTCCCCTCTCAAGGACCATTTTCACTCACGGTAATGTGCATGCATTTTAGCAGTGGTTAGCAGGAGAAACTCTTCAGTACCATCTCACAAGAGATAGAAGACCAGAACTAAAGTCCACGTCCTTATTAATGTTTTAATTTATTCCTAAAATCAAAGGGCCTTGAGCACAGCTGAATTTCCATACTTATCTGATTCGTATGTATGTGGGTTTTCTCCAAAGGGGAAAGGGACAGAACCCTTATCCAGTAAGTGTCTGTCCTTTTAAACTACTATTCATCTATACAATAGTGGCTGTTTTTTAGGGGGATCTCCATCACCAAGATACTGTGAGTCTTGGCTGGTGACATCTAGAGACCCTCCTCTTCTGTAGGAAAATTTCCCGGGCCAGAGCAGAAACACCACATTCTGAGACTCCCCTCCCACGCCGCTTCCAAGGTCAATCGCTAATAGCAGCTGACTACAGACATAGGTCAACAAGGTTAGCCAGGTAAATTCCCTCTAAAGCGGCCAATATCAGAGTCAGCCTCCACCAAGATGCCTTCCTGCCCTAGGCATTCTCCCCTCTTCCTCACAATCAATATCTTAGCGCATCCTCTAATACCGCCAGTGTTCTAGGAGCCTGTCTTGGTTTTGTTTCTGCAGAACTCAGCCTAACATATAATCCACAAGCAACCTTACCCATAATTTTCAAAAACG
Source organism: Bramus lutescens (assembly GCA_001685075.1). Taxonomy (NCBI): domain Eukaryota; kingdom Metazoa; phylum Chordata; class Mammalia; order Rodentia; family Cricetidae; genus Bramus; species Bramus lutescens. Next base: position 144,175 of record LOEQ01000524.1, read on the forward strand.
GCTTGAATGGCTTGATAAATAGATAAGTAGATTTAAAGTAATTACTTTGCCTACCGAATAGTGGTGCAAGATTGTAGCTGTCCACAATGTGTGAATAGCAAACATTTACTGAAATGCTTCTCAAATGCAAGCACACATTAAGCAGCACACACTGCTATAAATAAATACAAAGGCAGCAGAAGAATTTGTGGCATTTGATTTACTTTTATAAATTGTGTGAATATATTAATTACTTGCTATTTTAATGACATTTAAAAACACTCAAATGTTTGAGATGACTATAAAACATTTAAACCAGATATTTCAAACTAAGTAAGCACTGTACAGCAATGACATCCATTTTGACCTTCTCTTTGATTTGAGAAGCTCTACATTTCAGCTGTCTTGTTCTATTTACTAAAATTACACAAGTTGTAAGTCATTTTTCTAGTACATAAAAAGTAAAATTAAAAACATGCTGAAAGGAAATGGCATGTTAAATATCATAATATTATCATTTCTAGAATAGTTACAGCAGTTTCAAGAGGAGCTGGCCTAAATCTTAAGGCAAATATTCACATGGGCAATATTAACAGAACAACTACACATATCCACTAGATTGCTGTTTGGGAGGTAAGAGAGAAGATTCACCACTGCATACAGACCTACATACATGTGCAGAGAGGAGAGAGAGAGAGAGAGAGAGAGAGAGAGAGAGAGAGAGAGCTGGCACAGTAAAATCCAGAAGAGTGAGTGTTATCATAGCAGAGTTTCCTCAGAGCCAACAGAGCGGCCATTTCTTAGAAACATGCCTTTTAGCCTCTAAAATAAAATCATATTCAACATACGGGTGATTCTAAACGAAAACTTGAACATTTATCTCTCCTAATCAAACCTTGATTTTTTTTTCTTATTACAAAAACAAGTGCAGAAAATAACCAAGGCAGAGTTAGTTTCTACCTTACAAAGTTCTACTTCAAGTTAACCAGTTCCCTGGGGATTATGGCAACAAAACACACTAAAGCTACATGGTTAATAAAAAAAAAATTCCTTATCTACTTTCTAAAATAGAAAATTGCTTTAAGTTTTAAAGTTTCCTAAAGAAAATACTAAAAGTATCCTAAATTTTTGCAACTAGAAATATCTCAGACAGGTGCTCAAGAGACTGATAACTCAGGAGTTAAGAGCACTAAGACCCAGGTTCAATTCCTGGAATCATTTGTATCTCCACTCCCAGGGGATAGGATGTATTCTAGCCTTTGTGAGCACCAGGCAAGAATATGATGCATAGGTATAAATCCAGGCAAAACACCCACACATATAAAAACACTTAAATAAATTAAAACATACCTCAGACAAAAAAAGAAAAGTTTGTTAGCTACTTACCATTTCTACTTTATTGGTTTATCCAAATTTTAGAATTAAAGGTGTTTTGTAACTTTTGATTTCCTTAGAGCACACCCTGACTCCTCAGTTTGCTTGTTTACCAAGCACTTCTAACATGCCAGGATTTTAGTGTGCAGAAATGGAGACGTGTGATACTCAGTCCCCACTTACTCGCCTCCTCCTCCAAACACTGAGGTCCATACATACCATTTCATTAGGATTTTCTAAAAGGTGAAGCAAATCAGGTCATTCATAAAACAAAGAGCACTAATGTACATGGATGTTTCTGTCCCACCCAGGCCTGCAGCTATTCAGTCCCAAATAGACACACAGAGGCTTAGATTACAAACTGCTTGGCCTGTTGCTCAGGCTTAATATTAACTAGATTTTATGACTTAAATTCACCCATAATTCTGGTCTGTGTCTAGCCATATGGCTTGGTACCTTTTTACAGTAAGGCATTCTCATCTTGCTTCCTCTGGCTGGCTGGTGACTGTCCTCTCTGTCTTTCCACTTCCCAGAATTCTCATAGTCTGGTTGTCCCGCTTACACTTCCTGCCTGACTGCTGATCAATCAGTCAATATTTATTAAATTTAATAAACCAATATGAGTGACAAATATTTACAGTGTATAAGAGCATTATTACTATGTATAAAGGCAAACTAAGATGAATTCTACTAAATTTCATGCATTCGAGTCATTCCAAAAAGACTATGTTGACTCGCTATTCACTAAGCTGCTTCTGCTAATCATAGTGAAGGCTTCAGATACTGACAATACCTTAAATCAGTACCAGGCATGAAGCAACACACATGGGCCCTCTAAGAAAACAACATCCCCGCAACCTGAAGAAACTAATAGTCTCTTCAAACCCACAGCATTCAATGTAGGCAATAAACCCACACTGACAAAGAGTGGAATATTCCAGCTGCTGCTGATAATCCCAAATCCTGCAAGCTTGGACAATGAGACACCTGCAGATATCACCAATATTGGTAAGAGCTGAAGAGGTTACACAGACCCTATACGAAAGTGTCCAACTCAAACCAAAGCCAATGCAGACTGTCCAATCAACACCCTGGGAAACATCAGGAGATAGTCTTGCTACAAAAGTTACCCTGTACAAATGATAGAAGCAACTGGTCAGATGCACAAATGTTAATGTAGGGTCACAAAAACATGACAGAGCAAAGTGACACACAGGATATCTCAAAGGAACACAATGACTCCCTAGCAACAGACACGAAAGATTTGCCTGAAAATGAACTCAAAATATAGACAATTCAACAAACTACAAAAGTAATGTGTCATGTGAATATGACATTCAGCAAAGAGTTAGCCTAAGAAATAACCAGTCAGGAAATAAAATACCACAATGAAATCCACACTTCATACACTAGTTACAAAAATAAATGAAAATGAGTTGACTGTATGAAGTAATGTTTGTTAAGGAACCTATTAAAGGACTCCACAATGTATATGTACTTCAAAACAATATGCAATACACAATATAAATTCAATATTTTTAATTCAAATGAATACAAAACAGAATCAATTAGAAATCTTAGAGCTAAGGACTCAATAAATACAATTAAAATATAGTTGAGATTCTCAGTTGCAGAATTCATCAAGCAGAACAAAATGTTTCTGAGATTAAAGACAGATATTTTGAAATAATTCAGACATGTCTTTAAGAAAAAAGCAATACAAATTACAAAGAATGAAAGGGGCCTTTGAGATGTATCTGACACCATTAAGTGAGCAAACCTTTGCATTATGGGTATTCCAGAAGAATACAGGGAAAAGCATAGAGAATCTACTCACCACAAAATACTGCCAAACATTTCTGAAACTTACAACAGTAGACATATAGATCCAGGAAGTTCAGAAGGTCCCTGCTCAATTTGACTAAGAGGCACACTCTACGAATATATTCTGGACAGACTGTCAGAAGCACAAAGCCGAGCTGAAGACGTGGCTGGCTCAGAAGTGGCTGCCGCACAAACATGACAATCCAAACTTGACTCCAGCACCACATGAAACCAGACATGGTAATACTCACCTATAATCCCAGCACGAGATGGAGGCAGGTGGCGACAGAATTTCAAGAGGTCAATGTCCAACCAGTCTAGTTTAACCGAAAACTCAACACCATTGAAAGAGTCTATCTCCAAAGAAGTGGACAGCATTCCTAGCATTCCTAAGGATGACACTGAGGTCATCTAGCACACACACACACACACACATGTGCATTCACATACAAACATACATGCATGCATTTTTAAGTATATAACAAAGAGATGATTCTAAAATCAGCAAGAAGAACATGAAAAGTCATAAGAGGATTTTGTTAAGCTCAGTGCATACTCTCCACAGAAACTTTAGATGCCAAGAGAGCTGTGTGAGTGTTCAAGCCCTGATCAAACAGCAGTTTCCCTCACATGATTAAATGTTTTACATAAAACAGGCAAAAAAATAAATTGTCCCCCAAAACCCATGTACATTCATACCCGAGCAACTTGTTACAGATTAACAGAGTATAAGCAAACAAGGTAGTCTTTTACTTCCAGTCTGAGTTTTTCAGTTACAAAGAAAAAACCAATCACTTTATTACTTGTCTCAAAAGGTAATCTTATAAGAAAACTTCAGAGTCACAAATCTAAACTTTTATATATCTATAAAAGGAAAGTCAGCTCTACTTTTAAATCCTTAGGATGCATACCCACTCATCAGTAGTTTCTTACGGCAGGAGACTGAGAGCAGAAATGGGTGTAAGGAATTAATCATCGCCTTTCATCAACCAAACCAATCCTAGCAAGGCACACCTGCTAATGATAATTGGGCTGCTTTGTTCTTGTTCCCTGACCTTAATGAGTTCCTCGTATAGCTATGTGCCTTTCTAAGACTTTAGATTGTCTTCTTGGGGTTTTCACCTCAAAGCTATTTGACAAAACATCTTAGTCTACCTTAAAGTGATTTTCGAAGCTTTGTTTCAACTATGATGCATTCTGAAAACTGAACACATCTCCTGGCACTAAGATTAATAGAATTTAAGATAGTTGGGCTACTGGGACTCAATTATTTTTCTTAATCATGAACCTAAGCCACAGTCTATATGGCCCCTCAATAGAAACTCACATGTTCTAGCTGTGTGATACTTCCTTGTTTTATTTTTTACCATCAAAACTCTGTTTAAACTAACATTATTATTATCGATTAGACAGTACAGTTTAAGAAATCATCTTCATGATAATCCACAGGTAAAAATGCTCAGTACAAGGGGAGGTTTCCATGAACTAAACACACCGCATTACAGGCAGTGGGGAATCACCCTACACCCATTCACACCACACCGGATACCAGAGAAGGATGGCAGCAGCAAACATATAAAGGCACAGCAGAAGCAAAAGTCATTCTATAGTCTGGTCTCCAGGCCTTGTCTAGCCGAGATTCACACACCAGTGATTTTCCTCCTGGTGGGCTGTCACCTGAATTTCAGCTGCCACCTGCTGCTCCTCTGATATGACCACCGGCACATAACAAATGATACTTTAACATTTTACAATTTCTAACATGCAAATAAATAAAATTAAAGAACGCAAACTTCAGAAGAACTTTGTGGCCTATTCCACGGCCCTGGGGCTAGAGAGATAGCTCTGCAGTTAAGAGCATTTGCAGCTCTCCAAAGGACTCAGTTTTAAGCGCTCCTCTCGAGTGGTTCACAACTGCCTGTATCTCCAGCTCTGGGGAATCTGATGCAGTATTCAGGCCTCCACAGACACCACATGCATGAGTGAATTCACATACAACACACACACACACACATCACATATGTACATATAAATAAAAAATGTTTAAGCTTTTAAAAATGAGATACATGATTTTTCTTGATTGGATGCACTCTGCCATAAGCAAAGTAACTTGAAATATATTTTATTGCAACAAACACAAAGCAGGTTGAATAACTGCCAAATGTGGTTCCTGGTATGAGATAACACTGAGCTATAAACTAGAATGGATGAAAATTTACTTTTGTAACAATGCTACTAAAGCGATGTGACAAAAAAAAATTGTCTGCAGTGCCTACCCATCCCTCACCAGCCACAAATGTCAACTACAGTGGGAATTTTCCCTGGGAAGGCACCAAGGAGAATGGGAATGCAATGGCCAATGCCGGCTGCCTGTATCAGCTAACCAGTGGGACTGCTCAAACCCTTGGAGAGCAAAGCATCACAGGGCTTTCTTGGAGCTTCTCCCTTTCTTACTCACTCTTGGCACGCAGCCAGCACAGGTCCACATGCAGAACTTGACACTGAGCATGCTCAGGCACTGGACCTTCCCGAGAGCTCTGAGAGCACATTTTCAGGACAAAATACCCACCGGTGGTTACGCTGCAATTTTCTGTTTTGCTTTTTATACAGTTATAAGGTTTTTATTATAATAATTATTTATTTATTTTACATCTCGACCGAAGTTTCCCATCCCTCATTTCCTCCAATCTCCCCACCCCTCTCCTGAGCTCCCCATCCACCCCTCCCTACCCAGTTCAGAAACCAGCAGGTCTCCCATGTATAGTAACAAAACATGGCATACCAAATCGTAATAAGACTGAGTACCCTCCCCCACCTTGTTTTAAGGCTGGGCTAGGCAACCAAGTATGAGGAATAAGAGACCCCAAAGTCAGCAAAAGGGTCAGAGACAGACTCTGCTGAACTGACAATTAGGGAGCCTGCATGGGACTGACCTAGGCACTCTGCATGTGTGTGGAAGCTTTGTGGCTTTATTCATCACTGAGCCCATATCTCTCTTGTCTTCATCAGGCAACAGGCACACACACAAGCATCTTAGGCATGTTGTCTTCTGATGCTGGCCTTTCCTAGTTCATCTTTAGGAGCAATAGAGTATATGGTTTGCATTGATGCAAGGAGAAAGGTGAGGACATTGACAGAGGTACACCATGTTGGTAAACATAGGGACACAAAGAAAACCCATGAACAGGACCCTGGTGATATTCCCTCAGGATAACAATATCCAAGGCCTCATCACTAAGTTTAGAAGATGCACTGAATAGTGAGACTTTTTACAGATGAACCAAATTGTGAAATTTGTTACAGTTTGTGCTGGGTATGGCGGCACAAGGCTGAACTCCGGGGCTTTGGAGGGGACAGTTCAGGAGCTTGAGGCCAGCCTGGACTACGTGAGACTCTGTCTCAAACACTTAAGTACAAAAATAAACAAACAAAAACTAAAAGGAGAAGAAAAGGAGAACCTAACATAGGCTGGTTTTTGGGAAGGAAGTATAACAATATTCTTAACACCCTTTTTGACTCAGAATGTCTGCTTCCAGAAGCCATCTAAGCAGAATAATCACAGAATTATTAAAAACACGGTGACAAACCAATTTCTAAAGTTTCTAAACAAACATTGAAATGTAGAGTAACTACTACTAAAACATGGGAAATTGGTTGAAGTTGTATAATCACATATTATATTAGTACACATCTAAGGAAAAACTGCTTGTAAAAGGATATCTAGTAGATGACTTAAAATGCAGGAGAAAGTCTTTTAACAACATTGAACAAAAGACCAGCAAGAGGGGGATTAAACATGGAAGCAGTGGCTATGTGCATAACTTTCCTTTTCATGAACAATACACAAAAATTTTACTCTAAGATCACTCTGGGATTTAGATTAATGCCATTTGTCTTACCTCTATTTTAAAAATGTTGGAGAAGGCCACTTGTTGGTTTCCCACTGCCCAGCTAGCTTAGACCAGAAATAATCACACAGAAACTGTATTAATTAAATCACTACTTGGCCCATTAGCTCTGGCTTCTTCTTGGCTAACTCTTATATTAATTTAACCCATTTTTTATTAATCTGTATATTGCCACGTGGCTGTGGCTTACTGGGTAAAGTTCCCAGCGTCTATCTCCAGTGGCTCCATGGCTTCTCTCTAACTCTGCTCTTCTCTCTCCCAGCATACAGCCTAGGTTTTCCTGCCTAGTTCTGTTCTGCCCTTGCCATAGTCTCAAAGCAGTTCTTTATTCCCTAACCAATAGAAGCAACACATAGACAAAAGGTTCTCCCACACCATTAAAATTTTCTGTAATGTAATTATTTCTGAATTCAGAGACAAATACACAAACTGAAATTTTCTCAGAGTGCTAAAGCACTGTCTTGAATGGAACCAACAAAAATGATAAATGGAAATAATTAATTTGAAAAACACGATACTAGAGCATTGGCTATGTCCGTGAGGCCCCGTTGTTAAACAGCACTCAGATTCAGATCTCAGAATATTAATTGAGCCAACAGTATAAAATTTAATATACCTATCAACAATAAATTATAAATTACTTGTTATCTTGCTATAGTAGTCTACATATTGACTTTGGATCTGACACAGCTAAATGGACCATCGCACAGTTATGTCTCATCCATACGATTAATTCATCTAAATGTGAGGAAATTAAAGACACAATCTCTTTAGAATCTAAAACAAGCAATTAAACTCGACTTCGAGTTCTTAATGACACACAGCCTAAGCAGACTCCGAAGTACTTTGCCTGCCTGACAAACGAAGGGCGAGGCTCTGTTGTATTCAGATTGCTTTTATAGTGTGTTGCAGTGAATAAGACCATTCTTTAAAGCTATGCTATCCATGATGCTAGCCACCAGGCACATGTGAGGCTGGACATGTGTTAGCATGTTTCAAAAACTTTATGAAAAGAGTATGTGTAATGCTCATTAATAATTCTAAAATATTTGTTGTATGTTGTAATTATAATATTTTGGAAATATTAGTTACAATATTTGAAAGATTCACCTTTTTCTTTTTAATACAACTGGTTAAAATTTTTAATTACATATGTGGCTCACGTATTCCCATTAAACAGCACTGATCTAGGACACAAGCTGGTTGACCAGCTTCCTGGCATGTGTGAATAGCTTTCTTATTTAGATGGGCAGAAAGGACCTCATCCACTGAATTACGAAGGGCTCAAGACTAGGGAAACGGCCATCCTTCCTCTGAACTGCAGTTACTTAATGTGTAAAACAGCTCTCTTGTTCGTTCCTTTGATTCTTCCAGGGCTCGAGATATGGGGCCTGGCTGTGTAGTCCAGGCAAGTCTCACAATCACAGTCCTGCTTCTGCCTCTTGTTGGGTTTACAAAAGGGCACCTCACCTGACAAAACACAGCTATTAAAATAAGATAAACTCAGGATTAATGTCATGGGTGCTTGTCATATCATGCAATAGGTACTCGTTAAATATCAACTACCTAGTGAACCTTTAACTTAAAATTTTAAGCCTGAAATTTATCTTATAAAAGCAAGAACCAATTATGTCAAAATGTTTATAATTTCACTACCTGGGGTAACAGTGGTTATTGTTTATTTGAATGACTGGGTTTCTGGTCTTTTTTCCTATGGTTGTATAGATGTAAATGTATACTTTAAGAAATAGCCAGAGAATTTGTTATATGACCTACTTTGTGACCTGCTTTTTCTTACATAACACATATTACAGTTGTTTGTGTCATTAGAAATCCCTATGGATTAGAACTAATGTGGTGCTGTGCTGTATGGACTCAGCAGGCCAGATGTTACTGCTGCCTAATGGTTAGCTGTTTAGGTAGTATCTTGGTTTGCTTTCTATTGCCATGGGAAACACCATGCCAAAAGCAACTTGGGGAAGAAAAACATTTATTTCATCTTTATAGTCTATCATAAAGGGAAGACAAAGAACCTGGAGGCAGGAGCAGATGCGGAAGCCATGGAGGAGTACTGCTGACCAGCTGCTCTCTATAGCTTGCTCAGCCTGCTTTCTTAGATCACTCAGAATCGCCTGCTGACAGGAGCGCTACCCACAGTGAGGCAGCACCCCCCCACCCACATATCCATCATTAATCAAGAAAATGTCTCAAAGACACGCCCACGGGCCAATGCAATGGTAGAAATTTCTCAATTAAGGTTCCTTTCCCTAGATGACGTTACTTTGTGTCAAGTTGAAAAAACACTAACCAACTAGGGTAGTCTTAAAGATTCTGCTACCAGTAGGAAGAGAAAAATTAATATTGAACATACTTGAAGTCAAATATTTATTTCACTTTAATGATTTTGTCTTTCAATATTATTTATGAGACAAATATTCTCTTTATATTGAGAGTGTGTGTGTATTTGTGTGTGTGTGTGTGTGTGCGCGCGTGTGCGTGCACATGGAGGCCAGTGTTGACGTTGGATATCTACCACTCTTTGCCTTATACTGTGAGACAGGTCTCTTACCGAACATGGGGCCCACCAGTTGTATTAGACTAGCTGGTCAGGGGCCTTTGGGGTCCTCCAGTCTCTATTTCCTCAGTGCTAGGATTTCAGATGTGACGCCCATTTGCCTTTTTATGTGGTGCTGGGCTCTGAGCTCCAGTCCTCACGCTTGTGTGGCAGTCACTTTACTGACTGAACCATGTTCCTGGTCCCATATAAAGATTTCTGGTACCATCGTGGCTTTGAAAAATATTTTCTGGCTTTGAAAAATATCATACGCCAATCACATGTAGATAGCCGTTTCCCTCACACTATTTTTAACCCTGGGTAAAATTATGCTATGCCTGACCATTCTTACAAGGTAAATATTTAAGTTTTTTTGTTTTCCGTTTCTTTGATAAGTAGGAGAGGCTCATGAGTTTCTGACTCATTTGTATTTAGAATGATCACTGAGAAATGCCAGGCACTGTGACATCTCAGGACCTGGCATCTCAACCACATGCGCTGCCATTCCTGCCCACATTATGTTACTGTGGTACATGAATCCCCTGTGCTGAGCTGCTTCACAGCACAGGACAAACCTCTATCTCTCTTTTCTCTCTCTCTATCTCTCCCCTCTCTCTCCTCTGTGTGTCTTTCTCCCTCTCCAACCTTCTGCCTCCCCTAAGGTTTATCCCTTACTAGATCATCCCCATGAGCATCACACACATGGCTCATTGCTATTGCTCCCACTTTAAATGAAATTAAAACATAAGCGAGTGGAGAGCACAACAGCAAAGGGAGACCCTGTTCTCCTTGGCAGAAAAAAAATCACAAGTTGTTCATATTCATCCTTTTCTCTCCTTCCCCTTCCACTCACTCAAACTCATTCCAACCAGCCAGTTACTTCCCCTTCTTCAATGAAAATGGTACCAACAATTCTTTTAGAGCCAAATGTCATGAGTCATTGACACATGCATTTATTCAGTGGGTCATCACCTCCCCTGCAGATAGTACAGGCTGCTTTCTCTTCATCTGTCTTCCCTCTCTGTCTCCATCCATCTATCCATCAATTCATCCATCTGCCTATCCATCCATTCATCCATCTGCCCATCCGTCTGCCCATCCATCTATCCATCCATCCATCCATCCATCTGCCCATCCATCCATCCATCTGCCTATCCATCCATTCTTCCAACTATCTATCCATCCATCCATCCATCCATCCATCTATCCATCCATCCCTCCATCTTCCCATCCATCCATCCATCCATCTGCCCATCCATCCATCCATTCATCCATCCATCTNCCATCCATCCATCCATCCATCCAGCCAGCCAGCCAGCCAGCCAGCCAGCCAGCCTATCCATCCATCCATCCATCCATCCATCCATCCATCCATCTGCCTATCCATCCATTCATCCATCCTTCCACCCATCCATCTGCCTTTTGTTCCTTCTCCCTCTTCTGTTTTCTGTGACACTGTCCTGCTCACATGTATCGGAAGAAGGGGGAGCTTCTTTTTGTTGCTTTGGTGACCATATCCAACCTCAAGTTGCTGATTTACAGTGTATAAAACTCCAGCCCAGATCTTCTTCCTGGACGCTGAACTCACAAAGACCAAAATATTAATACGATACCCCAAACTCGGTATGCTCAAGCCCCACCTTTCCCAGACAAAACCACTCTGCCTACCCCCATCCTCTTAACTGCCCAATCCAAAGAAGCCATGTGCAGCAGGGAACTCCTGCTGCTCCAGCTGCATTTCCTGGGCACATTAAGTACAGCAATTGCCAAAGTGATCCTGCTGCAACAAGAACCAGGTCTTCTCACTGCTCTCTGTTTCACAGCATCTAAGACAGTGGTTCAGCTTACTGGTTGCAATCCCTTTGTAGGTTGAATAACCCTTTCATGGGGTCACACATTATATATTCTGCATATCAGACATTTATATTTCCATAACAGTAGTAAAATTGCAGTTATGAAGTAACAACAAAAAAATTTTTATGGCTGGGGGTCACCACAACATAAGGAACTCTATTAAAGGGTTTGCAGCATTAGGAAGATTGAGAACCACTGCTCTAGGGGCTTCAAGGTCATTCACAATAAAAGATGAGCTTGCAAAACATTTCTAAATACCCTTCTTGAATGAGGATAGAGCTCAGTGCTATATTACTGGCTGAGCATGCATGAGGCTTTGGGTTCAACTCCCAGCAACTCACATAAACAAACGCACACACATACACACACATATAAACAAACACACACACATACACACTTAACCGGAATAATAGTTTCCCATTCATTCTTACCCCTTGAACCTCATCCAACGATTCTGCTGATCTGTCCTGGACACTGAACCCTGGTAGGGACATACTCACTGAACCATGAGCTACCATATTCTTATGCTAATGTCTGCATGACCAGCTCTTTCAACCCACTTCATGATTTCATACCAATGTCACCGTCCAAGACACAGCGCTAGGTTTTTCTTATTCCACAACTGCAATCTCTCTTCTAAAATCCCAGCACATTCTGACTCTAACCTATGACTCCTTAGCACTCACAGCTGCTAATACTGTGGGACATGACTGCCTCATCAACCACACCTCTATGCTGCTGTCTTGATCACAAGTGGGTGATTTGAATGGGAATGGCCCCCATAGGCTCCTATATTTGAATTTGAATGCTTGGCCATTGGGGAGCAGTGCCACTTGACAGGGATTAGGAGGTGTGGCTTTGTTGGAGTGGGTGTAGCCTTGCTGGAGGAAGCATATCACTGAAAGGGGAACTTTGGGCTCTCTTTCTTTCTGCTGCCTGCAGATCCAGATAAACTAACAGACTAACAGACTAATTAGTTCCTCCACATCAGCTACCACCCCAGCACCCATGTCTGCCTGCGTGCTGCCATGCTTCTCGCCCTTGACGATAATAGACTAAACCTCTGAAACTGTAACCTGCCCCAGTTAAATGTTTCCCTTCATAAGAGTTGTTGTGGTCATGGTGTCTCTTCACAGCAATGGAACACTAAGACAAGTATTGAGGATTTTATCTGATTTATGCTTGTAGACACTAAATAAGCATTTGCAGGAAAAGGGAAAGATTTCTTTCTTCATCTCTTTGCTGTGTTCTATTTTGCTGGTTATTCAATTAATTTGCAAAGTATCTTTATATATTAGGTATTTTAATCTTTCACTTCACATGTTGCCAATATTTTTTCTATTTGTTGCCTATCTTTTTAACCTTTCTTTTGTCTTAAAAAATTTACTTGTTTTAGCCAAGTGTGTACCTGTAATCTCACCTGCAGTCTCCCTCCCCAGAGCCAACGAATGCTCTTGAGTTCTGTGCATTGCTTCAGACACGCAAAGGAAAAACTGTGGGTGACTGTGTTGAAGCTCTTCCCTCCCCTCACCCAAAATGAACTACATATTGCTTTCCTTGTCTCTATAATCACAATAACGCCTGAATATTGTCCCATTTTATAAGTGTACATTTTCCTACAGTAGCTTTTCTACAAAATTAATCCTTTTAAGGTTTTCTCAGTTTTTCATTGCTGCAACAAATAACTATTAAAAGTGTGTGCATATATAAGTATATTTGTGTGATGTGTTCTTGAGATATGGAAATATTATGATGAAGGAGATTCATTTTGTGACTGAATAATTTACAACAAGCATCTATATAGAGATAAATTACTGATGTAGGAGGGTCATCTGTCTGTGTTACTTTCATTGGTTAATAAAGAAACTGCCTTGGCCTTTTGATAGAAACTGGCCCTTAGGTGGGTGAAGGAGACAGAATAGAATTCTAGGAGGAAGAAAGCAGAGTCAGGCAGACGCCATGAGTCTCCTCTCCAAGACAGATGCTGCTTAGAATCTTCCCGGTAAGCCACCACCTCGTGGTGCTACACAAATTATTAGAAA
>LOEQ01000524.1:170661-181476 GCA_001685075.1 Bramus lutescens
ACAGGGCAGGGAACCCTGACTGCTCTTTGGACTGGAAATGGAGGGGGGAGGGGGTGGAAATTTTTAATAATAATAATAAAAAACAAAAAAGAAACTTGAGCTACAAATGGAGACACAGTGTGTACCACAGACTGGCCTCAGTTTCCAGCCCTGGTCCACTATGCAGCTTCAGATTAGAGACCGGTCGGACCTTGGGAAGCTTGATTATTTACCTCGGAGTCTCACCTGGCATTAGAAGCTGACCATGGTCAGCGAGCAACACAGGGATTATATAGAACAACATCACATTACCCCACACCCCTAGGTCAGTAACAACATCATGGCGAGCAGTTGAGCAGTCCAGATCTAGCTTGAAGTGCTATTTTCCTTACAGGTCTACATGCCAACATCCTACCATTCTGTGTGTATTTGATATTGCTAGAGTAAAGTGCTGTGACCATTAACAATAGCTGTTAAAACTGTTAATCTCATCTGTAAACAGTGAACAATCCAGTAGTGAAATGAATAGGAAATTGGACATGATTAATACTAATATTCAGAGTGAACTGCTATCTTCTCTTTGACACTACTCCTTAAGCCTGTACATATTTTATAAAAATGTAAGTAATAATAAGAGCATTACTAACAGAGATAACATTGGTAATTCTAGTTAGTACAGACTGTTTGGCATATAAACATCAATAATGCTAAAACAGATTTTAAGAGCCTTATATAATTCCCAGCTATTTAATCCTATTTAAGCCCTGAGTCTCTTAAACACTATTTAGTAATTATTTGCATCTTCAAAAGTAAACTAAAATGTCAATGTAAATTCTCTAAGTTGAATGAGAAGAAAACAGCTCCAAAATTCATGAGCAATACATTCCTAACACATCTCCCTTAATCCAGATGTAATAAAAATGTAAATTATATGAAGAAAAATCAAAGTATCAATTATGTAACAGTTCTCAAAACACATTCTCACTAACCAAAAATGCAAAACAACAGACTAGACACAGTTGCTCTCAAAAGACACTTCCTCACATTATGAATCTGTGGGGATTAAAAATGGAATCAAAAACTTAACATAACGATCACTACAGACTGGGCCATTTTCAGTAATTAAATAAAGGCTTAAGTGTAGCGTCTGATTGGGAGCAATGATTAAAGAGAAATTAGCCTTGGCCGAATACCAAAGCTAACACTCAACTAGTCAACATACAACCCAAATGTCTTTTGTGATGCATCTCAAATGTATGAGCAGGTGAGTGTATGGATAAAATTATTATTTATATATTCTAATATTGACAAAGATGTAGAGGATATGTTGTAATTTTTCTTCAGAAAGAAACTTGGTATATCTCAACACAGTAAAAATATTCATTAATTTTGGCACAATCATAGAGGATTCTGACACATGGATTCTGACATAGTACAATTAAAGACACAATTCACACTTTACTAATTCTCAATTGGTTGTAGTATTTCCTCTATTATTTAATCACTGCAGACCACAAAGTTCAGTACTTAGCTTGCAGACATGTGACTAACAGTGTATTCTCTTACCCTGTGGAAGGCACTGTTTGCTGGGATAAAGAGGTGGTCTGTCAGATAAGCTTGGGAAGAAAATTATATTAAATACTAACTGCAATAACACATGCCTCCGTTGTATAGTAACTACACCTGATTCTAAAGGAATTCTTAGAAAAGTTTTTTTTTTTAAGGAAACAACATTGGATTTGAGATCTCAAGGTCAGTTAAACATTAACTAGGCAGAACTGGGGAGACACTATTAATAAATAGTTGGGTTCTAAAAATGACTTGGACAGTCGCCTGTTTCTTATTTCTACTATAAATATTATCATCCCTCCTAGAAATTCAGTTTATCAAACTTAAAAAAAAAAAAACCTCTAACCTTCTTCTCCACGGAAGCAGACGCTAACTTCGTGGCTTTGGTTAAGGCATGTAACTGTTGGTAGTCTGCTGGCTTATACCTTAAGTTTCTCATCCCATTCTTCATATGGAATGCCAGGTTATCTGGTTTCTGTAAAACACAGAGAATGACAGAGAAATGGTGTCACATTATTCAAGCTCAAAATTTAGTTAGGGGAAAAATATTGAGGTTAAATTGTATTTTCATTTTCAAAAGCAAATAAAAGATGGTTACAGCAGTCATGATGTACTTAGTTCTCTATTTGTAGAACCTCTTAGAACATGGCAGCTGCAGTCCTTGTAGGCCGTCGCTTCCAATGGGGCATAAGACAATTCTGTGAGCTAGATAGAACGTTGCTAGTGCTAGAAATTATGATGCTACTCAATGTACTTGCATTTCAGACATTTTTAAAAATATGTTCAGCATCAACAGTAAATATTTAAGCATCGCATCTCTATTAATCAAACTTCATAAGTAGATATTGAAGCACCAATGAATTTCTAACTCAAAAAGTTAAATTTGAAAAACTTTTTAATTGTAGTGATATTTCATCTGTATTTATTTTAATAAATAAAGCTTGCCTGAGGCAAAGATCAGAAAAGCAAAACAGCCAGCCACCGGCTCTTACCTCTACCTCAGCCCGAAATGGCAATTCTGCCTCCAGGAATCTCAGAATGAGACTGTGAATGTATCTGAGAGCTACCCCCCCCCCATCTTATATTCCTCTCTAGAGCTGGGATTAAAAGAGGGTACCGCTTCGTCTGGTTTCTATGGCAACCTAGTGTGCCTAATGGGATTAAAGGTGTGTGTCACTGCCTGCTCTGTAAGGCTGACCAGTGGGGCTGTTTTGCTTTTCTGACCTTCAGGCAAGCTTTATTTATTAAAATACAAATTAAATATCTCTACAATTAACACTAAATATGTTATAGTTCAAATAAAACTCTATGTAAAATATTTGTGTACTCTCCATCCGAAGACATATAATATCCTAATTGAGCAGATTAACCTTTTTGATAAATTACAAAAAGAGGTCCATGAAGGCCAAGGCATAAATCACAATAACCCAAACAATTCTAATAAAAATGCACATTTGCATCGGTACGAATAACTAGTATCTGCTATAAGAGAATCCCAAATGCTGTGAGGAAAAACATCTCAGAAGAAGGCAATGGTGTCCTGGCCACAGGTGTAACTAAAACAGACCTCATGCAAGAGAACTGGCCAGTCATTAGGCGTAAGCAAAACCAATTTTCCTTATTAAAATTTTAGAATCAACATTCTAAGTTTGTATCATTTTAAAACTGCATAATATGCTATAAATCAAAAAGGACAGATGGAAGTAGGGGAAAAACACCTGCGCTGAGCTGTCGTTTCTCTGAATCATCACAGACAACCAGTCTTTTTTATCCATGCTTTCTGTATCTGTCAAGCAACAAGAGACCGCTTAAATTTCACAGACTGATTTTCTAATATTTTTAAAGATGTGTTGACTTAATTGTTTTCAAAGGTGATAACTGGGAGTGGCTGTCATAACTCTATATTCCAGGGTATTTTTTTTCTGTGCTGCTCATCCGTGTGTGTGCACCTAGTGAGGGTGCACATGTATGTATGTGCACAGCAGTGGCAAGAGGTCAAATCTGTCATTTCTCAAGAGCCAGCCTCTCTCCCATAGGACGCTGGTACCCACTGATCAGTTTCTCTGCCCTCGCAGGGCTGAGATGAAGCACACACCACCAGACCAAGCGTTTATGTAGAACTGATGACCTAACTGGGTCCCCGTACTTGTGTGGCAAGCGCTTTCCCGGCTAACCCTGCTTCCTAGGTCCTCTTCTGTGCCATTCTTGTTCTTGGACACCTCTACTCTTTTCCCTCCTAATCTTCCTTTATGCCATTGCGTCTACTGATGAATACTTGGTGATTAGTGGGGAGCTGGATGTCTTGAGTTTTTGGAAAGAAACAGACATATCGGTTGAAGAATGAACTCTTTACTCTCACTGCGATACAGTGTGGAGAACATAGAAGTGGACCAACCCTTTCCAGGAGTGACTTGCTGCTAAGGAAACTCTATCAGCAGGCAGCCTCTGTCACCTCCCTCATGGTTGGACTTGGCTGCAGAAATCAGCCTCATCTAAAAGCAGAGCCTCCTGGGGACAGAGAGCCCCTGACCACTGACTAAGCAACAGAGGTTATTGAGCCGACTTGGCCTGACACATGATGCTCTCGTGTGGAAAATGAACTTCATAGCTTCCTGTTGCCTTAGTTTTTCTCTTGGGCCATCCTGGCTCCTCCGCCTTCCTTTCACAGGTGTGGGTCCTGATAAACACCTGGCACCCCCAAACCTGTCTCAGAATCTGTTTCCTGAGAGCCCATCTGCAGCAGCACTGAAGTGAGCAGGCATCACTCTGAGAAAACGCACCTCCACGGGCAGACAGGCTAATTAAATGGGTTGAGTTATAGCGCCCTCATTTCATAAATTGTCGTTCCATACACAGTAGGGGAAAGTGGTCACCTCTAATGGTATTCACAATAACATGAATCTTAAAGGGAGAGAAAGTAGCAAAGGACTTTGAAAACCCTGCCAGGGTATCATGTGTAAATCGCCCACTAGCTTAGTGAATAAGGTTAGAAACTCTAGTGTGTAATTTCCCCTGGGTCTCTGTCACAAACATTGTGTTCTAAGGCTTTAATAACATTGGTGCTCCTCCTGAAGGCTGCTCTTTGCTCACACTCACATCTTATTCAGTAAGCTTCTCCCAAAATCCGCATCCTATCTGCTCATTTCCACCGTCACTGTGAACATCAAGCCACCTCCTGCTTGAGCGACACCTCTCCGAGTCAGAGAATGTCTCTTGCTTCTCTCATCCTGTTCCCACCTCTTCCACCATAATGCTCATCTGTCCTCATATCTGCATAATTACTAATTTGATCTTTGTCTCCCACCATAGACGTGTGTACTACATCTATTTACGCTTATATCTTGTAATGGTCACTCTCCAATAGCAACTTGGTTGAATTTAGAAGAGCCTAGGAGATACACCTCTGGACATCTCTGTGAAAAAGTTTCCAGAGAAGCTTAACTGAGGAGGAAAGATGTGAGCGGCACCATTCCATGCGCCAAAGTCCCAGACTGGATAAAAAGGAAAGGGTAGAGTGTACGTGTCAGCGTTCATCTCTATCTGCTTTCTGATTGTAGACACAAGATGGCCGGACACCTGCCTTGGGCTCCCACTGTCATGCCTTCCCTCATTGATGGATTATACCCCTCAAACTGTGAGACAAAACCAATCCTATAGTTGCATGTGTGAGACATTCTATCACAGCAGCAAGGAAAGTAATAAACACATACCATCCTTGTTAATTTTTTGTCAACATGACACAAGCTGAAGTCATTTGGGAAGAGGAACCACTGTTGAGAAATTGTGATTAATGATTGTGGGAGGGCCCAGCCCACTGTGGGTGGCATCACCTCTGGGCTGGTGGTCTGAGGTGTGTGGTATAAGAAAACAGGCCGAGCAAGCCATGGGGAGCAAGCGAGTAAACAACATTCCTCCCTGGCATCAGTTCTTGTCTCCAGGTTCCTGCTTTGAATTCCTGCCCTGAGTTCCTTAGATGACAGCCTAGAGTCCTGCAAGATAAATTACCCTCTTCCTCCCTAACCCTTGATCATGCTCTTGATCACAGCAATAAAACTTAACTAGGACATATATCTCCTGCGCTTACACAAAATATACTAGGTGTTCAACTAATTCTATCTGAGGACATGCATAAAAAGTTTCTAGATATGTTCTAGCCACTCAGAACACTGATAATTTCTAAGTATACAGTATCTCCACTTTCCCAGTCAAGCTTGCAGACAGAAATGACAAATAAAGATGTACTTTAGGCCTGTTGGGTAAGTTAAATAAAAGAAGCAACAAGGAGCAAGACCGGAGGAAATGGAGGAAGACCAAAGAAAACTCCATGCCAAAAGACAAACCAATACTTCTTTTCATTTTATAATACAGGTACCAGACACAGAAAGTCTACTCAACAAACCTGTATGAGGCTCTCAGCTCACACTTCCCATGTCCCTTCTGTTTGTCTTCACACCGCATTCTTCCAACTAACTTCCCTGTCTTAAGTCTTTATCTAGGATACCCCAGTATTCCTTTGGTTCATAGATTAATTTTTCCTCAATGGGCAGCTTGGCCCTTTTAGATTTGTAATTTCTTATTCTTGGATTCAAAGCTTCAGAATCTTAAGCACAACTTATAGATTAATTTAAGTTGTAAGAGCTAGTTAGTAACAAGCATAAGCTATGGGCCAAGCATTTATAATTAATAATAAGTCTCTGTGTTGTTATTTGGGAGTTGGCTGGAATGACAGAATATTCTGCCTATGAGCTTAAATTTGGGCATTACAAAAAGTGAATTCACTTGTAGCATTTATTTCAAAGAACTGAGCAAACATTCAGATTTAGAATTTGGAAAATTTATAAACAATTAATTTGGTGCAGTTTCTCCTTTTAGCATTTGGAATGCCAGTGATACAAGAGAACAAGAAAGATCCAACAGCCAATGACTAGCACAGCTACTTAATAAAACTTTCTGGAAATAATGCTTAATTATCAGTATGGTGAGCCAACCCAGCCTGAGATGAAATTGCTGGGTGGCAAACCTAAATTAAACGAATTTGCCCTACTCACTGTGAACATCCATCCACACATTGTGCAAAGCTTGCAACATATTTCACCGTAACGGGTTGCCCTGACTCCATCATGGTTTTCAATAATACAGAACTATTTACTATAACGCAGTTCTTAAAATCTCAGAGGAGCTAAATGCAGTCCCAAGCCCTTCGGATAAAGGATTGTCAAGCGACCCTTAAAGCAACACTTCCAGATTCCCAAACAAGGGCATGCCACCCAGGCCACTTGATATCCAAAGCGGTTGCCTGTGGCTAAATGCTTTAGTGAGTAACTGCTGCCTGAGCAGGGTCTCCCATGTTAAATCATTTAGGAATGCTTGGCTTTAGAAAGTACTCCATGCTTACACTATGTGACAGCTAAGAAAGGGCTTGAATACTGTCAAGATGAGAAGCTCTCAAGACAGACTTAATTACTGAAAACATTTAAAATTAATGCATTTAGGAAAAACTTCCTAGAGTATAGGATGAATACTTTTATACACAACATTATAATTTTTCAGTGGCAAGAGGTTTGAAAAACATTTTAATATGAAGTTCTGGCAGAGAATCTGAAGAGACAAATTAACTCAGGACCTGCAGATGCCCTCCCCCACACTCACTGTACCCTCCCCCATCCCCACCCCTTGCTGCCCAGAGCAGGTGGGAGAGCTGGTGCTGAGGTCATAGAGTGGGAGTGCTGTCTCTGCCCCTCACCAGCTGCAGCACTGGGGAGAAAGGTCCCTGCACCTTGCCTGGGCAGCAGAATAGAGCTGGCCCTGATGGTTATAGGTGTGGGAAAGAGGGCACAAAAGCAAGAGAACTGGCCCTGGCCCTTGCTGCTTCCTGCCTAGGGTGAACTAACAGGGGCGATGCCGGAGAGCTCACCCTGGTGGTGAGGATGGGGGAGAGCTAGTGGGCTGACCAACCCTGCAACTACTCAGGCCCAGGGTTATGAGTTGGCCCACCCCAGCATCCATCACATCTGTGATCTGCCAGAGCACATGAAGGGGCTGGTCCTGCAGATCCAAAGCTGCAGGATTTCCATTACACAGGGCAACAACAGGATACTTAAGAGGAATTCCAGCAAGGACCCAGTATCAATAGTGTAACAGAAACCAGAAGCCTCAAACCAAACCAACGACTCCTTGCATTGAACACTTGCACAGATAGCTATATGCATAAAGGGTCTACTGCATGACTCACTGGGGCATACTGCAGCTTCCATGACAAGATTTTTCTTTCTTTCTTTTCTTAAATTTTATTTTATTTTATCGGGGGGGAGGTTGCAAGGGCAGAGGATGGGAATTGAATGGAATGGAGAAAGAATGGGAAATAAATGGAATCAAGATGCATGATGTGAAAGACACAAAGAATAAAAAAAAAGCTGAAAAAGGCAAATTAACAAATTGACAAATGCACATAGGTTTAACTGAGTCTCTTCAGGGTAGGTGAATAGTCAGGACTTACCTAAAGATGAGAAAAATAAGTAGTAGAGTTATAATTTATAAAATGAAGTAGGTTTTTTTTCCACAATGTTAAAAGTTGATTTGATCTGTTTTCTGGATGGAAAAACTTTTAATATACTGCAGAAGAAAAAGTTATATTAAGACTTCAAAATTAGAAAATCCTACAGCTATATTAAAAATTGATAATCTTAGGGTATTTGGTAAAATCCTTGTTACCTTAGGAAACTTATCCTCATAGGTAACTGATTAACCTACATATCCATACAACTATTGTATGGATATCAACATGCAATAGCTTTGATGTGATATCAAATTATAATCTATTTCATATGACAGCTCTCAAAATGTTTTAAATATCAGTTCAAATATTATCTCTAGAATCTACCTTGAGTGGTAGGTTTTTTTCCCTAGTATCCAAAATCCCCTTTTAAATTCTAAGCAGAATGGTGTGTGTTTGCTTCATTATGAAACACTGTGCATTCTAGTTTGCATAAGATAAAGTTTTTGCCCTGGAAAAACTAATGGAGCCAAAATGAGAAATGATTAGAAGTGATCACGATCAGACTGCTCTGCTACATAACAAATATCTCAAGGAGAGATTTAAGCATAATGGGAAAGGTCTCTCTTGAAACAAAAAACAAAACAAGGTATCTAAAAATAAACTGCTAAGGAATTTATGGGATTTGTCCTCTTTTTAAATTTTTTGGTTGTTTTTTTGGGGGGTTCTAAAATAATAGAAATTGTGATAGAATTTTCCCAATATATGATGAATTAACTACTAGCAGCTGTTGTGGAACAATCATTTTATACACTGTGAAGATGTGTCACTTTCATTGGTTTAATAAAGAGCTAAATGGCCAATAGCCAAGCAGGAAGAGGTTAGGTGGGACTTGCAGACAGGCTTGATAAAAGAAGGGCAGGATCACCAGGAGATATGGGGAGAAGCAAGATGAAAATGCTCTGTTGAAAAAAAGGTACCGAGCCACATGGTAATACATAGGTTAAAAATATGGGTTAATTTACGTTGTAAGAGCTAGTTAGTAACAAGCATAAGCTACAGGCCAAGCATTTATAATAAGTCTCTGTGTTGCTACTTGGGAGTTAGCTGGTGGGACAAGATATTCTGCCTACGAGCAGCTTAGCTTTTTCATGTGTGTCTATGTGATGTATTTATTTTTGTGATAAAAATTTAGAAGTTGTGCTTAAGCAATAACAAAGTCAAAATTAACTGCCACCTACAGTCCAGATATTGTCACTCTTACCTAGCTTGCAGAGTCCTTTCTGCTCAAGTTTCCTGTTATTTACTACAATGTATTTTGTAGTCTTTTAAGAGGACAAATCCCAGAGATGGACGGTGGTGGCACACGCCTTAAATCCCAGCACTCAGGAGGCAGAAGCAGGCAGATTTCTGTGAGTTCAAGTCCAACCTGGTCTACAAGAGCTAGTTCCAGGACAGGCACCAAAGCTATACAGAAAAACCCTGCCTCAAAAACACAAAACAAAACAAAAAATTCTCAAGGTCAGTTTTAATGTTCTGTAACAACAAATAAACACATTAAATTTTTCAACTTTAAAGGTACTACTTACAATAATGTAAAATTGCATAGAAAATTACTTTTTAAAAAATTGTCTGGCAGCCAGGTAGTGGTGGCACAGGCTTTTAATCCCAGAACTCAGAAGGCAGACACAAGGCAGATCACTGTGAATTTGAGCTCAGCCTGGTCTACAGAGTGAGTTTCAGGGCAGTCAGAGCTACACAGAGAAACCCTGTCTTGAAAATCAACTACAAAAAAAAAATTGTCTGGCTCTATTTGGCCCTGGTACACAGAAGGCTAGTTTCATTTAGTCTTAGAGATTATTTCCAAAGTGTTTGTATGCATATACAAGTACTCATGAAATCTGTATACAAATGTAATAGTGTCATAAGCACTGTTGTATAAATTGGTTCTTATTTAATAATATAACTTGGCCATCTTTCCTTGTCATTCTATTACTTTACTACTGTACATAAATCTACATTGACCTTAATGGCTATAAAATATGCATATTCATTAATATGCTGAAAATGAGCATCTGAGGGAAACATTTCATTAAGCACTAATTTGCTTATTTTGTATGTGGCATAGGTGGGCATAAGTTGTGCATGCTGTTAGCTTACACACGTGGAGGTCAGAGAACAATGCACAAGAGCCACAGTGTTCTTCCACCACATGGGTACCAGAAACTGAACTCGGGCCATCGGCTCACAGGTGAATGAGTGCCTTTGCATAGGGAGCCATTGTGTTGGTCCAAGAAAGAAATTTTTCTAGAAAAAAGTAATTCTACCCTTTTACTGCAAAACAAAATCAATAATCAGACAGTAAAGCTATAAAATCTCTGCCCCTCCCATAATTCATAAACATTGGCTTAGGAAGCAAATTCCACACATACTCAACCTTTTGGAAAGGTCTCTACTTTTATGTCTGCAATAGTTCAGAGAGACTAAATCAACCTTGCTTTAAAAATGATTCAAATGCAAACCTACTTATCCCTGTGCTTTTCCAGGTTGGAGAACAGTTGGGTAGAGAAAGCATTTAACCCAGGGAAAGAGCCAAGAGTGGCCAGTCTCTGCAAATCTATAGAATTCCACAGGGAAAAAAAAGTGAGAGCAACCCAATGGTGACCTTTGGAACCTTTTCCTCCCTTTATAACTCCCAAAGTTACTGCAATAATTCTTATAGCCTAGATAAGAGGAATATACACCTATCTTAGGTACTATGCTCTGCATTGTAA
>LOEQ01000524.1:186222-197112 GCA_001685075.1 Bramus lutescens
GGGCGGACACCCAGGCTTGCAAAAGCCAGGGATGTGCCTCGGTTGGTTGAGTGTTTGCCTAGCATGTATAAAGCCCTACATATTCAATCCTTGGCACACATAAAATTAGGTATGGTATTAATTATTCCAGCACTGGGTGAGGCAGGAGGATCATAAATTCAAAATTCAAGGTCTTCCTCAGTGAATTTGAGGCCAGCCTGAGATACATGAGATCAAGTTTCTCCCCCCCCAAAAGAAATTCCAGGACCCTGGAGTTGAAGAGATTTCTTTACCAAATGCTAATCCAAAGTGGAAAGGTAAGAAGTTGGGCAATATTAAACTAAGAACTTCTGTAAGAAAATGAAAGGGCAACTGGCAACCTAAACATTATGTAAATGTATTTGCTGTCCAAGCATTTTCCTCATAAAATTGTGGGTCCAGAAGTATATTTTAAAAGCACATATAAATTAATAAGATAAAAGCTGACAAGCCATTAAAAAAAAGGAGCAGAAAACCTGAACAGACAGTTCACAACAAAAAGACACCTTCCCATGCTAAAAGGCATTTGACTTCACTCGTTAAGAAAATACAATTTAAGTGGCAATATGATAGCACCATCAGCATGCTATGAAAGCTAAAACAAAACAAAATGCTCAGTGACAGAGAGGAAGAGCAGAACAGAGCACTTACGTGGCTAGTAGGGGCATAAATCTGTGTGTTTTCTTCAAAAAAAATTGTTCAGCTATTTTTGCCTTGCTATTCTAGTCCTACATATATTCAGTGGAAATGTGCACACATAATCATCACAAAACACAAGCAAGCATACTCCTAACAGTCCATTAAAGATGACCTCAATGCCATAGTGTGAATGCTGACATCAGCTCAAAAGGGATTACGCTAGTTGGAGGGACCTTACAGGAAGTTATGAAGTGGCAAAGACTCCTCTCTCTTCATTAAAATTAGAGTCCCAAGAGGGAGACCAAAGAGATGTGACTTCCTTTACCATCATAATGGGATGCCTCTCAAAGTGAAGAACACACCCTCATCAGACATCAGCGCTGCAGGCTCACCACCCTACAACCAGAAGCAGTGAGGATGTGCTATTGACTCATTATCGGCAGTGGCAGAACAAGGTGAGGCGGTCACAGATTCACTTGAATTGTTAGTTACTGGGGATTTGAGGAAGAGTGAGAAATAAAAATCAATCTTAGCATTCCAAATACTATTTGGATTTAGAAAATGATACTCCTGGTCCTGTCTAAAGGGAAATGTGAGAAGACACAAGGTGTATAAACAGCACACACGACTCTTCTTCCAAGAACAGTATTAAATTAACTGCTACCAGATCTCACTCGCAGCTGCCATCTGAGGTTTATTTGATATAATAACGTGACAGAATCAACAAACTTGCTGAAAGGTACTCAACGACTTTTAAAACCAAATCTGCACACTCTGATAGCACAGCATGTTTCATACTCAAAAAGGCACCATAACCTGTTAATATTATAGTATGTTTAAAGGATGACATATAGCTTATGCATAAATACAAAATTCTAAAGCAAGGTACAAAATAAGAATATTCTTATTTAATAAAAAGTATATAAAAATATCTAGGCTAGGGGAAGATGGTTCAATAGATAAAGTGCTTAACAAGCAAGTATGAGAGCCCTGGAGCTATGTAGAAGCTGGGCATGGCAGTGTATGCTTGCAACCACGGGGCTGAAGGAATTAGAGACAGGTGGATCCCCTGGGAGCTTTCTGGCTAGCCATCCTAGCCCAAACAGTGATATACCTTTCAATGAAATACCCTGTCCCAAAAAATTATGGTGGAGAAATGCAGGACACTTCATGTAGGCCTCTGGTCTCCACATGTGCACACACAGGTGAATGCATACAAACACAGACACCAGCACAGATGTGTACACACACACACACACACACACACACTTTTCTTACATAATTCATTCAAAGTGGGACACACACACACACACACACACATCCATTTTTTGAGGCAGAGTTTCTCTATGTAGTTCTGACTGTCCTTAACTTGCTCTATAGACCAGATTGGCCTTGATTTTATGGACCCACCTGTCCCTGACTCCCAAGAGCTAGAATTATAGGTGTGCTTCCACATGGCCCAGCAACCCACTTTTAATCCGAATCTTTTAAAGTGGGAAGGTATACCTTTAATCCAGATCTTTTGAGGTGGAAAGATCTTCCTTTAATCTGGGTCATGTAGTAAAGAGAGAGCAACTTGTTGGTTTCCAGCCACTCAGCCCCAAAATAAGCACACAGAAACCATATTATTTAAATCACTGCTTGGCCTATTAGCTGTAGCTTCTTATTGGCTAACTCTTACATATTAATTTAACCCATCTCCATTAATCTGTGTATTGCCGTGTGGCAGGAACTTGCTGGGTAAAATTCTATCAGACTCTGGCAGGGCTCCATGGCTTCTCTCTAACTTCTCCTCTCTCCCAGCATTGTGTTCAGTTTTCCCCACCTAGCTCTGTTCCCCTATAGCTCTGCTATAGGCCCAAGCAGTTCCTTTATTAACCAATAATATTCACAGCATAGAGAGGGGGAAACCCACATCAGGGTCACACCTGTTATTGGCCTATTAAAGGATATAGTGGTGTTATCCACGTCATACTTGAAAACATGTCTTCTGATTCATTCTGCCCTCATAAGAGCCTTGGAAAGGGTGAGATGCAGATCCCAGACCAGCACCTGCTGCTCACACTCTGGCATCGGTACAGCCCCTTAGGGGAGTTTCGAACTGAAAGCACCCACTGGGAAGGGTGCAAGGCCCAGCAGAAGCACAAGCCTTGCCAAGCTCCACTGGGCTCAGAGACAGGGGCTGCCAGACTATGTCAGAAAACTTGGCCCAGCTGCTCCCAGTGAAAGAGAGCAACCAGGTTCCCTTCCTTAACTGGCCAGAGAGGATACTCATCAAAACCGTCCCACCACCAAGATGCATTTTGTGACTGCTGTGTATCCTTCGCTCTGCCGCTTCTTAACTGTCTCTGTCACTGATAAGAGAGTGACGGGGAGAGAGAGAGAAATTATTGAATACACACATGCTTCAAAAGAACATCCCTGTAACATAGTTTCCAGTAAGTTATCACCATGGCTAATAATCCTATTTTTAGGAAGTTTTCGAGGGAAAGTTGTTAAAGATTTTAATGAGCAAAAATGACTACCCAGTGCTGCCTTGGTGAAAAATCAGAACACCTATAGTGGCTTCCTGATTATTTTCTATGTTCCCAGCAGTTCTTCCTGTCCCCCTTCATCTGATAACAATAGGCCCTGATGCCACCACAGATCACAGAGATAAACCTAACACCAGGCTTAGTCAACTATAGAGTTCATGTTGGCTCTAACATCATGATTCATGGGTGACTTAATTTTAGTCATGTGATTCAACAGGGCCAACCATAAATTAAGAATGTTTTCATACAGACATTTGTGTTGTCTTTCCTCGATTTCTTTATCATGTAATATAACATTAATTAAGAGAATATCTGTGGTTATCATATTTAAGTTTGAGATACTAAAAGAATGCCCCTCCAGGGACATTGCTACCTATTCTAAAATTTATCATGCATTTGTGCTTGTATGAGGGAAAGTTATATCATGTTTAGCATAACTATGACCTCATTAAATATATAATGTGTTTGTGATTGTACATGAGATAAATACATCATGTTAAGTGTAATTATGACCTGGATATTGTTTTCATTTAAAAATTAAGTATGACATAAGAAGATATGATTGTGTGTCAAGTTGACAAAGGGTGGACTTGTGATGGCTATTCTTGACTGACTTGACTACATCTGGAATTAACTAAAACCCAGGGGTCTGGTATACCTGTGAGGAATTTTTTTCTCAATTAAATCATTCTAGGGCCACCCGGTGGTGGCATATGCCTTTAATCCCAGCACTCGGGAGTCAGAGGCAGGCAGATCTCTGTCGGTTCAAGGCTAACCTGGTCTACAAGGACGCTGGCTTTTNNNNTTTTTTGGCTGCTTGCTTTCACTCACATATCCATTCTTTCACTGGCTTAAGAGCCTGCTTCTTTGGGATTCCAGTGTACACTAAAAATCAGCTGAGAAAGTCAGCCTCATGGACTGAACAATTACTGGATTCTTGAACCTTCCATTGGTAGACAGCAATTCTTGGACTAGCTGAACAACAGCCTGTAAAGGCAATCTAATAAACATTCATTCTGTAAGTTCTGTTCCTCTAGAGAACCCAAATACCACATGCATATATATATATATATACTATGTATATGCAAATATATATATACATACTATGTAAATGACTGCAAAGCTACACATAAAAATGCCACAAGGAAAAAAATCATTGCAAATACAATAGATTTTTGCTCTATAACACATTCTTTTTAAAAGGAGAAAAAGAACATTTCCTCTTAAGGTTTTATTTTAAACTAACTTCTACATTTTGAAACCATCACTGACTTTGTGGAGAGCTGCAAGCATGGTAGAAATAAGTCTATTTTCTGAGGGAGACTTCCATCTCATGGAAGTTGCTACCCTTATTACCCACCACTCCTACACTCTTGAGAGAATCATCCTACAAACAAAACAATCTCCCATGCAGCCACTAGACGGCCCTTGGCAAGATCTAACATCGAAAACATTGCTATCAACTCATTGTCCGCGGGCACTTGAGTTTTGCCAACTGTTCTAGCAATGCCCTTCACAGCAAGAGCCCCGGCAGAAGCAAGCCCTGCGTGTAGTTGCCGTGTCCCTTTAACCTCCTTCAGTCACTCTTCCTTGTGCATCTGCCTTTGACACTGATGATCGTGACATGTCGTAGATTACATGCCAGTTTTCCCTGTGGGTTGTCCTTCAGGCTGGGTTTGTCTGGTGTTTCCTGGTGATTAGATGCACGGTAGGTCTGTGACAGGAGGCTGTGCTCTTCATCCTGCAGTCTGGTTCACACTTGCCCCTGGTGTCACTTCCAACATTTAACTAGAGAATTCTCTGTCAAAGATCCCACCGCACAGGTGCTCTTTTCGCTCGCAATTAGTGCTCTGTGGAGAGGTAACTTTGAAACGAATGAGGTTTACCCACTGGATACATAATTTATGTATTTGTTTACCCAGATTCTCTGTATCCAATAGGTTACCATCAGCTGCTGTTGTGGGGTTCCACCAGAGAGAGCTACTTGGACACGGGGTTAAGCCAATAGAAAGTCTTTACTAGGCAGCGGCTAACTACATTGGGTGTTTGGGATCCAAGCGTACATCCAAACCTTTCTGAGGGTGAGCTTTTAATTGCAGAAACCATACCCTGGGTTGACATACTTTGAAGCAAGAACAGTTAGCCAGAAGCAGAACTACATAGTCAAAAATCAAGGTTAGTATTTAGAGACTTTTCCAGAACTACAGACTTAGATAGATTAAATCTTTTGTTTGTTTGGCAGGTGGTGCTGTCTATGAGTTCTATGGCCTGAATTGTACTTCCACCATGGTGTCAACTGTGCTAAGATCTGGAGACCTACTAAGGTCTGGGGGCCTGTTACACTATTTATTTTGATGCTCAAATTACCTCATATTTGGTCATTGACTCTCCTTGTACCTGGTTTCTGTCCCCAGGGTTTGTAAAATCAGTGTCCCTGTCTTAGCTCATGGTGCTGCAGTTCTGGAGCCTGGCATTGCTCAGCTGAGCTCTTCATTTGGAGCATGGCTGGGCTAAAACCAAAGTCGCAACCAGACTGCTCTTGAGCAAAAACCTACGTGCAAAACTATCCATGCCCACATCAGATGTGATTGCCTGAGGTGTTAGGATGGAAGTTCTCATGTACTTGCTTATTATAAGCCAGGACCAGCGCAGGGGCAGTGGGTTGCTTGCTTTCATGGCCATGTGACTGCCCCATCTTCAGGCAAAGCTGCCCTCTCATCTCACCAGCTCCTTTTCCTTCTTAGAATCCTTTGATTTCTCCACAAGTCCCCAAACAAGGAAACTGTTCTTGTGATAAGTCAGAACCATTTTATCTTAATAGACAATTATCAAAAACCTTAATTGCATCTCCAAGGTCTCTTTGGCAACATAAGATAGCAGTACCACAGGACAGAGAGTGCGACATATTCATACTCCTGAGAGTCACACAGGGTGTGTACTGGAGGTAGGTTTTCCGTGGAAGGTCCTCTTAAAATTCTGCCTCTTTCATATACAGAAAGTGCTAGAATAGTATCTGGCATTGTAAACATAAATACATTAGTTAATATTACGGCTTGCTATATAAAAACTCAAAGAAATTTTTTAAATAGCTATACCATGGTAATGACAAAAGTAGGTGAAATAACACTTGGGTGACACCAGATAGGAAATACACATTGGTGGAACCTTCTGGAAGTTAGTTGGGTGATGTATAATGAAAGTCCAATGCTTCCATTTCCAGGAAATCATACTAATGTTATGGTCAGAGGTACACACAGAAAAGAACCAGGATGTTAATTATAGTGCAAAGTATAATAAATACCCCCTTTCTCATTTTTAATTTGAGTTGGCCCAAAGCTCTCAGCAATCCTCCTGTCTTAGTCTCCCAAGTATCGGGACTGCAGTAGTGAGCCACCACATCTGACTAATAAACACCTTTTTAAACCAAGAATTTCCTTTTAAGGATTGATTAAATAGTATGGCATAAGTATTCAATGGACTATCCAGAAACCTGAAAAAAAAATCCATAAAAGTACAAAGCCTGAAAACATCTAATCAGAGAGACAGACTCGTGCTGCAAATGAAGTGAGGGGTTTCTGAATTGTTTGACCCATCAGCCTATCCAAATGCTGACTGAATTTATCTCTTTTGGGCTACATCTTAGTCAAGCATCTATGGTACCTGAAGAGAATTTTCACCTCTTCACACTTCTACAGGTCAAACAAGCCTTCTGGCATCTCTTTAGAAAGTAATGCATCCTTCCTGGAGTGCCAAGTGTCCTTTGGCAAGATAGGGTCACTTGAAAAGAAAAGGAGCATGACCCATCACCATCTGTCTGGCGCTGCCCATCTGCCAAACAAGGGCATTAAGGAAAGGAAGGCCTTGTGTTGTCTCCTTCCTTCCTGACTCCCGCATCTTCCAAAGACCCTGAGGGACTAACGACTGGCTCTGCACTCTAAATCTATTGTCCCATTTACACAAAACTGGTGAAAGTATGCCCAGCCAAGATCTCAGAGGGTTGCTTTTATTTATCTCTGACTACAATAGAAGTGTTCATGTGCTATAAAAAAAATACATGTACTGTGGCAGAGTGGGCAGAAGCAGAAGAGAACCTCAAGAGACCATTAATAGTGCATATCACACCATTGACAGCTGCAATTAGACCCACTTATTAGGTGAAGAAACTGACTCTCAGGGCTTACATAACTCATTTATATATTCACACTTACAAAATGATTGAACTTGATGTTTTGGGTTTGGGGGTTTTGTTTCATTTATTTAATTTGTATGTACATGGGGTGGAGCTTGTATGTTCACATATAATATTGAGAGGATAACTTGTGAGAGTTGGTTCTTTCCTTTTACTGTCTGGGTTCTGGGCCTTGAACTTGGGTCATAGGCTTGCTGGCAAATGCTTTACCCTCTGAGCCAATTCACCAGCCAAAAATAGGTTTTTAAATTACTGCCTTCACTTTTGTCATCACATCAATGATTTTTTTAACCTAGTATGTTTATTTTATTAAAGAAAAAAGAAAAAAAGGGTGAAAGAAAGAAATCCCCGAGAAACACAAATGCTTCGTGGTCATCTTTAGATCTATCATCACTTATATCATGAAGGCAAATTAACCATGCGTAAGATCAGATTAAGGATTTTTCTCATGAACCCTTCAACTCACAAAGGGATGCTTGAAACTCTATTTCTTCATAGATTCTGGTACCCAAGCTTGTTTTTTTTTCTATCTCAAGCTACTTCTGCCACAATTCTTAACAAATATTAATGCCCTATTCCTGTGGTTGTGTGAGTGAAACATGTCCCTCCTAGGCTCCTTTATCTGATCACCTGCTCCCCAGATGGTAGCATTGTTTAGCAAGATTTAGGAGTGTGGCCTTGATAGAGGAAGCTCATCAGCAGAGGTGGGCTTGGAGATTTCAGGCTTAGGCTTGTGCTTGAAGATGTGGTCTTACAGCTTCTTTCTCATACTGCTTCTCATGCCCGCCACTTGCTACCATGCCCACCTATCACACCATGAGGGACTCTCACCCTCTGGAACTGTGGATTAAAATAAACCCTCTTATCCTTAAATTGTCTTGGTCATGGTGTTTTAGCCCAGCAACATAAAAGTAACTAAGAGAGAAGTTGGTGCCTGAGAGCAGGCAGTGAAGAACCTGAGCATGTTGATTTGTAGAAGAACGTGGTGTCCAACAGATGGTATCCAACATGGTGCACCGACAATGTGGGAAAAACTCTGTAGCTTTGGGCTAGAAAGACAGCTGAATACCATTAACAGGGCTTTGAGCACTGCCTTTTAAAATGGGAGACTAGAAAACAGTAGTGCTGTGAGTGGTGTGGCAATTGGGCTAGAAGTCATTCTTGCGCGACTGCATTAAAGAATCTGGCTACCTTCAGTCCTTGTCCTTAAGAACTTGCCTGAAGCTAAAAGAAAAGGAATGGACTAATTTCTCTGGAAGGCAAAATTTCAAGACAGTATAACATCGAGTCTGTGGCATAATCATAACTGATTTCCATTATACAGGTCAACAATGAAAAAGAAAAAGCAAGGGGCACAGAAAGAAACACAAAACTTGTCATTTGGATAGGAAAAGAACACTAGGAAGCTTAATGTTGCAGCCAAGGCTTATGTTGAAAGAGAGGCTGTAATTGTCTCAGAGATTGGTGTAGTTAAGGAGACACCTCTTGCTATGTAATTAAACAATGAAAAGAGTGCCTTCAGGGTAAGACCTCAGGCAGCTAAACTTCCACCTTGGGAAAGAACACCTCAGGAGGTTTCTGGTCCTAGAAAGCACCAAATAAAAAGACTGTTATAAAAGCAATTCAAGGGGCTGAATTTTAGAGATGCAAAGGATGCAAGAGTGAAGGGTTATGGACTCTTCTTTGACTGTTTCAGGAAGTCGCTGGCACCAGGCCACGTGTGTCATGAGAGTTTCTGAATGAAGGCTCTGAGAGGTCAGGAAGCCCTGGAGGCAATTGTGCGACACTATCAAAGTAAAAGCAGAGTTGCATTGGAGACCCCAAGATGTTGGAGAGGCCAGAGCTGTGAGACATCTGCCAAGAAGTGCTGCATAAAGGGATTGAAGGCAGCACCCAAAAGAGATATATGTGGCAGGCAGCAAAG
The DNA here is from genome assembly GCA_001685075.1 of Bramus lutescens. Lineage (NCBI taxonomy): Eukaryota > Metazoa > Chordata > Mammalia > Rodentia > Cricetidae > Bramus > Bramus lutescens. Next base: position 195,527 of record LOEQ01000524.1, read on the forward strand.
TGGGGAGGGAGGGATGGAGCCATGTAAGCCCTTCAAGGAACTACAGGATTTGAGATTTGCCCTAGCAGATTTCAGTCTGTCGTTGACCCAGTAGGTCCTCACCATGCCCTTATTCCCATCTTGGGAATGGAAAGACATATTCTGTGCCATTGTATGTTGGGAGTACATACTTTGTTTTTGATTTTACAGGGCTCACTTTAAGAGATTGTCTTGAGTCTCAGAAGACTTAGGACTTTAAACAGTGTTGAGATTGAGAAAGGTTATGAGAACATTTGAAGTTGGACTAAATCCATTTTGCATTGCAAGATGGCCATGGACCTCTGGGAGGCAGGGAGTGAAATGTGGAGGGTTAGATGAGAATGTCCCCCACAGGCTCATACATTTGAACACTTGCTCTGCAGGTGGTGTGCTGTTTAGAGATGTTTAGAAGGTCTGTCATTACTGAAGGAAGTAGATCACTAAGGACAGGCTTTGAGATTTCACAGCCTCACTTCTTTTCTCTTTCCGCTTCATGCTAAATGTTGAAGATGTGCTCTCTCAGCTTCCTGCTTGTGCTGCCATGCTACCTGCTTGCTGCCAGGCCTCCCCACCATCATGGATGCTTCCCTCTCTGGAACCATAAGCCAAAATCAACCTTTTCTTCCTTAAGTGACCTTTAATCATGATGTTCTACTATAGCAACAGAAAAGTAACTAACACAATCCCTAAAGATACCAAATTGTCCATTTCTTTCTCTGGGATTGCTATGCACACGCTCCTCCTCCTCCTCCTTCCACATAGTTTACCCAATTGTCACGGTAAAATTCAGTTGGCCTCCACCTTCAAGCACCTTTACTTTTCACCCATCTCTAACTCAACAATCTGCTACATTCTTCTTGTAGTTCTTGCTAGTCATAATCAACATTGGGTAATTATATCACAACAATATTATCAGCAATATGAAAATACATAGATGGTTCTGGGCACTCATGATTACTTGATATCTTCCTTGATTGCTTCCTTGCTTCTTGGAACAGTGTAACTTTCCAGGCTCATCTTGGGCTTTTCTGGTCATAGTCTTGAACCAATTAATTTTCCCAGGTGTTTGGGTTCTTTAGGGAAAGGATTTAGAAAATGAGATCTGGGTATTAAGTACACTCAGAATTATTATTATCATAAACAAAATTCCTTCTCCAGTTCTGCCATTATTCAGCCCAACCAGGAAACAAAGTTAGTATATTAGTTTGGTTTCATTTGCTATCATAAAACACCATGACCAAAAGCAACTTTCAAGGAAAAATTGTATTAGAATTACATCCTGAACTTCCTAAGTCCACTAACTTAGGAAGACGTAGACATACCACTTAGGGAATCATTGGTTACTAATGATACCACAATTCATAGGTACAAAAATTGGCATGAAAATTCTAGATGTGGAGTCAGATCAAGTATTTCAAGTCTCTTCAAGGGTCTAAAGCGATGGCCACATTTATTTGTGTGCTCACACTCACACTCAGATGTACACACATAGATGTAATTAAAAATAATGCAAACACTCCCAAGGTCCAAATGAGGAGCAGAAGGAGGGAGAACATGAGCAAGGAAGT
>LOEQ01000524.1:198814-213259 GCA_001685075.1 Bramus lutescens
CTTCTCTTCCTCCTCCTCCTCCCCCCTCCTCCTTGCCCTTCCTTTTCTCCTTCTACTCATCTTCCCTACCTGCTTGGTAGTCTTCAACCAATGCATTTTTATTTTGCTCAACCTGAACTGCGCTGTAACTAAGAGTCCTTACAAACAACACAAGCAGGCAATGGGAAAGATGTGGCAGAAAGCAATTTACTGTTTGCAGGACCCTCAGCATCTCCGTATAGCACTGAGGTTTCCCACATCACAAACTGAAAGCTATTGCTCAGGTAATGGCCATTATTCAAGACTTGTTTTCTGGGCAAGCAGCAGTGTTAAATGTGACTGGTGTCACTTGCTGACGATTTATTGGCTTCTTATTACCTGCTGGTGCTCCGTGAGCTGCAGAAGGGGATACAAGGGTCACATCCCCTGCCTTCAGGGGGCACGAATGGCAGCTTCTCCCTTGTTACTGATGACTATTATGCTCTTCGCTAATAAATATAATAAAAATGTTTGTTTTAAAAAATAGTCTGTTTATCATGAATTTTAATTAAAAGATCAATATTATTTGTAAAATGTCTATATTCTTAGTCTTCAAATATATTAGGTCAGTTTTAACTACTATAAAATCCTAGAGAACATTTCATCACAATGACATAGATGAATTAAACATTCACCACCGAAGTAATGAGGCTTTATTCTACAGCACTATTTACCTAAATGGGTTCACTCTGGAAAAATGGAGCAAGCTCTTTGTTTATTTATGAAAGTTTATTGTTACCCCACATTGCTCATTTCAGCACTTAATGTTGTTGTTCATGAAGAAAATGATCCGAGATTCCCTTTACTAGGAACCTAGAACTTCCAAAGATTATTAAGATAACTAAGATTGAGCATGACATTTTTGTGAGGTTTAAAGCCCCAGCTATCCTGAAACTCACTACATAAACAGGGCTGGCCTCGAACTCACAGAGCTCCACCTGCCTCTGCCTCCCCAGTGTTGGGATTAAAGGTGTGCACCACAACAATGGGTTAATAGTGAAATTTCTTGATGCAGTTGTCATGGCATGAACTCAAAATCTAAAGATGCTGTGTTAACTACATTCAGTATGGCCTTGCAGGGGGCATGCACGTAAATAAAGCTGTTGTCAGGTACTAGAGGGCAGTGAGCAGACATAAATAGGGCCCAGGTAAGGTTTCCACAACAGAATTACCACAACAAAGACAAAACTAGAGGTATAAAGCCATGAGACCTGGATGAGGATTGGAAGATCAGGATGCAGTTTCTGGGGAAAAGAAACGGAGGGTGGTTTCATATTCTTTCCCCACAAGACTCAAGTGATTACCTCATTACACACAGTGACGGTGCAGGGCCATCATTTGTCTGTCATCGCAGACAAAAACCCACTTCCTGCCGCTGACTCACTAGCTCTGGTACTGGTTTCTCATTCAAAATGTGAGGTCACTCCAGCAGGGGTCTCTCTGCAGAGCATCCCCCTTCCGCCTGTGGCTGTCCACTGGTTTCCTCACTCATCCAATCCTAGCCGAGGATGACCTGCCCCAGTCCTTGTGCTGGTGCCGAATGAAGCACAGGCCCCATGTCCCGGTAGCCGACTCAGGATCTCTAGCTTCCTGCCAGGGCTACCCAGCATCGTTATTACATAGTCTCAACAAGACAAGCGTTAGCATATTTCATCACAATGCCCACAATCTATAAACTACTTCTGTATTATTTTCACTGCTATCTCAGGACAATTTTAACCCTTAAAACACTGTTCTGAAGTAGCAGCAGTCGGTATAAATCTACATTTCCAATGAATTTGGTGATTTTTAAGTCTCCCATAAGACATCACTGCAGTTGTTACTGTAGTTTGTCTCCAGAGGGTCTGATGGCAGTTCCCTGTGTATGGTGACACACAGCCACACACCACACTGTGGTAATGAAGCCGCGGGCGAGAACAGGAACTTGCTCCCACTTTTCCTTAGCTTTCCTGGCACTCACGTCACAGGCATTAGTTAAGATCCAGGGAGTCTTTGTCCATATGCACTCGGGGCACCTCTCCACCTGGTGGAGGTAGTTTCAGTTTCTAAAGAAGTTAACACCACCTGTAAATCCTCTTAAAAGCAGATAAAGGTAGCTACAACGTTTCGTAAACTGTAAACTGCTGAGTGTGAGCAACTGTGCCAAAGGAAGTCTGAAGGATGGGGAAACTATTCGGAAAGCGCCAGAATGACTCACTCATTAAAGAGTAAAAAAAAACGGATTTAGACTGCTGCGTATCTGAGATAAACAGAAGAGCTAACAGTGCCTGGATTGTTCCACAAGGAAGAACATGAACCAGGGGTCATGACTCTCAAGAGATACACAATGTGCCATTGGTGTCCCCAGGTCAACAGCCTAATTTTTCTTTTGGTTGAAGGCCAAGCTGGAAAAGGAAGAGGCAAGTGCCTTGTAAGGTGAGTCTTGAATTGCCCAGCCAAGGGAGGGGAAGACCTTGGGGAAACAGACACTCAGATCCAGGAAGCACAATCACGTGATGTGTTTAGACTAGCACAGCAATCCCACATGACTGCAGGCCAGGGGGGTCAAGTGGGCAGCCTTAGATAAAAACAGAAGAAAATGGATAAAAAGAGGCTTGACAGAAATGTGTTGATGCCAAGAACACGGATGGCTTCAATTCAGGAAAGGGGCAGCCAATGTTAAACAAATGAGCTGAAGAGAGAGCAGATCACGGAAGTGGATGGGGGTTTTAAAGAGGAGTCACTGAGGGACAGATCACGTTAAAAGACACTGCTCTCTACCAGCTTGCTTGGGAACTAAATAAATGGTTCTTATCTCCAAGTACATCACAAAGAATCGAGCAATTCACCCGTACAAGCCTTTTCCAGTGCCTGGCTGTGGCTTAAACGAATGGAGTAATTGTACAATAACTTGGTTCGTCTTTCTGCCGCTGTAACTGAATATCACAGAGTCCTTCAACAAGAATCGAGGTTTATTGAACTCAGGTTCTGGTGGCTGGGAAATCTAAGCATGTGGCTCCAGCAACTGACTAACATCTGATGAGGGTCTTGTGTGGATAATGGTATGGCCACAGTAATAGAAGGTTGAGTTAATGATGCCAAGTTGCATCTGAACTGCAATAAAAGAACGAACTTTTTCATCCTGCATTCCCAAAGTGAGATAAAAGGAGAGGAAAATTGAGCTCCCTGGAATCTCCAAAAGTATGGGAGCCAGGAGTCATATTGTACACAGGCAGGAGAAAATTTTTATCAGACTTGGCACGGTAAACATTCAGGGAATGTTTGAGGCCAAAGCTGTGTAATAAAATACAGTCGGTACCGAGGCTTCATCCAGGTCAGACAATCCTTGCCAAGGATCACCTAGTCCTTCTAGTCTCTCCCACTCCTTGGCAGAAGACAACAACTCAAGAAACCCCGTATTCCTCCTCACTTTCGGAAGATGAGAAAGACCAAGGAGAGGTGGCCATAGGGGGTCTTGGAGAGTCAGCAGCCATCCCCGCTCTCTCGCAAGTGTCTCATCTCACATAGGTTTCCACTCTCTAAACACGGCCACCTTGTTTCTGTCACATTCTGATGACTAGAATTCGTTCACTTATCCTACTGTAACAACAAAACTCTGCCATTTGTTCTTCCCCTCAAAATTAGTTACCATAGGATAAAAACTTCCAAGGCAAAGCATTTAAGAGGCTCCATGTCAGCTATCCTGGTCCAGCAGCAGACAGACCTGCCTGAGCACGCCTGTGTTCCACCTCTCAGCCGCCACGGCTGAGCCATGATTCACGATTCCCAGAAGGATCTGTCTCCTACTGTCCAGAAAAGTCCTTATGCTTTCAGAAGGATTCTGGAAGGAGGTGATTGAACAACCACATTCACTTGTGAACGAAGAATGTTTGCAGCGGAGCCTCCCTGGGAGCCTTACTACTAACACAAAGGAACCCCTCAAGGCTAGAATTTCAGGCAGGGTGATAGTGTAAAACAGAAGGATTTCAGGTAGTGTACAGACATCATTTTGATTAGAGGAATTGTCTCCACTGAAACCGAAAACTCACCCTGAGCACAGGGAGCCTACCGCATGCCCGGATGAAGTCTTCAGAGCGATGTACCTTTGGACATGAGGCCTGCGCTGCCCAACACTGGAGAGGTGTCTTAGGCAAGCTGTTGCTGCCATTTCTTCACCACTCGGATCGCTTTCCCTTATATGTTAACCAGATGCTAAGGGGATTAAGCTAAAGAGGTACCTGTGAGGTGCATGGTGCACAGTGCACAGTAGGTACTTAGAGGCAATGCTCTTAATGTTACTTCTTTTAGTTTCTAAGTAATATATAATCAAATGGGCTTTGCCGAGTCTTTGCCTAAGCAATACGTCATGGAGTGGCTCAGAATGGTCCAACTGCTGGTGAGTAGGAAAGAATGCATCTTTCAACCTATGTTACTACTCACTGAAATAGTAAAACATTGCCAGACCTAACCCCAAGCAGCAAAGGAGCCAAACGAAACTCAGTCCCCATACATCATTACTCTAACCCTTGCAGTGTTATGTTTAGGCCTCTAAAAGATTTGCATTAAATGTCAATGTTTAATAATTAGGAAACAAAGAACTATTTAAAATCTGAAGCTCTATCTTTTTAAATCTATGCCAGAAAAACAAGAAACAAACAACAAAACACCTCATTTCCTGACAAGATTGGATGCTGGCCAGCAGTGGTCCTTTTTAGACAGGTGTTTTTTCTGCAACACCCCCCAGTTGGCATCCTGAGAAGAAGGCTCCCAGCATCACAGGCTGGTGTCTTGCCAGCACTGGCTTCCACTTCTCCCCTGGCTGCTGACCCGTAAGTTCAGTCTCCGGGGTACGGATGTTCGATTAGAGTGTATTGTATAACGTGCAGCAGCAGAGTGGGAAACCCGACACGCCCGGCATCCAGTGTGGAGTCTCTCATGGTTGGGTGTCTTCACGGCTTCCACCTCAGTTTTATCAAGTCTACATAAGAAATAACAACTTGGTAATCTCAAAGAGTTGTCTGAAGGTTTAAATAATACAGTGTGTATTAAAAAAAATTCTTGCGTGGTTGCAAAAAGTGGCAATAAATTTTAACTGCCAAGGCAATGAACAGTGTGCTATGGGTATTATTGCTGATATTGCCAGTACTGAAGTTACTTCCACTATTAATGCTTATTATAATTATTATTATCATCATCATCATCACTAGCTGAGAAGGGTAAAAACACGACTGTCTTGTTTTCTGCTTTCTCTAACTGGAACTTGAAGTTCACTTATAGCACGGAGCCTTTCAAAAGTGGGCAAGGTTTCACCTCCCGCTGGCAACGAGCACAGAGGAAGTGCTCTCCAGAACGAAGTAAGAAGGCTCCCATTGTCAGTGACACCAAGACTGGGAGCAAAAACAGGTCTCCACATCCCGGCAAGAAACTGTTGTGGTCAGGCGGGCAGCAGAAAGAAGAAATGGGGCAGGGAGGTAAGAGTCTAGAGGCTTGAAATGAGAACACTTCAGAGTGGAAGAGAAGTAACTAACTGTAAGGGGAACTGACCAAGCAAAGGCGGGACTATTTTCTCTGGGAGTGTAGGTAGGAAAGACCAAAAAGAGAGGCAGACTGGGAGTGTGATCTGTGGCCAGCACAGGGCAGCCCAGGCCCAGCTAGAGAACCAAGGCAAAGGCTGAAAGCAAGGGATGAGCCAGGAGTGGGTGAGATGCCACCATCTGTGGCCCCACACAGGGTACCTAAAGTCCCGGACCAGTGCAATGCACCCACACAACTAACACCTGTCTTTTACAAAGAACTCTCATAGTTATCACTTGATCCAAGGCTGGTGTCATTGTCCTATTTTACAGATGAAAAGACAATTGAGAAGATTGTCAATTGCCAAAAGATATAAAACTTAATAAGTGGTCAAAATTGCTAGAACTTAATTCTTCGTAAGTAGAGGCTGGGCCACTGTTCACTGTGCCACGTCCAGAAACTGCACTCTGCTCATGGTGGAGTTTGCAGCCTTGCTGGGGATTTGTTGTATAATTCTCCTTGTTCAATTAAGGAAGGTTCTCTTTTGTCATTGTTTGCTTTTGGTGCCTTGGTTGAACCTAGAAAAAAAAATCGTGGAAAGGGTACGCCAAACTGTGGCCCTGGGACTGGAGGGATGGCTTGGTGTTTAAGAGCACATACTGCTCTTGAAGAGGACCCAAGTTTGTGTCTTTGTGTCCATATTGGGCAGATCATAGCTGCCTGTATCTCCAGTTCTCGAGATCTGATGCCTCTGGCTACCGTGGGCATCTGCCCTCATCTGCATACCCCTACACAGACTCACACAATTTAGAAAAATCATTTTTTGAAAACCCAGACCAGCATAGCTGAAAAAGTTTAGTTTCCCATTGTAGTCATGAGGTCACCAAGTCCCAACTATAGTCAGGGCACCCCCAGTTCCACTTTCACCCCAAATTCCATATGGCTGCAATTGAGGGTAATGACAACTTCATCTAAAATAGCTTCTTTCTCTCGGTGGATGTATTAATCTCAATTCTGTTGGTGAAAATGAAGGTTTATAGTCAAAAGCAGACTTCAAAAAGTTAGAGAAGAATGTTCTGTGCCAGGATTTAGAACTTGGACCTTTCACTAAACAGCTCTGCCAAGCTTCTTCCAGTTAATGCCCTGTTTTCAGTGCTAAGGAGCAGAATAAACCACCTCAAACTGAAGTAATAGCTTTTCTTGTGGGTCATGTGATTTTGCTTTAGGAGATTTTCTACAGCTGAGAAGAGACCCGGTCGCCAAGGCTCCCAGTCCAGGGAGCTGAACGATGTAGCTTTTTCATTTTTAAATGGTCTGTTTTGAAATGAACAGATCTTAACACTTCATCATGCTAAGAGGGGACCCAGAGCAGAGACGGAGTCTCCCAGGGCAGGCGAGACACTGCCCTAGGTTTGTTGACACAGAAGCTGAAGTCACCTGGAAAGGCCACCAGCCTGAATGGAATCAATCGCCTCAGTGTTTTTTAATCAAATAAGATGACCACAGATCTCCTTTTTTTTTCTTTTAATTCTGACCTAAAGCCCATGTTTTGAAGTTCCACAGCCAAAACATCTCTCAAGTGCAATGATATATAATAGACATTTTACGAAACAGAGATGTAAGAGTTTAATTTGTAAGATTATAAGCCTCGGGCTTTCAAACAAGATATGCAGACAATGCAGACACACACACACACACACACACACACACACAAAGAGGGCACAAAACCACTCATCTTAACCAGTGAGGGCAAGTCCCTACAACACACAAAACATCTATTGCATGACCTATTAAAAGTGTATTTTTAGAACTACTGACCTCTGTGTGAACTAAACAGTGAAGCTGTTCACAAACCTGGCAGAAAGCAGCTTTTCCAGAGTGAAGCAGTGAACCACTGTCTCTAATGCACTCACCAAGCTCAACAATTAAAATTGGCATTTAACGCTAACTTTTAAAAAGCCATTGTAAAGTAACACTGCCAAAATTATTCAACACAGTCTCATGTCAACACACACTCCATTGTTTTATCTTAGTGTTTATTTTAAGAAACAAAATAATGTATTTAGTAGATGAATAAACTAAAAAAAATTAATCCAAAGAAACTCAGTGGTCCAGATTCACCAGGATGTTGTCAACATAGCTTGGGTATCAATGCTGCAGATTGCTCCCCATGACACAGCAAATGTAGAGTAGTCATTGTGTGGGTCCTAAAAGCTTGAATTCAAGCTCCCTAGTTAGTAGTTGCGTGGCTTTGGAAGAACACCCTCTCTGAGTTTTGTTGCCTTTTATAATGTGGTATCAGAACGCTGACTGCCTCCAAGAAGTTACGCTAGACATAAATAGTAGATAAACTGCATCTCATGGAGCTCAGCACAGTGCGTGGTGCAGACCACAAGCCCAGCCTGGTAAGATTATCATCACTGCAAAACTCCATTCAAGACTAACTGCATATCTACCATGTAATCTTGGATGCTTTTGAGGTGGATCTCAAAGCAATTAGTGGCAGGGATAGGAGACCCTCATAATCACCAGAGATAAATATGAGCAGTGAGGGGCAGAAAGGGCTCAAGCAGCTCAAAAACTCACAGTTTCATAGCCAGCTAATCATATGACCATACTAGAGGCAGAAATTAGCATTAGCCTTGATTTAGCACAGTAAATTCAAACAGCTCAGGCTCTTGCAACACCCCGTAAGACTTTGGAAGGACAAGTTTTCAAATCTGTATTAATAAGTCACTCTTAACTCTTTCTGAGGTCAGTTCACAGCTTCCTAGTGTGATTTTATGTGAGAAATTAATTTGAAAATTGGGAGCAAACACAGCACGGGGAGGAGCCATATCAAACCAGGTAGATACGGCAATGTGAATAACACTCCAGAATATTCTGGTCACCTCAAAAGATGTCCTGTACCAAGCATTGTGCTTCAGAAAACAAGCCAGTCATTCTGAGATCTTGTAAGATTGCTATCTGTGAATGGTAACTTTAAAACAAGTTGCTGTACTGTATACACAAATTAAAATCCTTTTCAGCCATGAAATGTAATGACTGCCGTTCTCAACAACAGACAGAACTGGAATTCATCATGTCAAGTGAAATAAGCCAGGCACAGGAAGAAAATAAGTACCACCTGAGTTCACTCACACATGGAATATAAAAAGCTAATTCAAGGGCCGAGTGTGGCACATGCCTTTAACCTCAGCAGTTGGGAGGCAGAGGCAGGCGGTTCTCAGAGTTCCAGGCCAGCATAGGGAATTCCAAGCCAGTCAGGACTTCTGCCGGAAAAAAAATCATCGAAGTTTGGAGTAGAACACTCATTACATTCAGGTGGAGAAGTGGAGCAAGGAGAAAAGTTGAGTTGGATTGGACTCAGAAGCTCTGGCCTGTAGCCATGGTGGCACATGCAACCCCAGCACTCAGAGGCTAAGGGAGAAGGATGGTGAGTTCCAGGCCAGCCTGGGATACATACTGTGGCTCTGTTTCCAGAAAAGAAATTCTACTGTGCTACTACAAGCAGGATTTGTATTTCAAAAGCCAGAAGGGTTTCACCACATAGAAGTAATAAATGCTGGAGGAGATAGATATATTTATCTTGATGCGTAAACATCATACAATATTTATATACACTGAAGCAGCACATGGCACCCCATTAATAAGTAATGTTGCTGCTTTTATGTATCAGTTAAACATAAATTTAAATGAAAAACCGTATTATTTCAACAACTTTAAGAAGGTCTTGTATCTGTGTAGATAATTTAATAAATTCTCTGTGCAAAGAATTACCAACTGAAAAATTAGTCAAAATAAGAAGAGAACTCTGGGAAGAATCTTTAAACTTTGCCTGTTCTGTAAAGGAAGGAAGAGAAATAAAAAAATACATATTTATTTTGTCATTAACAGATAATGAAAGAATAAAGAAGGCACAGCTAAACACGATTCCTGGGTTTAAAAGGAACAAGGACAGTGTGAGCAGGAAGTTTGTTTATATCATATCATAGTATATAGTTTAAAATTGAAGAATTTTGGAGTGGAAGAGATGGCTCAGTGGTTAAGAGCGCCTGTTGCCCTTTCAGAGGACCCCGGTTCAGTTCCCAGCATCCTCATGGCGGCTCATAAGCAGCTTGTAACTCCAGTTTCCCAGGAAACGACTCCTCTTCTGGCCTCCAAGGGGTCCAGACATGCCTGTGCTGCACACGCAGGCAGGCAAAGCACCCATACACATAAAATAACATAAACGAATCTTTTTAAAAAATTAAAGAATTTTTAAACTATCCATTTTTTAGAAAACGAAGAATCCTCTACACTGCTCTGAACCTATAAACAATAGAAAAGAATTCAGAGAGGAAAGTACGTACTTCCGTACTTTTCACGGCTGTGAACCTCATTTGTTACAATAGCAAATATCCTGTCTGTGTCAATGAAGGAGCGGGTCAGACCTGAAGACAGTTTACTGCCATACAAAGACAGACTCCACAGCTCATGTCAGGTCTGCAAGGCCCTCTCACCCACGTTCTCACTGAACTTCCCAAAGCAAATACAGCAAAAGGTGGAAATATCAAAAATATTTATGAAATACTTTCTGCTTAATTAAGTAAATAAAACATATTAAAGGGTTGACTATTTATTTAGTTTTTAAGTCTTAAAAAAACAATTTAATAAATCTGAATCATGGTTTGCAAATTCCTCCAAAGCTAATGATTTACTTCATTTATGTATTTGATATTTGGTTATAGTAGAAACCATCAAAATTGTTTACATTAATTTCATTAATGGATATGTATATTGGTTAGATATAATATTTAATGTAGACCTAGGCTACTTTAAGGCTAGGATTCATAAATGAATTTTAAGCGATGAAATGGAAATGTGAATTATGTGCATAATATGATTTCTGCAGCTATTTTTACAACTTTTGGGGGAAAGAAAAACTAGCACTGACTGTGCGAGCAGTGTCCCCAAATATAAACTTCCTTAATGACTGGCAGGGTGACTTGATGTGGCCAGCTGGACCAGCATCCTTGAGCGCTCCAACCTGTGTATTTCCCAAACATCCTGCCCCAGAAGCTCCCTATCCAGATTCACATTTCCTTGGCTAACTAAAACCTAAACACATAACCAAAGATTGTTGGGGGCCTCATGGTAGAGCAAACGATTCACAGCTGAGCCAGGAGGAAGAGAGAGCAAGACCACTTCCCACAATCCCCTTCAAGGTTATACTGAAAACACCCTAAAGACCTCCATGAGGCCCTGTCTATTAAATGTCCATTGTACCAAAACCACATTGCCTAGAAGACAAACTTTTAACACAGCGGCCTCTGTGGGAAACTTGTCCAGCTACAGCTAAGACTAACACAGGGATGGCGGAGACAGAAGTGGGTGCTCAAAGGCCAACTGTGCCGCCTTACTCGGCCACATGCTGTGGCGTGGGCATGACCTATCTGCTTCGAATGCCAACAAAGGTACCCTGTTGGGGAGTATGATATTGAGGCAGGATAGACATACAGCCCCACCCCTGCACAGTAATTAAAAAGTTAACTGTCTGAACAATTAGGAAGTCACTATAGGCAGACATGATGGCACACGCCTGTAAACCCAGCACTTAAGGAGACAGAGGCAGGAGGATGGCAGTAAAACTGAGGCCAGCCTGGTCTACATGGTGAGTTATGGGCTAGCACAATTCCAATGATAACCTCTCTAAGAACCATAAACAAACAAAACCCAATAACAACAAAACCCAGAACAAAGCAAAACAAACAAATGAAAACACCGTTAGGTTCACATTGTTGAGAGAAGGCCCAGGTAGCCGGGCCACATTTGCCGCAGTAATCAAGTGTATATTTGCCTGATTAGTAAAAGCATTTCCTGAGCCGCCACTTCCTTCCCTCCCTCCCTCTCATCTTCCCTCCCCTTCTCCCTTTCTCTCTCACTTTTCCTCTCCCTCTCCATGCCTCTTAATATTTCTTTCTCTTTCTTCTCCTCTGACCTCATCTAAGACCTTGAAGAAAACAAGATTCTTTCTGCCCAGGATTTTGATACAGTCCTCAAATTCGGGTTGGACTGGCTCTCTCTGCCACCATCTGCCACCCAAGCTGTTAACATCCCTCCTCGAATTTTCTTTTCTAAAATCAAAGGAAGGAAGGATGGCAGCAATGCCACCAGCTTTCTCTGAACTCGCCCACTTGACTCCAGTCTGTCCTCAGTTTGTCACTGCTGGCTTCTAATCACTTCGCCTTCGTCCCCCAAGGGACTTCTTTCTTAGAATACGTGTCTGGTGGGGGACAACCTGCCCAAGGAATCTCTGCCCCTCGGTTGTTCCACATCTTTTTCCACAACAAATTGTCTTTTTTTTTTAAAAAAATATCTATCAACATCATCCCTTAAAACAAGAGTGTGTCAAAATATATAAGATTTTTTAAATGAACATATTAAATAAACTGGCAATATATGATCCAGTTCATTGGAAAGAGATACAGAGTCAGGACAGTGAGCAAGTCACTAAGTTCTGGGCAGTAGAGTATCTGATAGAAGAAAGAGTAAGTTAAGATGACTACATATAGAACAATATTAAAAATTAAGTAGGCCATAACTGAAGAATAGATCATAAACTAGTCCATGGCTGGAGTCCATCATCATATGTCAAGGTTTGCAGAGCCTCGTAATTATATGCAACAATTTTTTGAGTTACTTTTCCTGGGGAGAGATTACACAGATTTCATCAACTTCTCAGAGGGAATCTCTGACCCAAATAAATCTAAGACACAGAAAAGGAAATGTCGCCTAAAATAATCAAAAAACCAAAAACTGTCCCATTAAGTTACTGGCTTGTTGGTAAGAGCACATACATTACAGGCTCAAGCAAAGCACTCAGGCCCCATTCAGACCACTTGCTATGCTGCTCAGAAGATGTGCAAGTATTTTTAGAGCTCACTGAAGTACAACTAACAAATTCTGCAAAAATTAAAGATGCACAATAGTCTGTTTTATTTGTATAGAACACGAAATAACCACAACCAAATTAATTAATATGTCCATGCCTCATATCCTACTTTTCCATTTTTATGATGATCAAACTAAAGATATATATACATATATCTTTATATACATGTATATATGCGGGCTTCAAATGTGCTATGCAGCATTGCTAAGTCTTGTCACATTGTACATTAGTTCTCCAGAGTTACCCATCACACATAACTGAAGTTTGGTACCCTTCCACCAACATCTCTCTGTTTTGTCCTCTATCCCCTGGCTACCGCCATACTGAGTCCATGAGTTCTTCTATTTCAGCTCCATACAGAAGCATGCTCTCTAGAATCTATCTTTCTGTGCCTGGCTAATGTTGGTTACTGTGTAGTTCTCAAGCTCCTCCGTGTATCAACAAATGACAGAACTTCCTTCTTCCTTAAGGATGGGAATATTGCAGTATAGAAAATAGCACATTTCCTTTGTTTAGTCCACTAATTGAAATGCAATTGTTGACATGCATTATGTCGCTATTGTAAGCAATGTCACATGATTGCTGGGTCATAGGGTAGTTTCACTTTTAATTTTTCTCTAAAATTACTTTAGAATTTACATTTGTGGCAGCAACGTATGGGTTTCTGTTTTTTTCACATCACGACCAACACTACTCTCTTGGCTTTTTAGATAGTCATATATTCTTTCAGCCAGTGTATCAGAGATGATTTTCCTTGTGACTTTGATTCTCATTTTTCTGCTGATAAGTCGTGTTGAGCACTTTGTCAATTCCTGGCAGCAATTTCTGTGTCTTCTCCACAGAAAAGGCCCTTTGCTCATTTCTAAACTGAGTTCCTTGTTGGCTCTTGGGCTATACCCTTCTATACATATGTCTTGTTATCAAGACATAAAGAATGTGTGATTTTTATAAATTATGCTAATGGTTTCTTCAGCTGTTTGGTGACATACACAACAATTCATTCTCCAGAACGACATCAAGCAACTTCTGTCCTGTTCTTCCAGGAGTCAGTTTCAGGCCTTACATTCAAGTCTTTACTCTAGCCCATGTTGAATTCTGTATGAAGTGTGGGATAAGGATCCAGAGTTATTCTTGTATGGACGGGTATCCAGTTTACCCAGGATGGTTTCCTGAACAGATTATAATTTCCCACATTCAGTGTATTCTCTCCTCATCAGGTCTAACCATTGATGTGTGAATTTATGTCTGGGCTTTCTAGCCAGTTTTATTGGTCTCTCTCTGTTTGAGTTATAGCACTACATTGCTATGGGTACTATAGATTGGGAATGTATTTTGAAATCAAACTGTAATATCTCTAATTTTCTTTGTTCCTGTTCAATATCTTTGACTCTGTGAGAAATTCTATACTTTTACATGAAGTTTAGAAATTCTGTTATTTAAGAAGCCAGAGACTTTGATATGTATTGCACTGAATATTTAAATTCCTGTTAGAAGTGTGGATAGTAAACATTGTTCTTCTAGCCCCAAAATACACACTGTCTTTCACATTTTCCCGGGACCTTTAGCTTCTTCAGTGTTTTGTAGGGATGGGCATGAATCTTCTGTATCTTCAGTTGCTTGTTCCTAAGCATTTTATCATTTTGTTGCTCTTGCAAGTGGGGTGGCTTTCCTCATTTTCTTCTCGCTCATGCATTGTTTGTGGATAGCCCCATCACTGAGTGAGTGAGTACCCTAGACTGGCACTGACTTCACTGCCAGTTCTAACACGCTTTTGTTGATGTTATTCTTGCATCTTTAGGATTTTATCCATGTACCATATGTGTCTTAATCGCAAGACTTCTGCCAAGAAATCCACCAGTGGTCTCATGAACTTTCCTAAAAATGTGACTTACTTTGCTTTTTTCCCTCAAAAAAAATTGCCTGAATTTTAACAACTAAAGTATAATAAGTCTCTGTGCAACCTCTTTATGTTCAGCCTTTTTTTATATATATATATATAT
>LOEQ01000524.1:213321-228871 GCA_001685075.1 Bramus lutescens
AAGAGGGCACCAGACCTCATTACAGATGGTTGTGAGCCACCATGTTGTTGCTGGTAATTGAACTCAGGACCTCTGGAAGAGCAGGAAAGGCTCTTAAACACTGAGCCATCCCTCCAGCCCAATGTTCAGCCTTTTTATTTCTCCTGGACTGGGGGAGTTTTCAGACGTTTCCTTAAATAGGTTTTGGGTTTTCTGTTTGTTTGTTTGTTTGTTTGTTTGTTTGTTTTGGGCATGCTCTGTCTCTCTTCCCCTGGTGTGAGTCTCACAACTCACTTACTGATCTGTATATAGTTCCTTTTCATGCCATGATCATGAAATTCCCTGACAAAAGCAACTTAAAGAGGTTTATTCTTGCTCAGAATTCAAGGGGAAAGTCCATGCTGGTGGGGAGGTTCAGGCGGGACCTTGAATCATCTATCTGGTCACATGACATCCCCAATCAGGAAGTACTGCTCAGCTCCTTTTCTCCACTCAGTCCAAGATCCCAGCCAGGGAACAGTGCCACACATGGGCTCAATTAATACAGTCAAGGCAATCTCCAACTGGCATGTCCAGAGGCCCATCTACCAAGGGATCCTAAAGTCTGTCAAGTTGACAACACATCACATTGATTCATTTCAAAGTACTTCATAAATCCTCATTCATCTGACCAGATGATTTTTATTGACCTGTCTTTATGTCCTTGATTCCTCCTGCTCAGCTGAATCTCCGTCGACATTTTAGTTCATTTTAGTTTTTCACTCATTGCATTCTTTAGCTCAGTAAGTTGATTCTTTATGACTTCTATCTCTTGGCACGTTCTCTTTGTTTCTTTATTGTTTTTATGACTCTTTGGGGGGTGTTGTCTGTGTTCCCTTAAGAGTTTTTAAGTTTCTTGAAAGCAATTATTTTTGCATCATTCTGATGTCTTGCACGTGGAGGATGGCTGTATACATGTGTGTGCACATGCATGTTGAGGCCAGAGACCAATATCAGATTCCCTCCTTAGTCACTTTTGGTTTTTGTTTTTTTTTTTTTTCTGAGATGGGGTCTCTCGTTGAGCCTGGAGGTCACTCATGCAGCTAGACTAGCTAGCCAATAAAGCCTAGGGACTCCCCTGCCCCTGTCTCCCCAGAGCTGAAACATTTTTTTATGCTATAAACCACCTGACCTCCACAAGTCCCCCTGCCCCAACACAAACATCAATTTAAAAATGCAATAAAAGGTTTTTTTTGTTTTGTGTCTTTTCTTAGTTTTGGTTTTTGGAAGGCATGGGACTGGGCATGGTGGTGCACACCTATATTCTTAGTACTTGAGTGGCTATGGTAAGAAGATTGTGAATCCAAGGCCAGCCTGGGCTACACAGTACATTTGAGATCAGCCTATGCTGCACAGGTAATTAAAAGAAAAGGGAAGATAGATGGTAATGAGGAAGAAAAGGAGAAAGGAAAGGAAAGAATTAGAAATACCTGCGGCTGGAGAGATGTCTCAGTAGATAAGGGCACATACTGCTTTGGCTGAGAACCTGAGTTCTATCCCCAGGACCTACACTAAGTGGTTCACAGCCGCATGTAACTCCAGGTCTAGGGTGATCCAATGCCTCTGGCCTTCACAGAAAACTGCAAATATATGTGCACAACCACAGACAGACACACAATAAAATAATAACAAAAATAATTCCTTAGAAAAGAGAAATACCTGCCTTAATTTTAACAGGGCTGTCAATGTGCCTAAATTCTTTACAAAATTTTGAGTAATAAAAATAACTGATAAACTATGATACCTAAATCAGCTTCACTTTTATAGCAATAAAAGAACTATGGTATTTAAGACATCAGATTCCAAGATTATATTGCACAAATAATCTTTCCAAGCCAAGTACTAGAATACATTTAATGAACATATTTGTGGAAAATGGATTTGAGACAGGGAATTTAATGAGCTATCTTGCCTAAAGTGTCAAGAAATTGTTAATGGGATCTTCCCATAAAAAGCAAAAGCATTAAACAGGCAGCTAAGGGGGTCCAACATATTGTCCTATTAAGCTAATTGCTTTTGCATAAGAAGGATGCTCTTCTAATGTAGTACGAATCACCCCAAGGAGATTGTCTGGGCTGGTCACGTTAACAGGTTGTCCAACTAGCTTATTCATGGGCCCACTTGAGTGAAAACGTACTGGGAAGAAATCTCTTCTTAATTTTTGTTATTTTTATGCTTTAAATTAATGAAAGATAAAACCACAATCGGCTTACTTCTACAAATATTTGTCCAGTATATACTATAAATCTGGCTCTAGATTTGGGGTGAGCATGGGGGGACAGGTGAGACACAGGTCTCCCTCAAGTTGCTGTCCTGCTCTAGATATTTCTTTCCTCTTGTGTATGCAAGTAGGTGTGTGTGTGTGTGTGTGTGTGTATAAATTAAGTCAGGTATATGCAAATTTTTCCTGGAAAGGGCTTGAGAATAAATATCTCATCCTTTGCTGACCATTTTTGTTGTTACTTGACTCTGTTGTATAGCATAAAAGTAACTACGGGTATGGCATCTGTCTTTAATCCCAAAACTAGGGAGACAGAGGCAGGTGTATTTCTGTGAGTTCTAGGCCAGCCTGGTCTATATAGCAAGCTTCAGGCCAGTCAGTGCTACACCATGAGACCATGTCTCAAAACAAAGCAGTTGCAGATGATATGTGGTCCAAAGAGCAAGGTTCTAGAAACACTCTAATTATGTGAACAGACTGCTGTCCAGATTGGGTTGGGTTGAGAACCATCACTGTAGCACTGCTCTTTGAAATGTATACAGTAGATGTTTCGTTCAAAATGCTCACAGTATTCTTAGTGAAAAAAAGTGTGACAAACAGGTAGGAAATATCAAAAGAATTGTGGGAAAGCAGGCTGAGAAAATCAAGACTGTCAAAAGGGCAGAGGCAGTATGACCTGCTCTGAAGTGATGTGGTGATACAGGTCAGGTTCTGTAGAAGAAGCTTGGAAACTTCCAGAGCATTGTGTAATAACAGCAGCTACAATAATATCACGATGTGAAACAAACCATTCCTTCACTTCACAGTTAAAGCTCCAACTTGTTTTGGAAAAACAAATGCCAATCAGTTAGGAATAACATCTAAAATATTTCATCATGGAAACATGAACAAGGAGAAAAAACTTATAATATCTTCTCAAATCTGAGCCATGTAGATACAACTTGTTCACTATTTTTCAAGCATGTTTGAAGAGCCTGACCTTTGATGGACTCTACAGTATGGATGACCCAAGCTTGAGCCTTCATGCCCTCCACAGTCCACATTTTATTCTTAACTTGTTTGTACTCATCAATTGCACTATCTTGGGTTTGATTCCCAGCATCACAGGAGGAAAAGACAAGTAGATAAAAATTAAAACAAAATGAAAGGCCATAAATGTAAATGGTTCCTTAAAAACTGGTTTTCTAGCTGGGTGGTGGTGGTTGCATGCCTTTAATCCCAGAGGCAGAGGCAGGTGGATCTCTGTGAGTTTGAGGCCAGCCTGGTCTACAAAGCAAGCTCCAGAACAGCCAGCATTGTTACTCAGAGAAACCCTGCCTCAAAAAAAGAAAACAAAAAACAAACAAGCAAACAACTAGTCTTCTAGGAAGAGTACTGGATGCTGTAATATTAAAGGCCAAGCTCAAATCCTAGCTGTCCTGCCCTCCTGAGAAACCTCCTATAGGCCACCTAACCATTATTCTAGGCTCAAATTCTCATTTTGTCTCTCAAATGAAAAGGGCTAGGCTCAGTAATTTCCAAGGAATCTCTCAGTTCTACAATTTTATAATACATGGTTTTTCTCTGAGACCAAATAGCATCAGTGAGCTATAATTAACTCTAAGACAACTGTAATGTCAGCAATGGCGTTTCAAAAAAAGTGATGGTGACATTCAATTTATCTGAAATCTTCAGTGTCTGGCTTCTGCTTCTTGCCCCACTTATTCCATGTCTTCATTCTTTCCAGGAAGCTCCTGCATTCATTTCTGTCCCTACAACTGGTGCAGGTGCCTAAAGAGCAGTTTTCAAAGGGCTGGGGTCTCTCACAAAGTCTTGGTCCAATGACACTTACACCAAAAGACCTTATGTGACAACACTGTCCAAAGAAATAATTGTATTATCTGTCTCTAAACTGCTTATTGGGCAAAAATCTTACACTTTTACTGCATTTCTCAGTATTCTATTGGTTTGGGAATTTTTTTTGTTTTTCCCCACGACAATATAGAAGTTATATGATATCCTGTCTGTTTTGTCATTATATCTTCCATTAAGACTTGCATGCAGGAAGTATTTAATGCTTGCTAACAAACAACTGAATGAATGTAAACAAGCACACTAAGTGGGGGGTGAGAAAACAACATTGTTAATTATTAGAAAATCAAAGGGTTCTGTTGACATGAGGTTTCTGTCCCACCAGGTCCCGCAGCCATTCAATCCCAAAGAAACATACAGAGGTCTACGTTAATTATCAACTGTTTGGCCTAGTAGCTCAGGTTTTTCTTATTAACTCTTATAACTTACATCAGCCTGTAATTCTTGGCTGTGTTAGCCATGTGGCTTGGTACCATTTATTAGCGAGGCCTTCTCATCTTGCTTCCTCTGTGTCTGGGCAACGACTGCAGGCTGAGCTTTCCTCTTCCCAGAATTCTCCTGTTCTCATTATCCCGCCTATACTTCCTGCCTGGCTACTAGCCAATCAACATTTTATTAAACAAGTACAAGAAACAAATCTTCACAGGGTAAAAACATTGTCCCAGAGCAGGGGAACCCATGGAGGGAGGGACCAGTGATTAAAGCAGTTGCTACAGAATCAAAAGGACCTGAGTTTGGCTTTCAGGGTCCACATAAAGCTGAGTGAGGTACTGTGTGTCTGAGGAAATGTAAGGTGGTGATAGGTGGCAAAGGCAGCAGAAGCTGATGGGTTAGCAAGCCTGCTGTAAGCAGCCAAAATACGACAGGCCTTGTTCTCAAACAAACGAACACCCGAGGTCATCCTCTGACCTCTATGTGAGTGCCTGCGCTTACAGACACAATACATCTGTGTGCATGTACACACACACACACACACACACACACACACACTCGTGAAAGGTTAAATGGAAATGTGTTAGGAAAACCACCTCTTTCATTTTTCCTTCATTCTGGAGGGATTATAGGTGCACCACTAAAACTCTTCATTTTTGTTTGATACAACTGGAGAAGCTACCCAAATGTGAGTGAGGAGAAGTATCAGACAGGGCTTTCATCAGGGATTTTCTTCAGTCCTTGGAATGGCATGGTGGTCGATACCAAGACCATGTTCTAATTGAGCTAACAGGCTAAACTGCTTAGGTTTTAATATTTGGAAATAAGCAAGAATCGAAATAATCCTATTGATTTCCAAAGAACTAATAATGAAGTCATCAGGCAGCTCTATGCAAATTTAATTACTACGGAAGGCTATATTAAGCATGGGTCATTGATGTTAAAGAGACTGCTTCTTAGAAGTACTTGAATTTGATGCTACATGCTGGCTGCAGCTGTTCTAAAACACTGAAGTTGCGTGTGATGTCACACAGTGCGAAGGAAGGACAAATGTACAGGCAACGTTCACTTTTTCAGGATCAAACGAGGAATTTTCTCGTGGAGAGGAACAGAAAGCAAACAGGCTTTGAGATCTTCTAGGTCCTGACAAGTTACTTGATAACTATAGCTCTCACCATTTCCCCTTGATTGTATATTTTAGGTTAGCATACTGTGCTGGCTAGATTTAGGTCAACTTGATCCAAGCGAGGGTCATCTGGAAAAAAGGACACTTCACTAAGAAAATGCCTATAGGCCAATCTGTGGGGCACTTTTGTGATTTTTCTGGCTGAGACAGGAGAGGGTACAGCTCACTGGAGTGGGAGACACCCTTGGGCTGCTGGTCCTGGGTGCTCTGTGAAGGAAGGCTGAGTAAAGAATGAGAGGCAAACCAGTAGGCAGCATTTCTTCATCGTTTCCACATCAGTTTCTGCCTTCAGGTTCCTGCCCCTGCTAAGTTCCTGCCCTACAGCTCTCTTCTGCCCACCCCACCCCCTGCAGCTGGTTCCCTTTCGTCCCCCATTAGTGCCCCTTTCTATTGTCCTCTTACATCGCATCCATCACCCTCTACTTCCCCCCTCCATCAAGATCTCCCCCTTACTTCTCATTGTCCCCTTTCTAGTTCCATGATCCCAGATACTTAGAACTTAAGCTTTATGTTCTGAGTGTGAAATGTGGTGCTGTCTCTCTGAAACGACCCTACTTCATCCCACCCAATGATCTCCAGTTCTATCAGTGACTCTGCAAAGCGTCAAGATGGCACCTCTCTGGTGTTCCATAGTGTACAAGCATCCCATTTTCTAATTTGTGTGTATGTGTGCGCATGTGTGCGAAGGCCAGGGGCCAACCATGCTACTCCTCAGGAGCCCCCACCTGGATTCTGTGAGACAAGTATCTCACTGGCATAAGACTCGCCAATTTGGCTAGACTGGCAAACAGACCTCAACGTTCTGCCTGCCTCCGCCTCCGCACCACGGGGATCACAAGCGCATGACCCCTTGCCTGAATTTGTCTTTTTTAAACCTGTGCTGTGAAAACTAAATTCAGGTGCTCGTGCCTACAGGACAATCACTTTACCATTTGAGCCATCTCCCTGGCTCCCTTTCTTTATTACTTGACATAAGAACATTTCATATGTTTATAGAGAACTATGTTAAATCTGGTGTCTGTATACATCATTCAGTGCTCAAATACCTCTGTGTATTTTATTCTCAAGCATTTATTTTTTAATGAAAACATGCACACATAATTCCCTTTTAAAAATAAACATTTTCACAACATCTTATATAACACAAAACCATATTTCTCCTTTCTATAACATCATGCCCTCTACCAAGTCTTTCACTATTTCTTTCTCCCTCTAGCTCTCCACCTGGTAACTGCTATTCCACTTGTGACATGTGTGAAAACATTTCAGATGTGGAGGTCATGGGGTGATTTCTCTCTGTACTTATTGAACAGCTTCTACTTCCATCCTTATTGTCATAAATGACAGCATTTTATCCTTTTCATAGCTGCATAGTATTCTGCCGTGCACATATAACACATTTTCAGGCCGTTCATCAGTTGATGGACACTTGCACGTGTGCACTTGGCTATAGTGAATAATGCCACAATCAATGCATCAGTTATAGGAGCCTCTTTGACCTTGCTGATTTCATTTCTGTTTGGCCACATATGCACTAGTGAGCCTGCTGGATGATGTAGTAGGTGTATTTTTAATTTTGTGAGAGACTTCCCCAAGCTCCTCTGTTTTCCATAATGGCTACGGTAATTTTATATTTCTGCCCGTTAATAGTTGCCCGTTCCTTGCATTTGCAGCAGCATTTATCTTTGGTCTGGAGAACAATCATTTGAACTGCATGAGGTGATGTCTCATTGTGGTTTTGACTTGGGTTTCTGTGATTAGTGATGTTGAACATTACCCCCAGACCTATTGTGCGTCTGCTTTGAAGATACATCTGTTTAGGTCTACTGCCTGTTTTTCAAGTGGTTATTTGGTTGTTTTTTGCTGCTGTTACTGCTGTTAATTTTTCCTAGAGTTATCTGAGCTCTTACAGAGTCTACCATGTATAGGCACTACATCGTCAATCTGTTCTTCAGCCACAATGCAGCCTGCAAATGCTCTGCCTCCTCAGCAGGTGTCTGTCTGAGGTGTTGTTTCCTTTGGGGTGCATGCTTTTAGGTGACGGTGTCTCACTTGTCTGCTTCGCCTTTGTTGGCTGTGCTTCTGCCTTGCCTACAAAATCCTCACCGCTTCCTCCAGTGGCTCCAGTTTGGGTTTTATATTAAAGATGTCCATTTTGATATTTTCACGTGATCAGAATGGGTTTGTGGTTTCCGCCTTCTACATGCACATACTCGGTTTCCCCAGCGCATTCCTCAGCTGNGTGTTCTGGGCACCTTTGCAAAAGACCAGTCAGGTGGAAATACGTAAGCCACTCTGGGCTCTGGGGCGCCATTCCTCTGGTCTGTGAGGTTGGTTTTCTGCCAATGGCACACATTTTACATGACCACAGCATGAATCACCCTTTAAAGTCTGGCAGCATGATGCTCCTGCCTTGTTTGTTGTATTGTTTCACGACTGCTTTGACTATTTAGAACAAATTCTAGGCTTGTTGTTGTTCTTTTGGTTTTGTTTTTTCTTGTTTGTTTGTTTTGTTTTTCGAGATAGGATTTCTATGTGTAGCCCTGGCTGGTCTGGAACTCTCTCTGTGTAGACCAGGCTGGCATGGAGCTCACAGAGATCCTCCTGCTTTGGCCTCCTGATTAAAGGTATGTGCCGCCACCACCCAGCCAAGCTTGTTTTTTTCTTCAGTATTTTGATGGAAATATCTTCAATCTGTACATCACCTGGAGTGATCTGGCTATTTTAATGATATTTATTCTAACCCACAAACATGGGACATCATATTATTTGTGCTCTTAGAACAAATGTCCTATGTTTTCACTGCAGAGACTTCCAAAACTGTTTAAATTCATTCCGAGCTAATATTTTTTATAGTTTGGTAGTTATTGTAAATAGAATTACATTGGTGATTTTCTTCTGGAAAATCTGTTACTGGATAATAAATAGGAAAGCTGCAGACTTTTCTATCACCTTCTTTTCTGTCACTTTACTAAGTTCATTATCATTCCAAGAGGTCTGGGGAGCAGCTTTTGGATTTTTCTCTACATACGATCATGTCATCGGCAAATTAACAAGTTGAATGCCTCCTTTACAAGTTGGGAAACTTGGGTTGTTATCTTCCTTTTTCCTGATGGCTCCAGCTTGGGCTTCAAGGGATATATTGACTGACAGGGGTGAATGAGAGTGAGCACCTGGCACCTTTGCTTTACTCCCTATCATAGAAACATTCTTTAGGTGCAGCATGTCACAGTTATTGACTCTGCACACTGAACCATCCTTGCATTCCTGGCTTGACTCCCACCTGAAACTGCTACACTACTCTTTCTAATGTACTATTGGATTCAAAT
Organism: Bramus lutescens; assembly: GCA_001685075.1. NCBI lineage: Eukaryota > Metazoa > Chordata > Mammalia > Rodentia > Cricetidae > Bramus > Bramus lutescens. The sequence continues at coordinate 222,359 of LOEQ01000524.1, forward strand.
TGCTAATATTTTTTAGAGGTTTTATGTGGCTTTATATATTTGGGTGTTTTGCTTACATGTAAGAATGTGTGCCACATGAAAGTGTGGTGCCTGCAGGAGCCAGAAGATGGTGTTGAATTCCTGGAACAAGAGTTACAGGTGCTTGTGAGCTGCCAAGTGTGTTGCAGGAACCAATCCTGAGTCCTTTGCAAGAGTAGCAAGCATTCCTTACCACCAAGCCATCTCTCCGGCTCCATTTGCTAGCATTTTTGCATCTAAGTTCATCAGTTATGTGCATCTGTAGTTTCCTTTGGGGAGGGGGGTTCATTTTGCATTTTTGTGTCAGCCTAATACCTGTTTTATAGAACTAATTCTCTCATGTGAATCAGCCTAAACTATTTGAGAATCTCTGGTATAACTCAGTAACAGAGCCATCTTAAGCATTGATTTGGTTATTTAGGAATTGTATACATGTATAAAATGTATTGTGAGTAGGCTTTTGTTTAGTGAGGGCCTCTTGGTTGCTGGTTCTGTCTCACTGTTCACTATTGGTCAAGAGTCTGTATCTTCAAAAATTCAATCTTGCTAAAGGTTAATGTGTCAAAATTTCATTTTATGTCCTCAAATTTTGGTATACAGTTTATAATAATGCTTTATAATCTTTTGAATTCCTATAGTGCCAGCTGTATTGACTCCATTTCTGTCTCTCATTTTTATTTAAGTCAATTATTTTTGTTTCTAGTTTAGCTAAAGAATTGTTAATTGTATATTCTTAGAAAAGCAAACTCTTCACTTAATTATCTGTTTATACTTTTTAAAGTCTCTATTTGTGCTCTAATCTTTATTTTCTCTCCTATTATTCTGGTTTTGGTTTCTATTGCTTTTCCAGTTACCTGAGGTAGATGACAGTTCATAAATTTGATATTCTGCTCTAGTGGTATACATGTTGGTTGCTGTATGCATCTCTCCAGCTGCTGTTTATGACTTGCCACAGATGTTTGGGTATGTTTCCATTTTCAGTAATATCTATATCTATATACATATATACTTTTTTTGTTTTTTGGTTTTTTTTTTTTGAGACATGGTTTCTCAGTAACTCTGAAGTCAAATCTGGAACTCACTCTGTAGACAAGGTTGGCCTTGAATTCCCAGAGATCTGCCTGCCTGTACCTCACAAGTGCTGGGATTAAAGGCATGCACCACCACCACTTGGCTCATTGTTATATTTTTAAATGTTTTTTTGAGACAGGGTTTCAATGATTTTAATGTTTTTTTAGATAGTGGTGAAGTCCTGCTGTCCTGCAACTTACTCTATAGATCAGCCTGGCCTTGAACTGAGAGATCTGCCTGTCTCAGAGAACCAAGCTGCCTCTTAAGTGCTGGGTCTAAAGGCATATGCCACCATTGCCCAGACATTTTCATTAATTTTGAGAAAATTTAAAATTTTTTCATAATCTTTTCACTTTTATGCTATTTGCTCAGAGCACATTGTTTGGTTTTCATGAAGTTATATAGTTTACAAAGTTTTCTTATTAGTAATATCTACTTTTTATCACAATATAGTTAGATATGATAATTGACTTGATATCAATTATTTTAATATTTTCAGAGAATGACAGTCTCAGACTTTCACATTTGTCTAATAGACCTGGTAATGCCTGGATATTGTCTGACGTATTGGTAACACTAAGCAAGCACTGAGCACAGCACTGGGGACACGTGACATAACAAATCACAGAAGAGCTAGGCAATACAATTACATCAAGATAGTTCAGGAGTGCGTCCATAAAGGGGGATGGCTGCTACAGCTGCCTTTACTAACTCCTTTCCTTATTAGACACTGGTTGCTATTTTTATCCTTGTGAAAATACATATGTATATGGTTTAAAGCTGAAATATTTTGAAAGTAGTCTTTTTTCACATAAGAGGCAAGTTATAAACAGAAATCATAAGGTTAATATTTTGCTCATGTTTTTCAAAATAAACAGTAATTTTCTCTCACAATGAAAGCATAAAAACTGTCATTCAGAACATATGAAATGATTATGCACATTGGGTCGTTAATAAAGTAGTCAGATATTTTCATTTGAATCTATTACACTCATGATTATGTTTTTAAGGTAATCATTGAATATTTTACTTATTTGTGCATTCAAAACTATTGTCAGCATATTAATAGTATCTCATGCTAAACGTCTGAGTTTTACTTGGAACAAAGTTATGGAATACTCCTTTACACAGTATGAATCTATGTCACTGTGACTGGTTTAATAAAGAAGCTGAGTAGCCTATAGCTAGGAAGGATAGCTTGAGGCAGAAGAACCAGACTAAGAAAATGTTGGGAAGAAGGAGGAGGAGTGTAGGTGGATGCCACTTGTTCATTTCCTGGCCGCCCAGACTCCCAAAATAATCACACAGAAACTATATTATTTGCAATATACTGTTTGGCCAATAGCTTATGCATATTGTTAGCTATCTCTTACATCTAAAATTAACCCATTTCTATTATTTTATATTTTACCTATATTTTACAGGCTAGGTTCATGGCCTACCAGTAAGGTTCCAGCTGGCAACTTGTGTCTTTCCCCTCTGGCAGCTCCATGGCATCTCACTGACTCTGCCTACTCTCTATATAGATATCTCTTCCAGCCTGGCTATATTCTTTTAAGCCATTGGCCAAAAGCAACTTCTTTATTAACCAATAAAAGCAACACATATACAGAAGAACTTCCTACACCATTTCCCCTTTTCTGTTCAAATAAAAAAGGAAGGTTTTTAACTTTAACATAGTAAAATTACATACAACAAAACAAGTATCAAACAAGAATTACAGTTACAATATTTATATCTACTTTATCTTTTATCATAACTAAGGAAAATTATAATTATAAATATCTATTCCAACTCCATTGAAGACTTCAGAAGGAGGTACGTACAGAGAGACATTTCATTGTACGGGTTGCTAAGCTAAACCAACATATATATCTTAAAGGCATCTCAACTTCACAATTTGGGTCTAAGGGTTAATTTAAAATATAAGAGCTAGTTAGTAACAAGTCTGAGCTGTTGGCTGAGCATTTATAATTAATAATAAATCAGAGTGTGGTTATTTGGGAGCAGCTGCCAGGACACAGAGAAATTCCACCTACACAAAGTAACATTAACAGTTTTACACAGTCACATACAATGATGTATTTAAAAAGAGAAAGGTTTCTTGAAGAGGCGAGATAAGTTTAAATCTTGGAAATGGTGTGCATGATTTGAAGATAAAAATGACATGTCATGGTAACAAAATTGCATTCTCAGAGATTCACATGCAAGCAGAAACAGGCATTTGAAGCTGAACTGAAGGACATTAGCATGGCTGGAGGAAGGGTGGGAGATACTGTGGCCACAGAAGAGCAAGAGGGATAGTCGAGGGACAAACTCGCAGAGTCATTCAGGCCTTAGGATTAGAGTCTATCCTAAAATCTAGAGACTCCGTCATGTAGATATAAGGAAGAAAGTAGCATGTTCAGATCTTCACTTTGCAAAGAACATATTTGGGTATTATCAGAAGGGATAGATGTGTGGTTACATTTTAGTGACATGAATAGAAATGGAAAGAGTCAAGGACTTTAAAGAGGAAAAACTACAGGGCGTACTACCCCAAGAGAGTACAGAACAGGAGGAATAAACTATCCCAGATCTCCCCAAGCAGTACAAGCAGACAGCTAACATGTAGGGAGTCAGTGGAGTCCTGAGTGATTGTGTGCTGTTGACAGAGGTGTGGCCATATCGAGGACCAATGAATGCCTCAGCCCCTTAGGTGAGACAAAGTCCTCCCCAGGTAAGGCTCAGAGGAATGGCAAAGCCATCCTTGGTTCCAAGTGCAAATATGTAGACAGTATGTGCAAAAAATATCACCATCACTCTCTTCCCTATATCCAGACAGCCTGAAGATGCTGCACCTACCTGGATTAGCCAGACCTGTCTCCTTGTTCAGCTGTATGCAATAACCCTGCCTCCTTATTGACCTTTACGTAATAGTCCTGGTGCCCACCTCAGCTGTATATAATAAACATACTGAGCTTCTGGGGTGCTGTGGCTCCTCCAGAGAGCCCAGACCACCGGATCTCAGCCTGTCGGTATGTATGTCCATGAGTCTGTCCTTTTTCATTCCCTCGAAGTTCCAATAGGTCAGTACCTAAAGACATGCAGGACTTGGCACTCAAAATGGAGCCAAGGCAGAGAATACCTGACTATGGGGGGGACTCCCAATACTCAGGTGAGAGAGGCTCCTGAGAGAAGCAAACAGATGACAATATGGTTGAAAATAAAGGCAAAGGAGGGGTGAAGTTCTAAGTGCTGACTGTAAAATGTGGGACAAATAGAGGGGCTTTGGGGAGATTATGGAAGACCACAAAAATGAGCGGAGACATCGCCACTTGGGCAGTTCTTGGCTTATGTTAGGGAGGGATGCTCTTGCTTTCCAGGGAGTGGAGTGATGAATTTGGCTACTTGAAAATTACTAATTAATTAAAGAAGGAAGAAAGCATCGAGGGGGAAATACGCAGTGAAGGGACCTGAGTGTGTTGTCATTTTTGCTTCCATTTACCTGCTTTTGTGTTGCATTTGGCAGAAAACAAGCAGCACACAGCTGCGGGCCTGCCTGCTTGGCCAGCTGTGCACCAGAGCGGATGCCAGGCCAGGTGACCCTATCCAGCAGCCTGCACTGCTAGCTCTGGCCAGAGCCCGGGCCTGTGAACCCAGAAGCAATGAAGACAGGGGTGCCACAGCGGCTTTGGGGCACTGAGGGCAAGAAAATGGCCACTAGCAATCAATTGCATGGAGGAGGCACACAGCCAAAGGGGGGAAAAAATCTTGGCGACTTTAAATGTTAGCTGTGTTTGGTTGTTTTGGTTTAGTTTTTAAGACCCCAATGCAAATAATCCAATAGCTATTTTTCAGATGTGTTTGGTAGTTGTATTCATAATGGTAGGACTAGCTGGAGGAGATGCCTCCTGGCCTAAGATTTTCACCCAGCTGTTTGGTCACATCCTCCCATACTTGTCTATAAAGTCTCTCCACTTTTGTTTTTGTGTTGTTTTATTTTGTTGATTTGGGGGTGGGATGCATTTCTCTAACCTCCTGGAGTCCCCAGAGGCTCTGTTTAATTAATTATTCTGGGTGGGTTACAGCCCTGGATTTGGATGGGACGATTGGGGAATGAGTTGGGACCCACCCTCCGGATATTTGGACCACAATAACGATCACAAGGATGAGGCCAATCCCAGGTATCCTAGAAAAGAAGAAGGCTTATGTTCAGACTCCTTTCTCTTGTTAATGCTGCATAAACCTCCTTCCTGAGACATTAATCCCTTGAACTTGCCACCCATTCTCCTGGGTTTCTGTTGGGTACAGAGGCTACTGGGATCTTCTTGTCATCCTTACAGTCCTGCGTCCAGCATTGCAGTGAACTCCCCTAGACTAAATGCGAGGGTCTATCATGAATGTCATAAAGGCGAGGGCCAAGGGGATGGAGGGAGCCAGTGAAGTCCTGAGTGAATCTGCATTGCCCACAGGGGCACCACAATGTCAAGGACCAATGCCTCAGAGCCATGGGATTGACAAAGCTACCTTGGGTAAGGCTCAGAGGGATGGGAAAGCCTTCCTTGGGATGTTGACAGTATCTACAGAAAATATTTACCGCTTTCTCCCTTCAGATGTGGACAGCCTAAAGTCCACTCCCTGGAGAGATTGCTCCTACTTACATTAGCTAAACTGGGGTCCTTGTTCAGCTCTTTACAATAACTCTGCTTCCTTGGTTATGTGTATGTAATAACCCTGCCTCCTTGCTTATCTGTATGTAATAATCCCGCCTCCTTGTTTATAAGTATGTAATAACCCCACCTCCTTCTTTATCTGTATGTAATAACCCCACCTCCCTCTTATGTTTATGTAATAAGTCTGCCTCCTTGTTTATGTGTATGTAATAAGCCCGCCTTCTTGTTTATCTGTATGTAGCAACTCCGCCTCCTTATTTATCTGTATGTACTAGACATGCCTCCTTGGTTATATGTATGTAACAACCCCGCCTCCTTGTTTATCTGTATATAATAAGCCCACCTCCTTGTTTATGTGTATGTAACAAGCACAAGCCCACCTCCTTGTTTATGTGTATATAATAAGTCCGCCTCCTTGTTTATGTGTATATAATAAGTCCACCTCCTTGTTTATGTGTATATAATAACCCCACCTCCTTGCTTATCTGTATGTAATAACCTCCATGTGTGCCTGCACGCCAGAAGAGGGCCACAGAGCTCATTACAGATAGTTGTGAGCCACCATGTGGTTGCTGGGAATTGAACTCAGGACTTCTGGAAGAGCAGGCAGTACTCTTAACCACTGAGCCATCTCTCCAGCCCTTTTTTTTTAGATTTATTTATTTATTATGTATACAATATTCTTTCTCCATGTATGCCCGCACGCTAGAGGAGGGCACCAGATCTCAGTACAGATGGTTATGAGCCACCATGTGGTTGCTGGGAATTG
>LOEQ01000524.1:234993-249544 GCA_001685075.1 Bramus lutescens
AACCACATGGTGGCTCACAACCATCTGTAATGAGATCTGGCGTCCTCTTCTGGCATGCGGGCATACATGGAAGCAGAATGTTGTATACATAATAAAAATAAATAAATCAATCTTAAAAAAAGAAATAATAAGCTTTAAAAAATACTGCCCTTAAAACCTTCATGGATTTAAATATTGAAGTGGAAAGTAATCTTTGTGCCCATTTAGAACCTTACTAAATAATTCAGCTGGCTTTCCTTAAGAAAAAATAAACAGTGTGTGTTGGGGGAAACATCTTTCAAAACTTGCTTTGATAGAGAATGAAAGAGCCTTGGTGTAAAAACAAAGATTTTCAAATGTCGTGCAACAATAAATAACTGGCTTTCTTGTGAGTGACTACATTTTTCTGAGCTTTGAAAGAGCCGAGAACATATTGCTTTCCTCGGATGTTAGTACGGAAATGTTTTCATCAATTAACATTTGCTAAGAACAATTTTTGTGTGTGCTGCTTTTCAAATGGAATGATAGATAAAATGGCTGTCTGAGGATTGTTCCAGGGCCTTTTTTCCCCCTTTAATATCTTAGAGCATAATAATTATGGCATGCCGGTTGAGAAGCATGGTAGAAAACAAACCAAAACCAAAAAAAAAAAAAAAGTGATGGGGGAAAGTTTGCACTAGGTAGTTTCAAATTAAATGAAAAGAGCATCACCCACAAATATGCTAATGTCCTTCTTCAGAGTTTGTCGCAATATGTACAGCCCTGGGTAAGAACATGGTGAGAAACATCAGACGGTAGGGCTCGGGGTGGTGTTTCAGAGGACCCAGAAGTAGCACACCATCCTCTGCCCTAGGCCACTCCCTTGCTCCAGCTCCACTTCACGTGCACCAGAACCATCCCCGTCCCATGGGGTCTGCAGAAGCCTCACTTACTCTGCCCCATGATGTCTGGATGACGCTCTTGCTTCCACTTTGCAGGTGAGGAAGCAGATCCGAGTGGATACAACGGCTGAAAGGACCATGGCAGAGGCCAACCCAGGCTGCCTGCTCCACAGTCCACAAGGTCAGCCTCTGTCTGCTCGGGTTGTGGCTCCTCAACAGGACACTGGCCCAGCACTTTCCCTCTGTCAACCCGTAGTAGTTTGTTGTTGCTTTTGCTGCTGCTGTTGTTTTTGTCTGTTCGTTTTTTGAGACCAGGTCTCTGTGTAGCAAAGGCTGCCCAAAACTCACCATGACACAGTGACTATGTACGGATTGACTGCAAACTTAAATCTAGATGTCTCTTGCCTCAGCTTCACAGGGCTGGGGATTATAGGCTTGTCCAACTTTGCTCACCAATTTTAGTGTAGTTTTGTTTTCCTAAAGATTTGTTGTTATTATTTAGCATTTTTAAAATTTTGTACATTTTTAGTTAAAATTGAGTTTCAATACTTTCTCCCTACCTCTCTCAGGTCCCCTCCCTCCAATTCCTACCTTGCCCCCATCCACTCTCAGATTGATAATTTTTTCTTTATTGTTATATACATTATATATACACATATATGCATGTACAAATATACAAATACAACCTGCTGAGTATACTTTGTTGCAGCTGTTTGTGTTTATATGGTTTTAGTGCTCACTACCTTGTCTTGGATAACCAGTTAGGGTCTCATCCCTGGAGAAGGCTATTTCTCCCTCTCTCAGCAGTCATTAGTTGCCTGTAGTGCTTTGTCTAGGGGTGGGACCCCACGAAATTTTTTAAAATTGTTTATGTGTGTGTGTGTGTATGTATTTGTGTGTGTATGTCACGTGTGCACATGCATACAGTGGCCAGGAGAGGGTATCAAATCCCTTGAAGCAGGAGCTCTAGACAGTTGTGGGCCACCTGACATGGGTGCTTGGAAGAAAATTAGGGTTCTCTAAAAGAGCAGAAGGCCTCTTAACATTGTGCCATCTGTGCAGCCCCTGATTTGTTTAAGTGAACACACTAATGTTAAAGGGTAAGGCTACAGAGTTACAGAAAAGAAAGCAAGATACAGGCAAAAGTATAAGGCATATCTTGAACAAAGAAAGAAAGTAAAGATAGCTTATGCAGAAAATGGAAAACAAAGATGGTGAAAATAGACTCAAGGGCTACAGTAACATGATCAGTGTGCTTGCTAAAGCAGAAACTGCACATTTAGAGGAAGGTCACACAGTATTCCATTTTACACACTAATTAACCTGGGCCCAGAAATGGTTTTAGTCTGACCAATCCATTTAAAGATCAGTAAATACAGGGTCAGAAAGATTAAATGCTCTGTCTAAAATCCCAAAAGAGAGGAGAGCCTGGCAGGACCTAGCCAGACTGCCAAGCTTGGAGTTCTGTGCTCTTCACCAGCTATGGAAAACACATTTTAGCATCTTTAAGTACACAAGAACTTTGTAAGTTACCGCTCAATTTCTAGTACACAAAAATACTCACAGTGTACCCACACTGAAGACCAAATATAAAAGGTAACAATTTAGCCAACTTCTCCAAGCAGGCACAGTCATTTAGATATACACAAAGGAGAGTTTTAGGATCTTTGCATACTTGTCTTACAATGAAGTTATTCATCTTTTTCTTTCTTTCTTTTTTTTTTTTTGTTGAGATAGCATCTATCTATGTAGTCTAGGCTGGCCTCAAACCTGTCATTTGACTCACTGCCTCACAGCGCTGGATGAGCTATCTCTAGTAATTTAATTCTTAAAGAAATTTCAGATTGTATATTATTTTGGTCTCAGAAAGCTTAATTGAGCATCTATAAACATGCAGCAAATAGGAACATCACTAATATTTATTTCTTCCATCAGGGAGTTTGAAAGTACTGGGCAAAGAGACATGTTACTTGGACAGTTCTAATACATGTTATTTGGGTAGTACCTGTTATTTGGGCCGTTCTAATACTCATTTATAAACATTAATGTTGCTCCTAGTCCTGAAGTTGTGTAATTTTAAAAGCCAAGTAATTGAATAATATTAGAGAAGCCAATGGAAGCATATGTCACCAAGACAACCATGGTGCATTCCAACAATAAGACCACGACCAGGCCGATCCTCCTTGATTCAGAATGAAATTCCAGAGAAGCTGAGCAAGCTGACTAGGCCACTGTGATCTTCCGCAGTAGAGCTGAGCTACTGTCAGGCCTACTGCAAACCAACAGAAGGAAGAGGGAACGATTGGTGTCGAGCAGGGCCTGGAGCCTTACCCCTCAAGTACAGCAGCATCCTCGTGTTAAAGTTTGAAAGCTATACACCGTTGTAAAGTCAGGAACTGATGCTTAGGAGAAGTGGGGAGGTTTAGAGAGGCTCATTCCATGGACAGGTAACAGCGGGGAAACGGTGGGTGACTTTTCCAAAGCTACACACTAAGTTGCTGAAAACAGAATCTCAAAACCAGGGATTTATTTATTTATATTTATCTGCATTTATTTTATGCTGAATTTATTCCTATGCCATAAGTTTTGTTTCTTCAGTTTTTTTTTTTTCTGGGATATCGTTTCCTTCTGTGCATCCTCCTCTTCTGGCTTTGGAACAATTTGTTCCTGTCCAGTGGGGATCATCTTGATGTAGCAGGGCATTGTATGTGTGGGGACCTCATGTACAGGTTAATCCTGTCCTGTGCTCTATAAATTCATTGACTTAGGTGCTTTGTTTACTCGGATATGTTTAATGACTAGAAAATCTATATCTGAACCCTCAAGCTCAGCATTACTGTCTACATTTTGAAGCACAGTGCAACAAAAATTCAGCACTCTTTCTGTCCACCAGCCCTGTGTCTAGTCTCACTGCAGGCCTGGGTGCACCTACCAGCTCCACCAATGTACCGCCACAAGCTCAAACATTTCTCCTTTAACGTGATATCTTTTAGATACTTGGTGGCTCTTCTGATATGGTACCCTTGACAGCCCAGACAGGGTCTTGTGCGTTCTCAAAGTGAACACGAAGATTTGAACCTCTTGATTTGCATGACTTTGTAGGATTTTCTTGGTCAAGAAAGTAGCAGCCATCTTCACAGGTCACATCAGGCCACTTACAGGAAGGGGAAACACCAGGGTTACCAGGAGAATTCCTAAAGTCAGAATTTCTATTTGGCCATAAATGAATTAATTTTTTTTGTGTGGGGTCAGCATTTCCCTTTGTCGTCTGTCTTCTGTGCAGACATATTCTGGCTTGCTTTACTGTGCTTTTTTTTTTTTCTGTTTCTGTCTCGCATTTATAACATGAAGATGTGCCCAAAGGTGACCACTTTCCCCAGTATAAGCACAGATACCTTGACTGTCCTCGAATGGGAACACATACTGTAATGGTGAGTGTTGGTTGTGTTGGAGATTCACCTGGGATTCTGGGGGCCATGAGACCTAAGCATTTATCAAGACAGACAGAAAGCAAAAGAATAAAATCAGAGTATAGTTTACCAGAGATTTATTTCAAGTTCCTGGGACTCACAAAAGAAAAAAATCAGAAAAGAAAAGAAAAACGGAAAAATGCAAGTTTATCCACAGATATTCCAGTAACGCTGAGGTGTTTAAATGTCCTAGCTAACTTCAGCTGTCAACCTGATACAACCCACAGTCACCTAGGAAGAGGGAACCTCAGAAGGAAAAATGGATTGACTTGCGTCTGTGTCTGTGAGGTGTTTTCTTTAATTGGTAATAAATGTAGGAGGGCACAGATCACTGTGGGCAGTGGCATCCCTAGGCAGGTGGGCCCGGGCTTATGAGAAAGGGAGTTGAGCAAGCCAGAAGGGGCAAGCCAGTGAGCACCTCTCCTTCATGGTTTCCGTTTCAAGCTCATACCTTGAGTTCTTACCTTGGCTTCTCCTGATAATAAACTGTAACTTTCAGGATGAAATAAACTCCTGCCTTACCAAGGTGATTCTGGTCAGTGCTCTATCACAGCAACAAGAAGCAAGCTAGAACACCGAGCATGCCCCACTACACAGCCCATTATTAAACACAATAACATAGTTTCTAAAGTACTTACTCTAAATTCTTGAAATCTAATGTCATTGTAATATTATATAAACTGCAAAATGCAAATATAGAAAAACATACACGTAGGAAAATATACTGATAAGTATAATAATGTTGATAATTCATGTAAACTTAGGGAAAGTGCTCGTTGTCTTGTAAATCTTGGTAGGATATCAGGTAATAGGAGGGTTTTCAACCCAATGTCAGTTTCTCTCCCCACACTTGCTTTAATGCATATAAACAGCTAAAACAGAAACAGATATGAAAAAGTTACAATATTGGCTTCAGATTCCCAATTAAGATGCCCAAATTTAAATTCTAGTCACCAATTATACAATTGTTATAGTTTAATATTTTTCTCTAGTAAATTTCTGGATTTCTTGATGTGAATCTGTTTTCTTTGGTATTTTTTAATGTTTAATAAATGAGGCCTAAATCCCATGAAATGTCATTTGGAGGCTTTTCAATCATGACAAAATTATTTCCAGATTTACTGTGTTCATATATGAGAGTTTAAAAGATGTGTTTGCCATTATTAAAAAGGTTTTATCTAAAATAGTTTCATTGAGGCATAATTTTATTCAACAAAAATGTATCTATTGTTACTATATAGTTATTTTTAAGAAAAATATTTTCTAAGACATCACTGCTCTCCAGTTTGAGGATCTTTCTCTCCCTAGAAAACCTTTATTCATAACACTCCTGCTCAGTTCCTCCAGACCAGGCCAAGGGTAATCACTGATGATATATTTTAAATTTTGCAGAAGTTTTACATAATTGACTTCATACCACACATGTCCTTTGTACGTGGCTTTGTTTTCTCTTAACATGTTTTAGGGGGTTACCCATCTAGCATGTATCTATAGCTCATACTTTTTACAGCAGAATAGTATTCTACTATGCCAGTAAGCAGTTGCGGGTTCCTTGGGTAATTTCCAGGTTTTTACAACAGTAATTTCTACTATTATTTTTCATGTACAAGTCTATAGAACATGCATTTTCCTGAAGGAGGATTGAAAGGCCATATGATAAGCATATGTTTATGTTTCTAAGAAATCATCACATCGTTTTTCAAAATAGTTCTGCCATTTCACTTTCCAATCAGAAGTTTATAACCACTCTGTAATATTCCATTGTGGTTTAATTATGAGTTCCCTGATGACTGATGCTGAGAATATCTTCATGTGCACTGGCCACCTGGATACTAGACTAGTGATATGTTTATTAGAATATCCTACTCAAAATGATTATTTTGTTTTTGAGTGTGTGTGTGTGTGTGTGTGCGTGAGTGTGTGCTTGTCTCTGTATTGTGTCCAGGTACCTGTGCCCTCAGAGCCAGCTGTGTAATTTCCCCTGGGGCTGGAGTCCCAGATACCTACCTACCTGATACTAGTGCTGGAAGGCAAACCAGTCCTCCACAGGCGCAGTCAGTGCACTTCACCACTAAGCAGTCTCTTCAGCCCCTTCCTCCCCAGTTTTCAACTTGGCTTAACTTTGATGGACTCACCCCTCCCACAGTCCTGCATTTGCCTTTGCATGTTCTTACTGGTCTGTTGCTGTCTTCTGAAGGGAAAGTGACGTCATTTTGATAAAAGCTAACTTACTAATTTCTTCTTTCATAGCTGGTGATTTTGGAGACATAACTAGGAAAGCTTTGCCAAAAGCAAGGTCACAAAGTGACCTCCTGTCAGGAGTCTTCCAAGTTCCAGCTCTCACATGGAGGTGTGCGGTGGATATTGCAGAAGTGCTTCTCTGTACAGTGTGAGCTAAGCACTTGGGTGCATTGCTGTGTGTGTGGACATTCAATATCATCATCCCAAAGCATTTATTGAAAAGATGCTCCCCATTGATCTGCTTCGGCATCTTTGTTGAAAGGAACTGACCACAATGTATGGGTCAATCTTTGGACCTGCTTTCTCATTGATCTACAGGGCTAGCATGCCAATGTTGCATTTATTGTTGCAGCTTTATAAGTAAGATTTACAATTAAATATTGTAATTACTCTTTGTTCTTTCCACAGAAATTGGTTTCGGTAGTCCTGCTTCTCTGCGTGTCCATTTTAAGACGATCAATTGCTACAATAGTGCTTGCTGGAATGCTGACAGGGATCATATTGGATCTATAGATCAAAGGAATTATGCTTAACAATGTATGCAGAAAAATTGCACTTTTATTGTTGTGAATAATGAGGCCGTGAGTGGAATTTTTATTGACTTTCAGATTGCTAGTCCCAAGCATATGGTTTTATAGAATGACTGTATTTTGTGACTTTACTAAGTTCATCAATTAGTCCTAGGGCAAGCATGTGTATTCTTTCGGATCTTCTATAGACAGGATCATGTAGATGTGAACAAAGGTAGGTAGCTTTAGTTCCTTTCCCTTTCCAGTCTATTATGCCTTCAGATTTTGTTATTTCCTCCGCATCACAATGACTAGAATATGCAGCACAGTGCTAAGCTGTAGAGATGCCTGTGAATGTCCTTGTTCGTTCTCCAATTCAGTTACTAAGTCTTTTTCTCTTTGTTTTCAAGATGAGGTGCACACTCTGTGCATGGCCATAGACTCTTCAGTTTTAGGGGACTGAAGCTAGTCTTTCATCACAAACACAGCGTTGGTGGTGAGTTCCTTATGATATGGATGGAGGGCGCTCCCTTCTACTGTGAATTTACTGAGCATTTTATTATCAATTGATGTTTTATTCTTATCATTGCCTTTTCTGTATTGGTTCCCCCCCTCCCCAACGCACACACTTTATTTAAAAAAGTTACCGAACAGTAGAAAAGCAGGCAGTGCCTGGCTCCTGGTTTATGGTGGAACAGTGTACTAACATGGGTTGTCACACATTCTCCCCGTCCACGGGTGTGCAGAGTTGTAACAAGCTCCACAGGGGCCCTGTGAGGGTGGAGTCACAAGAGTAAGTGTGAGGAGGGGATGGGAGCCCAGGGAGAGGATAAGAGCAAGGCCTTGTGTCAAAGGGTAGCATGGAGGGAGCTCTTGCAAGTGACTGATTCCTCCCCTCTCAGCCTCCAATCAGGATGAAACAGAGAGAGCTTAAGGATACAACTGGTCTTATTTTCTGATTATTTACTTTAGGAAAAACTGCAACGACCCTTTTGTAGCAGCAAATTCATATTTAGTAATCATCTGTAATCACTTCCTGGTTAACAATCAACTGATGTCCCAGGATGACACCGAGTGAAGAGCTATATGTTAACCAGCTTTCAGTTACCGCAATGAATATTTAACATCAGCTTCTAAAGAGAAGCTTTTCTTTTCTTTCTTTCTTTCTTTATTTTTTTTTTTTTGGCCCATGTTTTTAGCTCACAAAGTCTGACCCCATTGTCTTGGGTCCTGCACCAATGTCATGGTAGGGAGCACAGAAGGAGGCCGGGAATCTAAGAAAGCTAGGAGACTGTAACCCCACAACGCTACAACCACCTGGCAACAGTGTCCCCTTAGAGAAAAGACCTCAACCACGGGATCTCTGGGGCTATAGTCCGGATCCAAACTTCAGCACCTGGTCCTTGTCTGATTGTCCTTTCTTACTCTGAGTGTCACACGAAGTTTGTTGCTCTATGGTTGTATCGGTGCATTCTCAACATAGGTGCAACTATGAAGACTGTCTCAGTCAGTTTTGAAGGACAGTTTTGCTAGATATAGATCCTTGTTTCCCATGGTTTTCTTTGAGTATTTAAAAATATCTCTCCCACTTATTATCATTGTGTAACATGGCACACATGGAGAGGTCAGAAGATACCGTCCAGGAGTTGGGTCTCTCCTTCTACTGTAAGTTCCAGGGATTTGAACTCAGGCCATCAGACTTGGCAGCAGGTACCCTGACTGCCGAGTGAGCCATCTCAGAAGCCTGGCATGCTCATTTCTGTTTAGCTGCCTACATGAAGATCTCTAAGGGGAAAAGAGCATCTTAGTCTGCAGGTGCCTCTGTTTAGTTGTCTCCCCATCATTGCACACAGAACCAGAAGGCTCATTTTCAAGAGGCTTATTAAAAAAAAAAAAGAATTGAAGTTGGGCATGGTGGCACATGCCTTTAATCCTAGCATGACAGAGGCAGAAGTAGGCCGATCTATGTGAGTTCAAGGCCAAGCCTGGTCTACAAATCAAGATTCAGGAGAACCAGGACTGTTACCCAGAGAAACCGTCTCAAAAAGCAAAACACAGAAATGTATTTTATTTTCATTTATGTGTGTTTGTCAGGGGCAGGGTTAGAATGTACATGTGGGTCCTGGTGCTTGCAGATACTGGAGGGGTCTGATCCCTTGGAGCTAGAGTTACTGTTTGTTGTTCACTGTTAGACATGGGTGCTGGGAACTGAACCCAGGCCCTCCGTGAGAGCAGCAGATGCTCTTAACCACAGAGCTAGCTAGCTCTTCCACTCCAAGTAGTGTTTTGAGGTAACAAACTGGGGTCTTCAACAGCAGCTGAGGCAACATCAGGACCAAGGGAGCTTGCTTGCTCTCTAAGTTCTGCATTGCTGGAAGACTCTGGCTGATGCCATTATAGTTACTGCTAAGCAGCCAGTGATTGGGCTACATTAAATTAGGTCCCCATAAGGTTGTTTCTCGGAGGGAACAAAGGATCATGAGTCATGCAGACTCCTTCAAAAGCCTTGTGGAGTTAGGTCTAGGAAGTCATACATAACAGATGTCTGGTACACATACCAAATGTTTGATGGCTTTCTGATTTTGTGAAATTATTAAATTCTAATGACCTTATCTTGTTTTGAGAGAGCATAACTTTGGAGCTTCACATGAACGCAAAAATTAAGTCACTCTTATTTAAATGTCTTGGCAAAGTTGAGTTCCAACCACTTTCCCCAATAAACAGCCTGAGTTGTGAAGAAGGCACATGAATCCACTTCTTTTCATGCATGCTTCCAACCATGTTTTCATGTTTCCACAGCCTTGCTGTCTGTGAAGGCTACAGAGGAGAAATCTCTACTCTTCACAGATTCTCATTTTCCACATTGAATATTTAATTTCATCTTGTTCTAATTACCTCTCAACATTACTGATTCCTGTTTGTCATAGTTGGAAATCAGCTTCCTGGAAGGACTATAATGATTAACGCATGCAGGCTTCTCCTACTGCGGGCATACTTCAGGGGCTCTGGGCGAGGGACAGATAGTCTTGGAGGCACTAGGGAACACATCCTCTTGGGGAGAATGTTCACAGGGAAGCAGGTACACCAGGGGGTCAAATGTCAAGGGCCACAGTGACATGCTCAGGCAGCAGTCAGCCTGAGGTTGGTGGATGGGGACAAGCTCAGGAAACCCAGTTGGGTCTTTAGGGTGGTGAAGGATTAGCGTGTTTCAGGAAATGTGGTTGAAGGTGAGGCATGACCTAATCCTGAAACCACCTGAGCTAGTTTTGAGCCCCGGCCATGGCGCTCACCGCCTGCCTGCTTGTTTAAACATTCCTCTTCAATAAGAAGATCTATCAGTGCATTCTCAGGGCCTCTGTTTTCACCGCTTCTCCCTCCTGTAGAGATATCGGACAGAGGCATCTTCTATTCCTTCCTTTCTATGGTATATTTCAAAAGGAAATGTCCCCCTAACCATCATGAGCAAATATGAAAACAGTAAGCACTGTAGAGCACTGCAGTCTCCTGGCCTTTGTGAGGTTCCGGTCCACTCTCTGCTCTGGTGCTGGAGAGTTCCTTGGGGTTCTGCTGTTTACTTTTGATTCTGGGGTAAAGTCACCCAAGTTCTTCATTCATTCTAAACCTTGTCCACATCAGCCTGAGTAGAGCCTCCCCCCGCCCCCCAACCATAGCTACCAAGCAGCCAGACTTAGACCTTTAAGGAACAGTTCTCTGGGCTCAAGTAGGACATTTGCATTTCTATGGCTCCTCAGGTTGCCTGACAAAGGTTCCCTCCTCTTGGAGAGCCTGGAATTGGGGTGTCTCAGCTTCTTTTCTACTGCGGGTTATAAAATACCCGACAAAGCAACTGAGAAGAAAGGGGGTTATTCTGGCTCACAGTTTCAGGTTACAGCCCCATCCAGGGAAGTGCCAGAAGCTGCTCCAGACAGCTGGCATGACATGCAGTTAAGGAGCAGAGAACACACGGATGCTTGCCTCCCCTTTTAATCTGATGCAGGGCCTAGCGCCAGAAATGGTACAGATTACATGCAAGGTAGGTAAGTCTTCACACATCCTTACAGGAAGCTGACCTCCAACTACGACAACTAGGTTTTTCTGGGATTCCTGAGGGTTCAAACGAGGGGGTCTCTGGTTCTTTTGGGCTCTTTTCCTTCTGTTGGTTTGTCTTGCCCAACTTCAATGTGGTAGTTTTTGTTTTATGTTATTATATTTTATTTTGTTGTATTTTAAAGAAAGAATGAATGAATAAAAAAAGCAGCTGAATTGTCATATCTGCTGGGAGCAGGAAAATCAGTTTTCTCCAATGAAGTAACACTGGGTATATCAACAACTCCAGGGCAGATCAACATATAATAGAGTATACAGTATTTTTGTATGCTTTTATTTGGTTACAGTTTGGTGGGGCTTTTGCTTGTTTGTTTGTTTGTTTGGGAGGAAGGGTTTGTTGTATTGATTTTTCAAGAAAAATTAATGTTGGAGTGGGTAGAGAGGGAGGGAGAGTGGATCTGGAATGACTTGGGGGAAGGGGAGAATATAATCAAGACTATTTAAATTTAAAAATTGTTTTAAACAGAAAAATATTTTAAAAGTGAATTAAGCCATTAAGCAGCATGTCAAGGATAGCCATGATTTATTGCTTATTGATGACGTAACATTGGTCAGTTGACATTAACTCTCATGGCCGCATGTTTATATCAGCTCTCATTGCCTCATTTTAAATGTGATAAGACTCCAAATATGACTGTCTTCTAGTGAATAAATTCATTCACATAAAATATAAACTTTAAAAAATCTGTTTATATAAAAGAGACCACCCCAAGTGATTACAAATCCTGCCAAGTTTTAAGCAAAGTTGTGCTTTTGTTTGTTTGTTTTGAGACAGGGTCTCATGTAGTCAAGGCTGGCCTGAAACTTGCTATGTACCTAAGGATGAGGATAAACTTCTGATCCTACCATCTCTCTCACCCAAGTGCTGCCCTTATAGGCATGAATGCCACTCCCGGTCCAAAAGACACTGTTACATATGAGAACTTAGTCAGCAAAAGGAGCTGCAGTTTTGTGGAGAGAAAGAACCATCTTCAAGGGTCAAAGCATCTGGGATGAAAAAGTGGAGCTGTCCCGTTAGTACTGCTTCTTGGTGACAGGAAAGGCCTGCAGATAAAGAGGGAGGACAAACAAGAATGGTTCCATAAAAGGTCAGATATTTGGGAGGCTAAGGGAGAAGCTTGGGAGGAGAGGGTAAAAAAGACAGTCTGAGAAAGTAGAGCCGACAGAGAAACATCTTGTTGGGAAGAGTGTTGTGTGTTTAGTAGCACAGCTGGAGTATGAGAGGGTCCTAGCTTATCACAATTCCAATGCTGAAAAGAATGTAGGAGCTAGGCAGGTTCTGAGTAGCATCAACTTTTGGTGGAACAAAGTGTTTTCTTAGCTTTAACCAGCAATGCTTAGCAATAAAAGTTCACAAAAGTTTTTTCCACTAAATATAACAAGAACAAAAATAATGTTTAATGACAGCTGATTTAGGGACATCCATTATTCCTGTTGGGTTTCAGCAACATTTTAATTACTGACAATGGAAATTAAATATAAATTACACACATAAAAACAATATAAAATACTTATTAGATATTTGTTTTGAGAAAATATAAAAAATGATTATTAGAGTGGAAATAAAATTAGTCCTTTTTCCCTTTTTTTCTACAAAGGAAAAAGTGAGACACCCATTTTCACCCTTGATTAGACAAATCTTCCATTCATTCTATATTAATTAAATTTTAAAAAGAAATTATTGAGATGTTGACTATACATTTAAAATATCCTATTTATCAACCTTCGAATTTTGCCTTTTTCTATTCTATGAACAAGCACACATTAAGCAAACAAACAAAACCAAGGAAAACTCAAAAGCAGGTAACTTTCTTAATGACAAATCATGAGATATCGCCAACCTTATGGCTTGCAGACTAAACTCTAATTCTAAAATATTTAAATAATATAGTCACATGTTTCCCCATTTCACTCCCCAGTCCAACCCTACATAGGACTGTCAACTAGATTCCAGTTTACAATAAGTGCCAAGGGGATTTTTTTCCCAAGCAAGGTGCCATGTTAACGTTTCTTAGTATATATTTTATAAGACAAAATCCAGCAGCAAAACATGCCATCTAATCAAAATTCAGAATATAAGTTTAATACATATAGCTTGCACAAAATTCCTATCAGCTTTTCCCGCACAATATAATGAAAAAATTAGTATGGTCCCTTATTTTGAGGAAAAGTAGCATAAACATGATTTTTTATCTAAAGATGATATTATGAAAATGACAAAGTCACCAAAAGATGGAAGATAAATATATCAGTGGCTATATGCTAGAGTGATCTTTTAAAAATATATTTAAAAGTAGTATGTCTAAAAGCTCTAGATTAATGGGCAGTATCTAATTATGAACATCACTCACCAAAAATAATTAGCACAAGCAAACTAGCACAAAACGATTCAAGTGAAAGTAGAGCACTCATTACTAAAGGTCAAGATTTTGGGTGAGTACTGACTCCATGTCCCAATTCATCATTTATCAGATTTAGAAACAATCTGGAAAACAGTCAGAAAGCAAAAATCCATCATTTGTAATCTATTTCTTCATTTCTTTTGCAAAATCATCAGGACTGATTCAGGCACTGCTCCAGCCCGGGAAATGCTGGGAAGAGCGTGCACCTGCCAAGATCAATGCAGAAAGCACACAGGACAAGAGGGAGGGGAGAGGAGAGATCAGTGACTTGCTGCTTTGGGAAGCATAGAACTCATTTTATTGTGGGTTGATCCTTTGGCACAATCCCATCCAGTGTCCTTACCAAAATACCACCCACAAGAAATCCTGTTTCCCTTGGGGAGGGGTTATGAGCTTGAAGAACCAAATATCTGAGGAAATAGCCTGCTCAAGGAAGGGGGAGTGGTTGGGAGAATTCAAGTGACCCTGTGACGTCAGGAAGAAGCCGAGGTTTAAGGAATGGAACGGAACTCACCGGGCTGCACAGATGCCAAAGGTCAAAGGGCATAGCCTTGCAGGCTCCCCAGATGCAGGAAAAATGAAACGCCCCTCCTGAGCTCTCAATATAAAGCAGAAGTCCAGGGGCTCAGTTGTTTCTGCCTCTGACGCCAGGGACAAGCCCTGCCATGCACAGTCTTGGCAATAGTCAAAAGCAAGACCCGCCCGATTTCAGAGCCCTAGCTCGGGAATCCCCTAATACTCCTTCCCCCCATCCCCTCCCGCGCCGGAGGCCACAGACACCTTCATCTTCACTCCCCACTTCTCCTGGCCCTCTCGCTCTTAACAGCATCGGTCTCCATGACGACCTGAAACCGCAGCTCCCATTGGCTTGTTCAATATGAGGGTCGGGCCAATGGGGAGGGCCGGCCCTTTCCTTCCGCCCAATGGGGCGGGCGCGCAGCCTGCCTGGGGACGGCGGCGTG
>LOEQ01000524.1:250458-264828 GCA_001685075.1 Bramus lutescens
GTGTGTGTCCAACGGCGACGCGCGCTGCCAGCTCGTAGGCTGGCGACAGATTGTGCTGGAATGCAAGGAATGCACCAGGGACAGAGTCCGCACGGGCCACGGTCGCACTAGCGCCTTCCCGCCCCTGCTTTCCCCGCGCAGCCAGAGGTCACGGAGCATCTTCAGAGCTGGTGAGCTTCGTTCGCTCTCCTGCCTCCGCTTCTCTCCCNCCTGCGGCAGAGGGTGGCGGAGAGGGAAGCGTGATAGTTTCTTGGGGCTCTTGCCTATGGTTCTGGGCTTTTGCTGCATTGGTTCCCAGGACCATGAATTTTGGTGTCAGTGTAGCCAAGGTTATTATTGATCGTTGCACAAGGCTCTTGACAAGTTTGGTATTGCAAGGTTTGGATAGCGCATTTTTTTTTTTAACTAGGGTTTTCTGAGTACCCGCAGAGACAGAGGGCCGAACGTTCTTGAGTGACAAGCTTGCAGCTAACATATTTTAGCTGTATTAGAAAACGCCTTTTGGTGCTCCAGGTCCGGTCTGTACTGTGAGAAATCTTGAATGCATCACTGCTGTCATAAGGGTTGGAATATTTCCCCTCGTCATACTGGGCTGTGTTTAGGCCTCTTATAATACATAATGAATAGAAACAGAGCAGCAGTGTTTGGCCAGCGATGGGACAGATAGAGCTGTCTGGTACAGTGAAATTCGGGGCGTGTAAGTTACCACTGCAAGTAACCCGGAGATGTCACAGTCATGTATATTTCAAGATGTAATTTATTAGTGGAAAGGGCCATTTCTCTCTCTGTCACCGAGTTTCACTGAATAAAAAGCACAGTCCTACAACTTTTAAAGATTGGTAAATATGTATAAAATTAATAATGGCTACTATACATGTTTTGGTCAGTTAATACAAGAAGGCAAAAATTTGACATATGCTCTCCCAAAACCGAGATTCAGTTTTTGCTTTTGAAAAAGTAGAATTCGCCTCTTTTTAAATGGAGTGTATTGCGTGGAAGTATCTTCTTTTCTGATACCTGAGAAACAGTTGTGGAAAATGGCAACGTGAAAGCAAGAACAATGCCTGGAGGAACTGCTTCTAAGCATGCCTTGTGTACTTTTCATTCCACGCTGTTTGCTTTGAAGGTTGCAGGTACTATAAAACCTTCTGCACTTGGTTATTTTGTATCCGATTCAGTAAAAGAAGTCAGTTGTTCAGCCAGTCTCCTGTCTTCCGACCCCTACTTTGCATGCATCAAGGGCACTGAAAAGTCTGCGGGCATTTTAGTTAAGACCCAAGGGAGATGAAATGAAAGGTTGTATCTTCTAGTTGTTACATTGTTTTTCAGGTATGTCTGTAATCAGTGAACCTTCTAATTTAGAAGTTTAATTCGCCTACAGTAACAATAGGGAGGATTTTGGGAAGTGTTTGTAAATGCCTACAGGAAACTTTTATTATGTAACAATACATTATAACAGCTTAACTCTTGCTCGTTTAATTGGACTTTAATATTAGAAAGTTAAAGCAGAAGGAGGGGTAGGTTCTGCAGCTCAGTGGTTGCCATTTACCTGCCGTGTGTGAGGCCCCAAGCCCATTCCTTGCTCTTACTCCCCAAAATGTAAAAGGGACTTTAGTTTCTCTGATGATGCATCAGAAATGAAAAATTTTGTTCAAGTATGCAGAGTGTATATGAGCGTGATTGATTGGGCAGTTAAGTTTCACCTGCTTCAGGTAAAAGCAGGCTTTCAATTGGAAATGCATCCTGTTTGTTAGGAAGGCTTAAAAAGGAGAGGCTCATAATCTATAATCATTGGGAATATCAAACTGTTCTGGCCAAAGTCTTCACCTTCTATTATATAAGGAGAAGGTTGCTGCATTTGGCATGTGAATGCTGCATGGAAGACTCTGGAATGAGAGGGATTAAGTATAGTGCTGATTCTTACCGCTAATGTTTTTGGAAGGAGGTAGAGTAGCAGGGAAATGTTTGCAAGCCTGAAAGAAGGAGCAGCTGCTGCTGAACCAGAGAGAAAGTCACACGCATTGTTGCTGCATTTACAGGCTGCATAAAGCAAGATAATCTCGTGAATGGATCTGACATAATAGAAGTTTAAAGAACCCACTACCCATTTCAATCTAATAAAAACCCAAGCAAAAGTATAACCTTGAGATTTCAGATTAAGTCTGCATTAAATCATAACCACAATTTTATTTCTTCTCTGTAGGAATTGGCAAAATAAATTTAAAAAATCAAACTACTTAAGTTGATTTTTAAAAATCTAGTTGTTGTCATCTTTTAAACAGAAAGGTGCCCCCCCCCCGTGTTATCCAGAGATCTGTCTGTTTAAATAGATTTTCATAACCGGCATGATGTCAGGCACCTGGCAAATTGTGACCCTTACCTGACTCCTTTCAAAATCAAGATTATTTTGAGAACGGTCTATATAATGATGTTTTAAATTTACTTTGAGAAATAGCTCCTTGCTTAAGTGGAAAACAGCTTTCTCTTTTAGTTGATGAAAAGTAGAGTTTGTCCTAGGGTTGTTCTAGAACATAAACATCCATGGAGTTGTACTCCCCTTTGGAGAGTTGCCCTCAGCTTTCTGAGATGACTCCTTCTTCCATATGGCAAATTAGCTCTAGTACCTTTCTGCTTTGAAGGGGAAGATGGCCCTGAAACAGAACACCAGTGAATAAGATGCATTTGGAGAATTAAGTAACTATTTCATGGCCAAACCTTAACTGCAGATGGTCGTGCAAGAGAAAGGTAAAACTGTAAGGGCCATGGATATCAAGCTTCACGTGGGTGCAAAGAGTGATGCGGTGGCCATCAGCTGGTTGGCCATCTTCATGCCAGGAGTGAGAATCCCAGTAAGGGGATCAGGCCTGATGATGCCAAGACCTACAGCTATGATTGTGATGGGCTCACAGCACCGAAGTGCTTCTCACATTTCCACTTAATAATTCAGTGGAATTATCTCAGTCTTTTAGGGGTATGTTACAGTGACTAAATGGGGGAGGGGTGTGACAAGAAGGTACGCCTCAGTTATATATAGAACTGCTTCACGTATTTGTTGGCCAAATTGCCTTTTTTCCTGTCATGGCTTAGATTTCCTTTTACCTGATTTGCTAATAAACGTTGGTCACATTGCTTGTCATTTAATTATTCATAGCCTTGATAACATAGTTATAATATGACTTATAATGATGATTCATGGCTGATGGTAAGTCAATAGGGGTTGAGTTATAAAGTTTTAGTGGTATAAAATATGTAAAATATGGAAGTCTCAGAACCCCTAGGCATTTTTCGGGTGCCGAATAGTGCCTGGTTGGATAGATGATAGATGTTGTAGATAGCTCCCCATCCCCCAAGCTTAGAGCTGCCAATGGAGTATGTAGAGGAAGAGCAGAGGAGCCAGTAGGTCTTTCTGTGACAGCTACAATGTGAATGATTTCTCCTGTTAGTGTCTTAGTTATGGTTTCTATATTGCTGCGACAAAACACCATGACCAAAAAGCAAGTCGGGAAGGAAAGGGTTGATTTGACTTATGCTTCCATATTGCTGTTCATGATTGAAGGAAGTCAAATAGGGCAGGAACCTGGAGGTAGGAGCTGATGCGGAGGCCATGGAGGGGTGCTTGCTCAGCCTCCTTTCTTATAGAACCCTAGACCACCAACCCAGAGATCACACCTCCCACAATGAGCAGCCCTGCCCTACCACCAGTCACTAATTAAGAAACTATCTTATTAAGGCAGATATTATGTAGGCATTTTCTCAGATGAGGTTTCCTCCCTTCAGATGACTCTAGTTTGTGTGTCAAGCTGACATAAGACTAGCCAGCACAGTTAGCCTCTGCATTACACATGAATTCAATGATTGCTAATATCCTAGAGAGTGACCCCATTTCCTTAATCAGGGTTCCCTGTGATCCTGCGCTATCAGCACCATCACATTTGCCTGGTTGGAGGAGAGGAAGCCCCTGTTAAGGGGACCAAGGCCATTTACCTAGAGTGTAGATGTGGTGCCTAGTATCTGGATAGTATTGAGAGTTGCGCATATTGCGTCATAAAATGCTGCTGTGTAAAAATGTGGTTGCAGTTGAACTGGGGTCATTCAAGTATAGTGGAGGCCTTTGGATCCTGCTCTTGGAACTTGGAATGTAATTTTTCATAGAAATTCAACAGTACACTTAACAAACTTTGAAACCCTAGATGGATGGAACCTGGACATCTGGTCAGCTGTTGTACAGACTTTACAGGAATATTCAATCCTCTTTTTTATTCCAAACTCTAGAGATCTAAATTGGGAGGCAGAATGAGATGGTCTGGTACTAAACTTTACCACTTTGACAAACTCTTAGCATTTGGGATATCCTCCTTGGATACCAATGATCCCAACTTCAAGTTTCCTAAGAGTACATATAGATCACCTTGTTCCCCTTCATGTCCCAAGTCATAAGAACAGAAAAGTTGAGGTTCCATTATGGGATTGTTTTGTTTTTGTTTTTGTTTTTCTGAGTTGGGATCTTACCCTGAAGCCTAGGCTAGCCTGGAACTCATTGTATAGCTTAGGCTGGTCTCAAACTCAGGGCAATCCTGTCTTCAGCTTAATGAGATTATAGGCATGAACCACTCTCCTAACATAACAGTCTTACTATGCAGTTCTGGCTGTTCTCTGTAGACCAGAATGTTCTCTGTAGACTCACTCTGCAGACGAGAATGGCCTCGAACTCACAGACATCTGCCTGCCTCTGCCTCCTGAGTGCTGAGATTAAAGGCATGACTACTATGCCCAGCCTGCCAGCAAAAAATTAGAACTCCCTTCATGTTAATGACATTGTGGTGTGTGTGTGTGTGTGTAGGGGTATAAGTGTACATAATTGTGCTGTGGCTCCTGTGTGGAGGGTCAAGGGACATCTTGCTTCTCATGTTCTACTATGTTAGTTTGGGCATTGCATGTAGTCAGCTAGCAGGTGGCTTTACCTACTAGGCCATCTCATCTCCCTGATTGCTGGCCCTAGCTTTGGTGGAGTTGGGTTTTTTTTTTATTTCATGCATTTGTTTGTTTGCTTACTTTTGATTTTTGTTTTTCAATAGTATTTAGAGGATTGAGGAGAGAAGTTAGATCATAAATGTTTCCAAGTTCTCACCCACAACTCACAGCTCAGTTCAAGGTTAACTGTAGGACTTGCTAGTGAGTGAGGCTCCTAGGAGTACCACCAAGGGATGTGTCATCATTAACAGCTAGTGGTCATTTGGTTCTGGCACTGTGGTTCATCTTTTGTTCTAATTTTGGTCATCTATAAAATGGAGTGCTCTGAGTACCCAACTTATGGAGACTGAGGTTTAAATATGTTAGCACATGCAAAGTCTGTACAAGACCTGGCTCAACACTTAAATACGTCATTACTTTTCTTCTAATGGTGTTGCTTTCTAAGATCGTCTGTGGCATCTACTGTATGTAGTCCAAGTGACTGACTGGCCTTCAGTACTACAGCCAAATGACTATGGACATAAAGTAGATTGAGGGAAAAATAAACTATTCCAAATATTTGAAAGATAGTTTATGCAAACCAACAAATGGTGGTTTGTAAAGATATCAAGAGGCCCTAGTTCTGGTTGTGGCTCTGCCACCAGGCAAGTATGCCCCTTGAGCGAATCACTAACTCCCCTGGGCATTAGTTTTCTTACTCATGAAAAGTAGGAGTTGCACTATGGTCTCTTGAGTACTTCTACTACTTATGTTCACAGATCTTAGAGCATTTTCTGTTATATTTCTTTCCTCAGCAAGAATGTGTTTTCTTCTTAAGAATTTACCTTATTACAATTTACCCTTTGGCATAAAGGGACAACATTTAAGTTGTAGGCCTGAAATGCTCAGCTCTGAGTGATGCGGGTGTTCAGAGGACATCCATCTAGGATTGCGAGTGTGGGGTGACCGCGGTGAGGTCTGGAATGAACGGGGACGTGGAGGCTCAGCAAGGCGGCAGCCAGCAGGAACTGAACAGCCAGCTCTAGGGATGCTATCCGCTTGCCACAGCTCTATCCTTAGGGTCCATTTGTTAACCACCAGTCCCCATTGCGCATTGGAGCTTCAACCGAATTTTCCAGAGGTGAAGTAGAGGCGTAGGAGAACAAAGGATAGGAGCTCAAGTGAGCTAATCTTGCTGGCATGAGGAAGTACCTCTTATTATTTGCTTGGATGATTTGATTAGCCTCAAGGAAGTTCAACAGATAGGACATACAGTTGTTCCTCTGAAAAGATATTTTCTGTGACTCCTTCATGTTCATAGGGGTTTCCTGATCCATATTTCATACATGGACTCTTTAGACCCAACTCTTAATCCTTACCATATAGTCTGCTTATTGGCATTCGGAAATTAAGGCGGATTTCAACTGGACGGCCCAACTTAGTTTTGTGTTCTTCAGTAAGAAGAGAAAAAAATGAATTTAATGGAGAGAACATATCCATGTTCTGCTCTCTTTCATAAAGGTGTGGTGGGCTGGAGGTGGCGGCTAAAGAACTGATGTGTATACATTTTTCAAATATTAGCTTAAAAGCTCTGAAGTTGGCCATTTTCCTTAATGTCTTATTTTCAAAGGGCAAATGAATAACACAGATACACTATTATATTAGACTTCTTAGTGTCATACCAAAGTAAACACTTGGACAGGCCATTTGGTGTCTGTACCTTTACAGAAAACATAAATAATCATCCAAAATGAAAGTTAAGAATAATTAAACTTTGCAATGAAGAGAACTTTGTTTTCGAATTCCCTTGGCCATACATGAGACAAAGGTGAGTTAGCGGTAACTTTTAACCCCGCGTGCAACCAGGGATCTTAGCAAGGAGACTGCAGACAAGTCATGGTTCAGACATGTGTGGTGCCCTCCCGTCTGTGGGGTATGGTTAGTGCAGTTTGGATAGCTCACATTCAGAAAGGCACTTCTTAAGGAAAGTGATCTATTTTCCTTTATTTTGGTCAACACCTGTGAGGTGTCTGCTGTGTTAGATTCTGCCGGGCCTCAGGAGTGGCAGCAGAAGGGAACGTCGTGGGCTGTGTGGAATCTGTCTTTTAGGAGTCCTTGTCAAGTTTCATAGCCTGGTTAGGGAAGGTAAGACACATGAACCAAAGACTAACTACCCGTCTTGGTTTGTAAACAGACCTGTAAAATTGTTTGATCAGTGTTAAGGATGACCTGTAAAGTGACTACAATTTAGCTTTTATTTCTTATCCATTGCATGTTTATTAGTTGATAGATTATTCAAATCTACGGAGTCAGATGTGCTGTCTACTGTCATTGGCTTTATTTGTAAAAGGCTTCCAGCAATAAGATAGTGACATCAGAACAAGTTGCTGTCATGAATCTGATTACATCTCTGGGAACAATTTACTCAATGCTACTGTAAATAATTAACCGTAGTGAAAACGCAATAATTGTGACAGAGTCACTGATGACTTGAGACTTGCCATTTAGTAAGTTCTTATTTTCTGAAAAAAGTACCCTAATTTAGTGTGTTTTGTGGTTTCTTTCATCTTCTGTGCAATTTATAAATCTTTCTAAGTCTGAACTTACTATTAATAATAGTCTCTTCCATTGCTACAAATAAAAAAATGATTTAAAATCTCACAAGACGTCCATTAGAATGAATAGTCCCATTGAATCCTACCTTGACTCTTAGACTCAAGCATGGAGAGAAAATTTCTAGTTATTGTCATCTATTGAATAAGCAGCAAGAGACAATTTTAATACAGCAATAAGGAATCAGAAACGTTGCCTGGACTTCAAAGGACAGCTATTAATTTGAGATTGATGAAAAATAATTTTGCTGTTAAATGTCCAGCTTAGTTCTTTGCAGATAAAAATATGTCAGTCTGTAATCTATCACCCGTTGTCAAGTATCAGTTTTTCAAAATGGTCTTCAGAATTTAAAAAACAGTTTTCAATAGATTAATTAAATCTGTAAATCACCTATTGTGGCATCCAGTGACTATATGTCAGTTCATGGGCAAATGGTTCTTCCCCCTTAACCTATTCAGCAGCAGGGATTCAGGTCTTCCTGTGACCCATCTTGAACCCTATAGGATAAAGAATGAAGGAATGAGTTATGAAACATTATTTGCCTATGCTTTTAGACAATTCCTTCTGTTTTAGGTTGCTTTGGTAAACTGAGATCTGTGTTTCTAGTGCATGATGCTTCAGTGAAAACCTTCAATTTTTTCCACTTTAAAGAAATCTTTTTTTAGCCATTTACTAGATAAGGAATTCATTTGTCAATTTCCCTGGTAACAGAACTAATTAGAAAAATTCAAACAGATTGATTCATCTTCATGTAACCCTAATTGTTTGGATTATAACTATGGAGATATAAAGCTTTTTCTGAAACTATCAGTAGGCAGCTGTCAGGTGCCAGGACCAGCTTGGTCTGGTTTTGAAAATTTGATATTGAGCAAACTTGATAGCTTGTCTCTTGTGACTTAGTATAGGTTGTATGCCTTAACTGAATGCTTGGGACCAGAAACGTTTAGATTTTGGAGCTGTTCTTTTAATTTGTAATATTTGAATAGACTTTACTAGTTAAACACCCACCTGAAAATGCAAACTAAAAATTGTTCCAAAATCTACAACTTTAGAAAGTTATTAGGAATACTTTAAATTTATTCTTTGATAGTCTCACACTTATGTGCAATGTATCTTGAAACTTAGAACTTAAGATTTATGCATTTGTTTACATGTGTGTGCCTGAGTGTGTGCATGTGTATTGAGTGTGTGCAGGTGCTTTTCGAGTCCAGAAGTGGGAGCTGGATCCCTTGGACTGGAGGTACCAGTGGCTGTGACCCACACGGTGTGGGCACTGGGAAACGAAGCCAAGACTCTCCACAAGCAGCGCGTTCTCTTAACTGTTGAACTTTTGGGTACCAACATCATACTGAATGGATTCAGTTTAGAGAATTTAATTTCAAATCTTTGGATAAGGAATTCTCAACCTATAGTACTTTTTGTATGTTTGTACTCTAGACTTTATATGTGTTTTTGTCGAAGGAAAATGTTATAAATCCTAAGTATATCATTGGCACTAAAATTATGCAAATCAAATGAGAATCAACATACCTTGTTTTGGCCCTGTAAGGTAAGCCAAACCAAACCTTTAATAGTGTCATTAGAAACATTCTTTTGCATCTTATGGTCTTTTCCTCAGGTATTTAATTTAATAAAGTTTGAATACATTTCTTCTGGAGAAACCCTCCAGAGACAGGGCTTCTCTGTGTAGCCCTGGCTGTCCTGAACTCACTCTGTAGACCAGACTGGCCTACAACTCAGAGATCTGCCTGCCCCTCACTCCTGAGTGCTGGGACTAAAGGCATGGATCACTACTGTCCAACATATCTTCCTCATGTTATTGTTAGTACAAGGTCTTGATGCATAGCCTGGGCCAATCTTGAACTTGATTCTCTCCTGCCTTCCCCTCTGCAATGCTGGTAACAGTCATGCATCACCATCCAGCTCAAGTATACTTAATTCAATTCAATTTTTTTTTTTGTGTGTGTGTGTGTGTGTGTGTGTAGATCAGACAGCACCCCCAGGTTTTGGCTGGTTCTCATCTTCCACCTTATTTGAGAGTCATTTTTTTTGCTGAGCATGACAGACCTGTGAGCTTCTGGGAACTGTGCTGTGCCCGCTTCCTGTCTTCCCGGAGGCACACTGCGATTACAGAGGCTCCGCTGCAGCTTGTTTTTCGTTTTGTTTCTCCTTTGGGTTCCGGGCGTTCAAAGTCACTGAACCATCTCTTCAACTCTTAATTGAAATTTCAGTTGTGAGCTGATTATGAATTTACACGTATTTGTGAAAAATAATACAGAAAAATCTGATAAAGCTTTTACTCAGTTTCCCTCCGTGCCTAGCATAGGTAACTGTAGTCCAATGATGACATTGACCCAGCCAAGACCCTGAATGTTTCCATCACTCACAGCTCCTTCCGTTACCTCTTGTAGGTATACCCACATCTGGGCAGCCCCCTTAATGCCTGGCACCTTTCACAATTGTATTATATATGATGATGCATAATAGTCTTACAAAATAGAGAGGGCAGGGAGGACCCCATGGGTAAGTTGGTGGCCCCATCAGCCTGAAGACCTGGATTAGATCCTGGGAATCTGCCTACAAGGGAGCTCTCAGCCTTCTCTGTGAGCTCCAGGCCACTCAGAGACCCTGACTCAAAAACAATGGGCAAAGTGCCTGTAGAATGACACTGGAGGTTGCCCTTTGGGCACCACACACTTGCGCAAATGTACAGACCCACGTACACATGAAAACGTGTACACACGCACACACACAAAATGAAAACATTTTCATGCACAAGGCTAATAGGCCTCACCTGTATGATGTAAGATGAAGATGGTACCCTCCCTCGTGTGCTTTTGTAATGACCTCCCTTGTCAAGCTTTTAAAGCTGGGTGGGGCTATTCCCTTTTCCTGAAACATTTTATAAAGCATTGTTTCTGTTGCCCCCCCCTCCATTGTTGTACAGGTTATTATGTACACTTTCTGTTAGAGGAAAATGCTGAAAGCATTTCTGGCCTAAATAAAGTCTTCATGGTCATTATGTTAATCTAATTAGTTTTTAAAAATATCTTTTCTACCTTGATGTCAAGCATGTTTACTTCATAATTTAAAGTAACACCATACATATTACTTAGCTGATTTCATTCTTTGTTCCATATTGCTTCTGTTCATTTAAAAACGTTCATTATTAATATTTCAATCTTCTGAAATAAGATCTGAGAATATATACATTGACTCCTTAAGGAATCCTAAATTATAGTATACGAGATGGTCCTTTGATGCTCCGCTTAAAAAAAAAGTTCCTTTTCCTACATTTGTTCAGTGTAACCTTTCTTTCCTCCCCTGTCAACGATCCTGCTGGCATGAAACCTTTCCGGGCCTCTCCTTCCACCCTGCTTGAGATGTAAGCCTTTCTTCGGTACTTGTCAACACCATGTGCCCAGCTCTGTTATGTGCGTCTGTCACATTGTGTTGTCCTTCTTTTCTTTACTGTTTCCTGGATACTCTGTTAGCCTCACAGGGTTGGGGCTATGTCACAGGCATCATTGTAATTCTCTCACCTAGCAATATTCCTGACAGATAGTAAGCACCAGATGCTTGCTGTGAGTGAGGAAATAATTAAATACTTTGTTTACACCCTTAGAGACTGCTCTTTCCTCTGGCTCCAGTATCTCTTCATTGAGTATACTAAAGGATCATATTCAGACTTCTAGAATGCCATTTAAGGCCCTTTATTGTCAAAATCTAATCTTGTTTTTTGAGACAGGGTCTTTCTATGTAGCCCTGACTGACCTGGAACTCACTATGTAGACCAGGCTGACCTGGAACTCACAGCAATCCACCTGCCTCTGCTTCCCTAGTGCTGGGATTAATCCCATTTGTGGCTCAAAACTCTAATGTTGATCCTTCCTTTCTACTTATTGTTTCCCATCTTCCCCCCACATGTGCAGAATGCCTCAATCTGCCAATACCTCATTCCAGTCCCACCCCTTCTGTTTGGCCTAAGGATGGAACTCGGGTCATCAGGCTTGGGCAAACACCTCTACCCACAGAACCATCACTCTGGTCTAGCAAATGTCTTTTTTTTTACTTCTTCCCAGGCTTTTAATTATAATCCTCCCATGATAATTTTTGTTGTTATAATGGACTTTGGTTTCTATTGGTTAGCCCTTCATTGGCTGTTTGCTTCAAATAGAATGTGTTTTCGGGGGAGACGTGGTTCTTGTCTTTCACATTATCCTAAGTGATTCATTTTGCGTTGAGGTGGCTGGAGAAATAGTGTTGTCTGGAGGGCAAGGTTTGCACCTAATTGAGATGGAATCAAAAGCATGGACTCATCTTCATCCTTGGCATTTGCTGAGGGCTCATGAGGTGCCAGTCTCTGGTGTATGCTGAGGTGTTTTGAAGACCCACAATAGACAGTACAAACATGAGCAGGGTTTGCTTCTCCACGTTACCTTTTATTTTTATACTGTACTTTCTCATATAAAATAGTTAAAGTTATAAACCATAAAACAAACACATTGACTTATTGAAATTTTAATTTTAACAAAGGAAAAAGTGTGTGTGTTTGAAGCTCCCAGCTTTTGCTGTTCCATATGTTGCCACTGGCCTTATGAGCTATTTAAATTGAAAATGTGGCCCTGTACGCATACTAGCCAGATTGGAAGCCACATTGCAGAAAGTTCTAGTGGAAGTGGCATACAGAGGAACTGGGGCCATTTACAAGTAAATAACAGTATAGCTGCTTTGTAGACTAAACAAGGTGACGAGCCTTGTAGTTCCAGGACACACTATCACAGACACTTATTCTGGAGGTCCTAAGGCACTTAGAAGCCTTTTGCTGTGATTGAGGGACCAGGATGGGAGACAGCATAAAAATCAAAAAGAATTCTAGAAGTTTCTGTTCCTGAACTTGGGTACAGAGGCCAAATACACATACTCTTACCCTAAATCAAGTAGTAAATCAAGGAATGGATTATGTATACACAAGGGTGTGTGATGTTACATTGTTTTCATTGCTATCAAGCCTTTTGATATAATTTATGTATTGTTATTTTGTACATTAGTGCTTTATCTACATTTACATCCCTGTGAGGGTGTCAAATCTTCTGGAGCTGCCATGTGGGCGCTGGGACTAGAACTCTCATTGCCAGTTATATGCAGCAGACCTTGAGGTTTCCAGTTTCTTGCTTCCCACCCCAGCACAGGTCTGTTGAGACCTGCAGGGACAGAAATGGCAGAGCTCTTGCCTTCAAGGAGCTTTGGTTAAAGATTACACAAGATTTTGGAGAAAAAAGGAGGAGGAAATTATTATCCTGCCTTTAATTTGCAACTTTACTTTTGAAATCAAGCTGAAAACACTCCTCAGCACACATGGAAATCATTATACAAAGAGCAAGGTGCCCCACACAGTTCATTTAGTATGCAGAGGGCCACCCTGCATGATAGCTACAGGGAAGGCAGAACTTCACTTCCTCTTGGTTTTTCTCTTTAATCTGGTTTGAAAATTTCCGTAAACTAGGTTCATGGCAAAGGGTAAAATACAGTATGAGTTGCCTCAAATACTTGGATTTTAAAATTTAAGCTTCTAACATGGAAAATGTGATAGTAGTCTCCTCTGTCACCTGTGTCTTATTTTGTATGCTTGTAAAAGGTGAGATGGTGTCCTTTCCCACCAGAGGTGCAGGGTGAGAGTGTGCAAGACCGTCTATCTCAGTTGGGTTATGAAGTGACCAGGACTGAGAGGATCAGCCTAAAGAAAATGACTTATTCTACTTGTTTTGGTCCATTTTAACTTCCGGTCTTGTACTGAAGCGGAGAAAGAGCCAAGGAAGAGTGTGTTTGCAGTTTGCCTCCTCGGGAGCATTGGGAGCATTCCATTAGGGATCTTTAAAATGTTGGCTACCTGTAGAATGAGATGGAATAATTTAGGTGTGTTTAATTTTTCAGTAATCAGAAGTGTTTCATGCCTTTGTTAAGTTTAATGGCGTCTCTAAAATAGGAATTACTTTGCAGTGACTAGTTCTTCTTCTCTTTGAAATAATACTTAGTTCAAAAAGTGACAGTTAATGGAGGAAAGTCATTGTCCCGGCCCATAGCTGTGAATAAGAACACGCACACAGGCATTCATTGATATTTCGGTCGGATGCTGCTGCTCTGTCAGATGGAGCAGAAGAGGAGAGCAGCTTGTTTACAGCACGTCTCCTTCGTATGCACCAGCATGTTGCTGCAGTGCTGTGCACACGTTGAAATAAAGCACATAACTTCATGTCAGCACTTGAAGGCTTTTTTTTAAACCATGAGCAAAATGTTAGACATTTCAATGTGAATAGCTCTCACGATCCAGAAAACACGAGCAGACAATTCAATTGTTCTTGACTATAAAAATCAAGTCTGATATTAACTTTAATCCAGGGATCTATTCATGCAGGGTTTTCCCCTGATTTTAAGCAAAAAGTAAATTTGCATGTCTAAGCATCCACACTGATGTAACATTCACAAAGAAATTCACGTGACTGGTGACCCAGCCTCTTCCCTGACCCCTCTACACTGTCCAGAAGCAGGACTTCTCTCTTTTAACACTGTCCACCAAAGCCTTGTCTTGGCCGTAGTTCTCCTTGACCTTCAAGGTTCTGTGAGAGTTTTTTCAAGCCTGGTAGTGAGTGTTCTTGGAGGACCTAGCGGGAGGGTGGGGCAGAGTCTTGAAGTTGTTTTTGTAACCGCTTAGATAAATTGCTCTTAAAATGGGTGGCTTAGAAACACTGGTAGAAAATGTCCCAGGCCCTAGGCTTTCAGTAATTCCCTTGGGCATCTCACCAACTC